>JARHVA010003984.1:455000-860000 GCA_037957365.1 Torreya grandis | reverse complement strand
AATAGTAATGTATGTCAATCATCATGAAAAAATACTTGTTCAGAAATAGAACCATGTGTCAATTCTTGTGTAAATCATGCATGTATAATGAAAGTGTCTAGAATAGAATTATGTGACTAAAATAAAATATACATATGAAAAATAAATTAGTAACTAATATTAATACTTAGCCAAACATGTAAATACATATCTATTTTTAGAGGGGCGATGATGTGGTACCATTGGAAAATGATGTGATAATAATTGTAGAAACTATTATTGTAACTTTAAGTATGGATAGAATAGGTACTGTCACTATAGAGTTGTCATAAGTTATCATAGATATATTTTTAGTCATGAAAATTGAAATTATCAATCTTCCACTTCATGTGAATAATCAATGTATTTTATTATTTTATTTTATTTATTTATTATTTTAAATTTCATTACATAGATTCCATGAATTTGATTACCATGTGGCTTCTTCTATATATTCCCAAGTGCTTAGTCATCATTACATTAAAGATGTCTCTTCTCCACTCTTTTGGACTTAGTACTTATATCATTGTTATCTAGTTAAGTGGCTCTAAATAACATGTGTCTGGTTATTTTTATTTTTCTCATAGTTGTGTTATGGTCAGGTGTACTTAATATTTTAGACATGGGTTAGTGGGATGGTGACACTTGAAAATATCCTACTACTCTACTTGATCAAGATTATCTATATGACAAAATATTTTGATGTAACCTATAGGATAATGGTATGGGAACACTTGGATGGCTCCCAAAAATATATTTTCCCAAGATTATCCATATAATTTACTGCGTTGACATCACCTCTAGGCTATTAAGATGGTGACATATTGTGTGTAACTCTCATTGATACACTTGCACAAGACTTTCCATACAATTTATTATGTTGACATAACCTTTAAAATAAAAGAATTAAAATATATGGGTGGCTCTTAGTGATCTACTTACCTAGGATTATTTATACAAATACCTCTACTTATGTCACCTCTGGGCTAGTAGGATGATGACACATGGATGGATCTCACTAGTCCACTTACCTAGTACTTTTCACATAAAGGGATATGTTTATGTCACCTTTGAGTTAGTATGAAGATGACACATTCAAGTCTCTCACTAATCCACTTGCCCATGACTTTCCTTACAAAGGGATATGTTGATGTCATCTCCAAGTTAGTAGGAATATGACATGTGGATGACTCTCACTGCTCTACTTGCCTAAGACTTTCCATACAAGGGGATATGTTGACATCACCTCTAGGATAATGAGATGGTAAAACTTGGATGGATATCATTGCTTTGCCTACCTAGGAATTTTTATACAATTGATTGTGTTGACATCACCTCTAAGGTGGAGGGATGATGACATGTAGATGCATCTTAGTGATCCTCTTTCCCAAGATCATCCATATAAATTTATCTATTAATGTAACTATTAGGATAATTATATTCTTCACTTGGGTTTTAGGTGAATGGGATGATACCACATGGAAAAATTGAATGAGCTCTAGGATGCCCTAGGAGATTTTTAAGCATGGAATGACTTATTTAAGATATAAAAAGGCAAATAATTTAGTAAAATCAAAACATGTTAGATTGGTTATCCATTAAAATTTTAAATCAAATACATCATATAAGCCTCTTCAATTTGAATAAAATCAAAGGCAAAAGATAAATGATGCATATGACTTATGCACATATTTGATTCTCATTATCAGAGGTCTAGGAATTTAGAGACTTAGAAACCTTTGTAAATGTTGAAAGCTCTAGGTAATGTAAGAATGCCTCCTATCTTGATCTCAGATAAAATAAATTAGGGCTCATCCTATGAATTTTTGGTAAATAGCTATCAATATTCTTGTGGATATGTGAAAAGATATCAAAAACTAGGATGAAAGATATTAGTTCTAGTAGTCCAAATAAATCATGAAAATTATGAAAACCCAAGGTTTAAGATAAACAAAAATTATCATTCAAGCTTTGATCTTCATAATTCAATATTTGTAAATTTTAGACTTAAAATATAACCTTAGACTTATGAAAATTAAGACCAATGTCATGAATGTCTAAGGCTATGAGGACCCTAAATAAAGATATTCAAGCAATAGTGATTCCACATTAGAATTCAAAAAAACTGCGGGCATATGTTAGGGCACAACAAATATCAACTCAATGGGGAAAATATTCTTGAGTATTTGAGAACCTAGAATCTTATAAATACACCATGACAAAACATTAATCCTAAAAATAAAAAAAAACATACCGTAATAAAGATTTCTAATTTCTCATGCAACATACTAACCCTTTCCATTCCTTGGATTGGATTGTGTGATTTATTATGAAATTAATTTCTCCTAGTTATGAGAGTTATAACAAAGACTTGAATAAACACTATAGGTTCCATTTTTACATTATAATTTGTAACTAAATAGTAATGGAATCTTGGTCATTGCTCTACTACCTATCAAGCATTTATAGCCTTGATAGAGATACCTCTTATTCCAATCAAAGCCTTGCTCTACTATTAACCATGCATCCAAATCACTAGTAGAGATTACTTGAATCACCCATCTTATATCACTTTGTATGATATTTTTTGAAAACATAAATATAAAAATGGTTGGGAATAACCATTAGTTGGGTGTATATATAAGAAAACTTATTTTAATCAATACTCCCTTTAAGTGTGTCTCCATTTCTATGTTTATTATCTCCCATCCAAATTTTATCATGTAGTAGTGCAGTTAATATTTGGAAATTTAAAGTCTTTCTAAATTTTTCATGACTACATTAGATTAAATACAATATGTCCATTAAACACATTCATTCCACGTAGGACCTATTTCAGTCATAACACATACCTTAACACTATAATATATAGTATTATCAGAATAAATCCTTGTGAAATGTAATTGTACATCCCTGTAAATCATCCCCTTGTATTGTTATGTCTTTGTAACTTCAACATAGGAAATTATTTGGTCTATTCTAAAATTTATAAAACTAATATAGAAAGGACAATAACTAATATACTGAAAGTAAATGTAGGAAACAAGAAATCTAATTTGTGAAAACATGAAAGACTAATCTAGAAAGTAGGAAATATACTTAGACTCTAGAAAAATAGTTCCAAACAGAGTTGGGAGGGTGGGTTTGGAAATTTATGTAAAATGTCTCCCACTCTATGGTAGAATCAATACTATTCTAAGAAAAGTCCTCAAATGTGCCATAACAAGATTTTATTCCTTTAATATTTCTTTTAGTTTCTTCATCCTAAACCCAAAACAATTTTCATGCATATGTTCATCTTAATCATCTTTCTTAATTCCAAAATTAGAATGAACATTTGTATATGAAATTTTTACCTAAAATTATCACTAAACACAAACAAGAGATTTATTTACCTGAAGTTTGATGAATATGATGTTTGGAGTAATAGGTTTAATAAATACCAATTATTTAGAATTTGAATCATCTGAGAAACAAACATCGTGTTAAACTTCTTCCTGCATGTGTTGATTATGTTATTTTGGATTCCACATATCTTTGTATTTATTATCATTTGAAATTTATTCTTTAATCATACCTTGATTTTTAAAAGTTGAAGCTTCATGAACAACTAAATCATATTGAAAGGATTTTGTTGGAACATTGATATGTTCTTGAAATTTTTGATTATTTGGCATAGTAATTTCAAAAGAGAATAGATCCTCCACTTGACCTTTATTTGTGTATAATAACTGATTATCCACCTAAATTTATTTTCCATAAGCTAACACTAAAGTATTTGTTGAAGACATTCTCATAAAAGGGGAGGTTAATGGATCCAAAGGATGCAAATACATATCTAAAACCATTACTTCAAAAAGTTTATTATTGATTGGGATTTTGTTACAATTCATTTGAAATCTGAAATTAAAATCCCTATTTAGCTCATGATGTTATCTTTTTATCATAATAAATTATTTTGGCAAAACATGAACATCAATCATTTTGACCAAATTGAAATGAAAATGGATCATCAAAACTTTTCCAATTAGTGATAGAATTATATGCCAAGTTGAATAACCAAACATAAAAAAATTTCCTCTAAAGTATAAGGAAATAATCTACAAGCTACATCCTCAAATTTCACATTTAAAATGTTTGTAGCATATTTATAAGTAACAAGATGTCTTTCAATAGTTCTTTTGTTATTGTTTTGAAAACTAGGAAGAAAAACAAATGGATCTTCTAGTATATTTTTATAAATACATGGGATGTTTATGGGTGATTCAACAAGCCAATACATATTTATTAAATGTTCTTTTATGAATTTTTTGGATATTTATATTTTAAAAAACAACTGAAATAAAATGTGCATTAAATGAAAATTAATTACAAGAGGCCTCCTTATAGCACCAAATTTTTATTGATATGAGTTTTATGTATACCACAGACAATGGGTTTTCACCCTCTCATTTCAGGATCAATTATTAATCACTCCAAGGCATAAGTTATGGGTATGTGGTTTTATATTAACCAAGTGGTGGTACAACATCATGTGACCTTATCAAGGAAAATTCACTCGAGTAATCATATTAACATCCAAGAACACATATTTATAGTGATGTTATGTTAAAATAATAATACCTCATAAAAAGTAACTCAAAAAGGAGGGAAGAGTAGGTCATAAAAGAAGGCACATGGACCAATGAAGATGAAACCTTTATAAGCCATCACTTGAATTAAATGTGAAACAAGAAATTGTAAAACAATGTTTGTTGTAAGCTACTATAATCACACCAATGATCAATCATAATTAGGATTCCAAGGGAATAATAAATACAATAAACTTAAGCATATATAATCAAATATTTCCACATTTTTAAGATTACATTAGCATAACTACAAGGGGGATTATGATTAACATACAAAAGGAAATATAAATATGTAATAACACAATAATAATAATTATATTATGAGATAGCTTATACAAAACTATAAAACTAAGATAAAATAATGATAGCACTTCTTACATAATCTACAAGGTTGGAGAAAAATAAATATTTACACATCGGCATCAATTGTATAACTTTCTTTAGAATTTATTATTAATTTCAATAGCCAAAATTATCCTCACTTTGGGATCAGGAGGATACAAATATATATAGGATTTTAAAAGGAGAAGGATTCATCCTCCAAGTGAAGTATAAAATTACATATCCATAAATAGTAATGTATGCCAATCATCATGCAAAAATACATGTTTAGAAATTGAATTGGGTGTCACTTCTCATGCAAAACATGCATGTACAATGGAAGTGCCCAGAATAGAATTCTATGACTAAAATACAATATGTGTATGTCCAAAATAAATTAGTATATAACATTCATACTTATCCAAATATGCAAATGAACATGTATTTTTAGGGGGGAATTAATATGGTACCACTAGAAAATGATGTGATAATAATTGTAAAAACTACTATTATAACTTTAATTTATGACTCGAATAGGAACTTTCATTATAGACTTTATATAATTTGTCATTGATTTAGTTATAGCCATATAAATTATAAATATTAGTCTTTAAATTCATATGAATAATCAATGGATTTTGTTGCTTTCTATTTGTTGTCTATTATTTTGAATTTCATTACATATATTCCACAAATTCTATTGCCATGTGGCTTTTTTTATATGTTCCCAGGTGCTTAGTCATCATAACATAACAAATGTCTCTTTTATGTTATTTTAGGATTAGTATTTACATTGATGTTATCCACTTATGTGGTACTAAAGAAAATGTGTTTGCTTATTGTTATTACACTCGTAGTTATGTTCTGGTGTAGTGTACATTGCACTTTTGGGTATAGGTTAGAAGGATGATGACCTAGTAAGATCTCACTACTCTAGTTGCCTATTATTATTTATAGGATGAAAAATATTAAATTCACCTCTGGGATATTTGGATGGTGACACTTCGATGGCTCTTGGTGATCTAATTTCTTGGGATTACTTGTATAATTTACTTTACCGATGTCACCTCTAAGCTAGTGCGATGATGATACATAGATGGCTCTCATTGTTCCACTTTCTTGAGACTTTTTGTATAATTTATTATGCTAATGTCACTTCTAGGATGGTGGGATGATGACACATGGATGATCTCAGTGATCTTATTTCTTAGGATCATCTATACAAATACCTATGTTTACATCACCTATGGGATAGTGGGATGATGACATGTGGATGTCTCTCAATATTCTACTTGCCCATGATTTATGCACAAAGGATATGATGATATCACTTATGGGTTAAAATAATGATAAGATGTCGACAACTCTCACTAATCTGCTTGCCCATGACTTTTATTACAAATGCCTATACTAACATCACCTCTAAGTTAGTGGGGTGATGACATGTGGATGAATCTCATTGCTTCACTTTCTTGGAACTTTATGTACAATGGATTATGGTGAAATCACATGTTGGATAATAAGATGGTGACACTTGGATGACTCTCACTATTCTATTTTTCATAGAACTTTATGTATAATTTAATGTGTCTATGTCACCTTTAGGCTGGTGGAATGATGACATGTGGATGACTCTTGATGATCTGCTTATCTAGGATCATCTTTATAAATACCTCTATTGATGTTACTACTATATCTTAGGAGTTATAAGAGCATAAACATTTATTAGTTTACTATTAGTAAAAATGATAAAAATCCATGCATAAAAATTCACTAGAACTAAACACTCTTGCCTAAGAACTATGGGGAGCATAACATAATGAACAAGATCACAAAATAGAGGCAAAAATAACACAATTATTTTACCTCCTTTGTTGAATTTTATGTCCACTTGTTGGCATAAGGATGTGTGTGCTTGGTCTATGACATTAGATACTCTTGTTAATGATTTTCCATGGTTATAATACTTCTCTAATGGTCACTTGTGGCTTTGATTTGATATTGACTTGGCTTTATGTAAATCTTGGCATACAATGGGCATTATAACACTACTCTCAATGGATTCTTGAATGCATTCCTGTAGAATAACCTTACACATAAAATATTATTGGCATATGGTGTGGGCACTTATATTTATATCTATAATAACTACCTCTAACCCTAGGGAGGTTAGATTCAATTTTAACTTTAGTTGAGCCTAAAATAATCTATTTTGAGTCAAGATAACCTTGGGCTAGGTCAACACACTCATGAAATCTTGACACCTTGGTTTTAGAGATTTATGAGGCATGACAACTCACTTTAGATATTTGTGAAGTTATGACTCATATTTTTAGAATATTTAAGAATAAAGAAATCACTTTATTAGCTCCTTTGACCTTTGACTTTGTATTTGACTAAAAAATTCTTTTTAGATAAAGTAGATTCAATAATTAAACTTGGAATTTTTATTTAGGCAAGTTAATTAAGATATGCAATGTAATTAAAATTTCTTAGTGATTTTTGGCTTTTGGCAATTATTTTCAATGTTTTGAATTAAAAGATTGATAAGCCAAAAGTGTCAAATTACTAGGTCATAATTTGACTAGGGTTGAAACTAAAGTAGGTTAGGGGTGAATGTAGGGTATTATCCCAAATAACTAAGCCTCACTATGTTTCTGAGCAATTAAATCCATTACATGGATGTATTTAGGCATTTAAGTAATTTCTAGGCTTAAATTACATCATGTGTTAGAAATTGAATTGAATCCCAGTTTAGGCATAAAAGTAACTAAAACTAAGAGTCTATAGTTTTCCCCTATTTGAAAAGGTATTGTGATACATAGGCACAATAACATCTTTTCAAAAAATGTAAAAGTCATTAATTTGAATGGTTCATGCCCCAAAGGGCAATCGATAAGCCCTTAATGCCCCCTTGAGGGAGCGAGTAAAAAAATAAAGTCATCAAACATTCATCAAAATGAATAAAATGACATGATCTAGTGGAACAAGGGTGTAATTACTAAATTTACCAAAGTTAGTTATAAATATTAATGGTATCAGAGTCACTAATTTTTCTAAAGACAGTTATAATTATTAACAAAGGGTGTGACATTGGTTTTCCCAAAGGTAGTTATAAGTAGGGGCATAGGTATTTGTCATTCTAGGGCAGTGAGATGAACACTAATTTTCCCAAAGGCAGTTATAATTTGTAACATAATTTAAGATACTAACTTCCCAAAATGTGGTTATAATAAGTGGCATAGGCATTTACCCCAGTAGGGTAGGTAGAGCAGGAAAAATAATTATTTTTCCAAAAGCAGTTATAATCATTAACACATGATGCAAAAATAATGATATTCCCAAAGGTAGTTATAATCATTAAATTGGTAGAAAAGAATGATTTTCTCAAAGGAGGTTATAATAATTCACATGTTTAAATAACATTATTTAAAACAAGTTTGAACCAAAAAGGCAAGATATATCATTGATTGATTGAAAAAGAATTTGCTACAAGAGGGAAAATTGGAAAGGATAGCTTATGCAAAAAATATTTAAAATAGATTTAAAATGAGTTAGAAAGGAGTAACAACATGTTTCTAGCCTAAATTTGAGTTTGAAGATGCACATTTGAACAAACATAGGTTATAGGTAGAAAAATATTGTTAAACGAGTCTTAAGAGAGGCCCAAAAAGATAGTCTGGTTATAATATGACCAAAAATAATGCATGTAAGATTAAATGACATGCAAAACAGATCATGAATGTGAAAAATACACTTCTTGGAGTGCATGGAATGAACTATAGGCCCAGGGGTATAAAAAATCAATTATTTTGCTACATATTCACCCATAGGGTGAAAAATAATTCATTTTCACCCTAGCCTATTGGATTTTCTTAGATCTAGTTTTTTATGTAGTGAGATGACAAAAATAACCTGCAGAGGAGCTAGACACCACATTTTAGAACACATGAGAAAGCACATACAACCACTCCATGATGGAAAGTAACTTCAAATTAGTCATTAATGCCCTTTTTCATGCATTTAATGCTAGTTTTAGGTTGAAGAATGATGAAGTTATCATTTATATTTTAGGGCAAATAGTAGTTTCACCAAGGAAAATGGTGACTTTGTATGAAGTCATCATTCTTAGAAATGGAAGAAATGCCAAAATTGGGTGGAAATAACTAAAATAATGTTTTTTCCCATTTTAGACAAAGTTTGCATTTTGTGAAAATTAAAATGGTGATATCACCTAAAATTTGAAAAATCCCCTAAATGGTGACTTCACCATTGAGGAAAATGGTGGATTTACCTTAGAAGCCAAAAATAGTTGGTTCAAGGACCTGATAGGGGTCCAACCTCTTAAAGAGGGTCAATTAGGCTTAGTAGGCTAGGATTAGTCTCAGGTATCAATATAGAATTAGGTTGATGATAACTTATTTTTGTTTACAATAACAATTAGCTATCTTAATGTGTCAAAAGGGATGTTTACATTGTCTTTAGACCCCTCAAATCTAGATAAAGGGGATGGTTGGTTTCTTATAGATAATAACATTAGCCTAACTAATCTCTTGTGTCATATGAATAGATCAAGCATACTTGAGCATGTTGGTTGAGCATTGGCATAACAAGACTTCTACCTTCCACCTACCTATTGGAGATGTGACCATGACACTTGAGGATACCTGATGTAACCTCAATTTTTTGATGCATAGATAGAGTCTATTTTAGACACCACCAACATAATAGTTTGGTGTTCTTGATAATTTATTTAGTTACCAGGGTATCCCCATGTTTTAGGGGAAGGTTGATAGAGACCAAATTAAGACATACACAGACATCTTACTTAATGATTTACCTAATTGAGAACCATCACCACCAAATCTTGTTTGCAGGGAAGTAGTTGTGCTCATGTCCATTTTTAGTGGCATCATACTACTTAACAAGAGAGATTAGTAAGTTCGTATGGGCCCTAGAGGTGTAGTGTAAAGTATGATTGATAAGTCTATATGATTTGCTTGGGGGCCATTTATTTAGGCACAACTTTACAAGGATCTTAATATGATAACACATCATGGTGGATGCATCCTTAGGGATTCCACTCTTCTAATGGTCTGGGACTAAAAACACATTTTGATTGAGCAAACATTAGGGAAATGTTGGTTATGGGACTCAGAGGAGACATTATCATATGGCTAGGTTTATAGAGGAGAAGTTAGGCATGAACAGAGTGGGATATTCCTTTCTATCATCATATGTTTGATGATATTACACCATAATTTTTCATTTGAAGGCCTTACCTCGCATACTAGTTGTAATGGTTTAAATAATGGTGGTATATGGATTACATGATAATCAAATGATTTCTAACTAGCATACAACCCCATATTATTGAAGAGTACCTCCCTAATTGAGCACTTTGATAGTTTAGGTTCACACAAGATGTACATGAGGGACCTAAATGGTTTACCCATGTGACACAAGAGATTAGTTAGGCTAATGTTGTTATCTAGAGGGGTGTGTCTACTTTGAGTTATTTGAGAGTTTCTCAAGTTGTCTAGGCTTGTGTAGGAGGAGTAGTAGATGTAGGGGTCATTTTAACCTACATACATTAGTAGGTATAGGTATTATATCTATGGTCAACCATTCTAGGATAAGTGGTGGGATAGATGATCATGGACATTAAGGAGATAGAGGCTAAGACATTGATCAATAGTGATAACACCTATCATAGTAATGATGGTGAGGTAGGTGATGATGATGGATTTGATGGAGGAGATGGTGGGAGATATGGAGATGGAGGGGATTATAGGGATGATGGAGGAGATGATGGCCTAAATATGATGGTGCCTGATCCTAGCACAGTATGGGTTACAAGTGGATAGGTGGATCTAGGTTAGGTAGGGCCTTTTGGCATATCTATAAAAATTAAGGACATAGGTATGCTAGAGGTAGATATCACTACTCAAATAGGGGATCTTTTAGGCTTAATATTATAGGTGGCTGATTTGTAGAGCACCTTGGATATGAGGGAAAATGATATGAATTGTCTTTAGTTAGATATCACTCAGTTGAAGGCTGAGATAGGCATGATGGTGAAAGTTCAAGGCTAACTCACTACTAAGAGGGATCAGGCCATTAGCAATAAAAATCAGACATTGGCCCCTATTAATAGGCCTAGGCAAGACTAGGATGTAGCTCAATGAGTCATTTTTGTCACTTAGATTTTCACCCTTTGAGGAGATGGTGTATCTCTTCTCATCTAAGTGGAATAATGGAAACACCTCTAGGCTTGTGGGTAGCCTAGGGAATGAGGTGAATCTATAAATAGGGCTAGCTCCCTTGATGTACCACTTTAGATCACAACTACACTAAACTTGAGGGGTGAAAAGGAGAGAGATAACTAAAAGAAAACTATTATAAGGAAGGTGATACATTAAATTATATGCTAACTTCCTACCAACAACATGTTACACATGAAATCAATAGACAAACTAAACATACACTCCTTCAATCTTCATCTTCTCACATCAATGGTACATTATGAGGTTATGGATAAATGTGCAAAGTTAGGAGGACTAGACAAGAGGCCTTGAATAGAACTAATGAAAAGACTCAATCAATCCTTGAAATTTCCTATAAAATTTCATATGCCTTGCAAGAAGAAGCTTTCCAACTACAAATAAGGTAAAAGAATGAGACAACAAGCTAAGGAATCCATAGTCCTCACTAAGCAAGATCCATTATTCAAGCAAAAAATAATTATTAATACTCATGAAGAGGTAAAAATTAGTAGTATTATTGATCAAATGGTATAAAAATGAGTATGGATTCACCATACTCAGGAGGAGCATAAGTTACAATGGCCAAAATGGCTAGTTCTTCTAGAACTTGAGAGAGAGAGAGAGAGAGAGAGAGAGAGAGCATAAGAGAGAAGTCCAAGGGTCAAAAGGACACTTTTCAAGATAATTAAATCAATTAAATTTTCATTATAATATGATTTATGATGAACCATGCAAGGTCAAGAAGCCCAAGTGTCAATTCAAGGTATAAACTTCATGAAAAGTGGCATAAAAATCCTTGTTTTGGCTGAAAAAACTACCTTCATGATTGGCCCTATTTGAATGACTCATAAATTATTATGACCAATTATTATTATTGGGATGAGGTTTAATGATGTCATACATGGATCTATATTCATTGGTTGTAGGCTTGGTCTTCTAGAACCATCTGGAAAGGAGCTATCATCATCTATAGTCTAGAAAACTCCTATTTCATGCACCCTACATCCTTGGCCTCAAATTTGGATTTAGTTTCACATTAAAATCCATGTGAAAGGGTTTATGACACATATAAATACCATACATCACCTTATAATCATTAGGGACACCTTAGAATCACTTTCACTTAGAGTTTTCACACTTCTCACTAGCTTGTCCAATATGTCAGTTTTGACTTCTTGAGATGAGAGATCCTATTGATACACTTAGAATTTATTATAAGGAATTAAATTTACATGGGTATTTATAAATTTCTTAATATTTATCCTAAATTTAGATTCATCTTTAGACTCCTATAACCTGTAAAACACTAAAAATGGTCAAAATACCTTGTTTCTCACCCCATCCATATAATTACATACAGCTAAAAAACATGTGAGGGATCCTGAGTGAGTCATCTAAAATTTACAATATGTTTAATTGTAAAAATTCACCATTATAATACATATCTAGCTTCATTTCTCTATATTGGTCCTTAAATAGGGTTTGCAAGGGCTTCTAACAATTTTGAATCTTAAGGTTATTTCATAAAGGTCTGACATCTAATTCTCAAAATAATTCCAAAAATTCATATTTTAATACCTCTTATAACATCCCTTAACTTATTTGGTTCTCATGCAAATCATCAAGAAAGATGTGAGTATTTAAACTTCTCCTATCGAGCTCCTTCCTCCATTCCAACAAGCTTGAATGACCTTAAATCCAAAAATTAACCTTTTCATGACTTATTATATATACCAATGGATCAAAAACATCTAATATTCTTTCATAAACATTATATAATGGATTATAAATCATATCCAAAGCTATAATTGTGAATGACCCCACCATTTAGCCTTGTCTTAAACCTTGTTTAATAGGCATGCTTACAACTTAAGGCTCAAAATGAATTTTATAATGTTTTATTTGAATAAAAATATCTTGAAAATATTTTTTGTGTCCTCATAATTTTTTTTCAATAAGTTATAAATAATAGTTAGGGCTATAAGTGTGAGTGACCCTTCATTTGGGCAATAGGCCAAAAATCTACCTAGTGTGCTTGATTGTATCTCCTAAGGGTTTAGAACTTCCCATTGAAAATAATACTTATTTTACTAATTTACCATGTTTTTATAAGTTTATTATTAAACCTATTGTAAATGTTAAAACTTCATTTGATTCATCTCTTTACCTCCATTCCTCAAAACTACCAATTTGACCTCATAAGGGAGTGCCCTCTATCTAAGACAAAACAAAGCGCACTCCCCTATTTCTTCAGATAGTGTTAGTCATTTTATGGTCTTATTTAGGTTTTAATTATATTATATACAAAATATTGTCCCTTTCACATGTTCATTTTACCTACTAACCCTTCAATTAACCAAACAAACTTCTAGAGAATTAAGATCATGCAGGATTCTTTAAGAGGACTATGTTTTCTATGTTCTTACCGAGAAATGGTCACCATAGATTAATTGTAGGTTTACTAAGATTTATAATATTCTAAAACCCACCAAATATTATACTAGGTTCACCTCATACTTTTTTAAACCCTCCCTTTTAACCTTTTCTCATCTCATTGTCACCTTACAGTCATAACTGACTGTGTTTTACTCTAAGCCTTCTACCTATAGGTGATTATGTGTGGTTTGACCATAAGGATAGTGATAAAAACTAATATTATTACCTTAGGTTAATTTTTATGTTTTCTTGTATCATCTGAGATCATTTATATAGATTTACAACTTCCACACCCCACTCTTCAGGCCATTACCTGTACCAATTCTTGGCCTAGCTGTAAGTTGCATACAGGACCTTATGAGGTCTAAATGGGCTTGATTTACATTATTGGTAGCCCATGTAAGGAAGAATGATAATAATGAAGGTAATAATGGATTTTATCAACATTTAATCCCCCCTTTAACCTTTTTTTCAAGCTCCTTGAGATCTAAAATTGAGTTTCCTACCTCTTGACTGAGACACTCTACCTTTTTGACCTATAGGTATGTATTGTCTTTAGTTGTGTCTAGTCATGATTTTTTATATATTCCATTGAATATACAAATGTAACTATAATTTAAATATATTTTCATTCAATTTTAATTGTCTAAATAAACACCCATACTATCCAACTATTTATACACCCTACTTTAGGTCAACATCTCCTTAGTGTATGAACTGTGGGTGACCATAAGACTTGCATAGTCATGTATCAACCTACCTTTATTTCCTTCATGAAATTTTTGTGTCATTAAACTAATTAAACCATTATAAACATGAAATTAATATTAATTTTTTTTGGGGATGCAAAAATCTTTCAAATTGCTAAACCTGTAGACAAGAATGTAGACTTCAATGCTTTTTAGGCCACTTTAAAGCTCTAAACTTCCATATTCTTCTCACTTTATGAACATAATATTTTTGAGAGGTATTTTAGCATGTAACTAATATAATGTGAAGTCACTAATAGTGATCAAAGTTCAAACTACCATTGTCATGATACCTCTTCAAAAGAGCCAGGTGCTATGTTTTCTCAATTTAGGGACAAAAGGCTTAAACATAGTCATTGTTACTTTGAACATGATTTTCAACTTCATATGCTAATATATCCTCTCAAAATTGGAATATATGGTCAAAAAATCTACTATTAACTCAAAATAACTCCATTAATTGATTTAATACCTCAAAAAGGGGGCCTCATCTCTATGTCAAGGCCACCTGTACGTTACTACTTGCAAAATATAGGCAGTGGTATAGGATGATGGGTAGTAAATGTTGCATTTGACTCATGAATAGAATTAGACTCTTTATAATTTCTCAAAAGGTTTCTACTCAATATTATGGTCTTGGTACCAAACTCAAAACCTCCATTTCAACATGACTTTCCTCCTCAAACACATGTAAGTACACATTTTGAGTTGCATATGGGGAGCAAACATAAAACAATCAACACACTTAAAGGATATACATTGATAACTAATAAATACCAATTCATGGTGTTCCAATGACACATTAGGATGTTTAAAAGTAAAAATTAATTTCCCATACTCCATTTAAAATTTTTGACCCTTCTTTCATGCTAGATGACTAACTGTGTATGACAATCATAAGACAAACTAGTTGTATGGCACTCAAATACTGCACTTTCATGGACATTTCTTGTATAATTAACCTCAGATGAAATGAGATCATTTTAACACATCGTAAACAATAATGACCTATCACAACCCATGGAGCTATTGTCAAAGAAGGAAATCCTGAACATGGTGAAAAAACTACCTATAACCAACATAGTGCATCCTCCTGCAACTTAAGATGATGTGAACATCAAAACATCATGAGATGTGAAAAAAATAATCAAGATTATCTAAGGATGAATTCAAAATCATATGAAACCAATATCATCAACTGGTTTGTATGGACCTACCAAAAATGGGGCAAACCCTATAAGGTACTTGAAATAGCAGGTAGAAAGGTATAGTCAACTTCATGAGGATGGTTCATGAAGCAAAGGCCACCATTAACCAAAATAATTAAATATAAATTAAGTTATATGAGTTTAATTTAACTTTCCCAAGGCTTTTAATTTGAAACCTCATGATCTGTCCTTACTAAGCACAAACCTAAAGGTTACTTATGCTTACCAAGAGGACTAAAAAAGGATTAGAATGGTTTTGGAAAAAAATGGCACTTCTAGAACAAAAAAAAATGTCTAATTGAGCTTTGTTAAGCTAAAAAGACATACCATGATCCTTTCCCATGTGTCACACTTCCCAATGAGCTGTACAAGTGCCAAACTTCTTTTTCCTCAAGAAAATTACCCTTTTTCTGAGGAACCTACTACTTTTCATTTGGTTTCAATTACTAAATACCTATTAGGATGCATGGGATGTGACATAATCTTTTAAAACCTTCACACTTCCTAATAAATCTATACAAGTCATTAAATACACCTTTTTTAACCTCAAAATGACCTAAAATGATTAAAATGACTAAAATAACTAATGACCAAGGCTAGTATAACATCATTTGACATTAATTAACCTATAAAAAAACTTTTTTACATTTATATTAGACCCCAAAAACACCTAAAATTTGATTTTTTTACTTAGGGGTGCCCTAATTTAACCTAAAAGCCAAATTTGTTCAACAAATTGGTGACTCATAGGGGTAGCATGCCTGCTATACTAACTAGACCAGTAGCCTTATCAGTCCATTAGGCTTAGGGAGTCATTTGAAGTTTGAGACACAATAATAAGACTTTGACCATAGACTTTGATCAAGACAATATCAATAATTACCTTAACCACTCAAAGCAAGGACACATACAAAATAAGACAACAAACTAACAAGACATACACACACACACACACACACACACACACACACACACACACACACACACACACACACACACACATGTGCTCAAGGTACTTAGGGAAATATGAAAATAAACTATTATTTAAAACTAGAGACTAAGCATACCTCCTTTCTAATATCAAGAGGATATCTTCTTGAATCAACTTCATGTTGAGATGAAACATAGTGCCAAGCATAGTTTTCCTTGGATTGAATGCTTTATGGATTATACCAATTCCTTATCACTTCTCTTGACTTTATCTCAAGTATATCATATTCAAATAGGTCTCTAATGTATATATATTCCTCTTGAACTTGTAAACTTACCTGATACTATTGCTTACTCTTCATCTCATGATCAACTTGTATCTCTTTAGTAGGCGTGGCTTCAAGAAGAGTAGTTTCATGTTCTTTGGAAGATTGAGGCCAATAGGAGCTTGTTCCAACCTTCAAGATTTGATGTTTTTCTCCAAAATTATTGAGAGGATGATATCCCATCTTGATTACTTCAAACATGTCATCATGAAATGTATGTGCTTCTTGAAAGGATAAATTTGAAAGATTACTTTTCTTTTGCATACTTACTTGAGTGCCAAAGCTACCTTATCCATCATTGACCAGATCATAGCCTCCTTAAAGAGGAGTATATATTTAAAACAAGTCATCCAAATTTTTATTAAGAACTTTTCCTTGACCATCCATGACATCTTGTAAAGTGGTTAAATAACCAATGAAGGCTTCCTCCTTTTTGACTTCCATAGTACTCTCAATAAGATTGGGCTTCCTCTTAGATACAAGTTCTTATATATCATCAAGGAAAGTTGAATATTCTTCAAAATCTTGGTCATTATACTCCATGGAAGCCTCCTTATTCACCTTACCATGTACTTGATTCTCAATTTGGCAAAACTCTTCAAACCCTTGAAGGAACTCCATTTGTAGCTACCAATCATTCTTGTCCTCTTTCATATCTTGAACCACTACCTCTTCAATCTTCTCTTCTTGATGTATTATGACATCAATATGGTGTTATTCAAGCTCAAATTCATTTTATAGTATTTCAAGATCAAGCTGAGGTATTGGACCATCTTCAAAATCAAAAACTTTCACCTTGGTCTCAAGAGATTCTTCTAGGATTGCCACCTCTCTGGGAAATACTTTAAATTATTCTCTATACATAATAACCATTTCATCTTCATGTTGGAGGTGATCATACAAAACCTTTTGATCAGATGTAGATTCCTCTTTAAGGACTGTAAGATCTTCCATCTCGTTTTCTTTCATGGTGATGCTAAGACTAGGCATCTTGAAATTATGTGACCTAGCCCAATGAGGCTGCCAAGGAGGTATGTTTTCTTCAAGCAAGAGTTATCTTTCCTTATCAACCAAATACTCCTATTTATGCTCCAATACTATATTTATAATAAGGAAAATGGTGATAGGGTGAGAACAAGATGAACTAGTTGGTGGAGGTGGCACATATAACTCAAAATCAGATTGAGGGTGAAGTGTAGGGCATTCTTTTTGAAGCTCTTAAGGAAGGGGAGGTAGACCTTGTGCTAAAATAACTTGATCTTCTTCCTTCCACTTGAAAATTACTTCATTAACATTTAATTTAGATTGAGGGATCTCTTGAGAAAGGTGGATGGGGTGTGTTTAGACATAGGATCTTCTTTTGGGTCTAAACCTTCCATCACACCTTTACTTAACAATTTCATCTTTGCCTATAACTCTTTAATTTGCTTGGCTAGGTTCTCTTGGAAAAGACTATATTGAAGTTGATATGAATCATCATAAGGATGAGGAATACAAGGGGATTCATATGGAGGACAAGAGGTTTCTTGAGGAAGGGTGAGAGGGACTTGCAAAGGATCAACTTAATTCACAACTTCACAATCCTTATCAACCAAACTTATATCTTCCTTCTTTCCCCATGATTCCACTATATTACTCCAGATTGGGTGTTAGGATTAGAATTATTTTCTTGAGGAAGGGTGGGATGAGTTTTTATAGGATTAATCTCCTTCTCAACTTCATATTTTTGTCAAGACTTTTCTCCTCTTTATTTCGCCATGACTTCACTATCTTATTCCAACTTAGGATGTTAGGATTAGAAGTCTCTTTTCAAGGTGGTGGGGATGTAATGTGAGAGGTAAATTAGGAATTTAACTACACTTAATTTAATTCCAACTTGAACTAATACATATGCATATTATCCAACTCAATTTGCCTATCAATATTAGCTTCAAACACAAGGTTTCTCCTTTCAAATCTCTCTTCTAATTGATTGGGAAAAGGATGACTGTGATATCCTTGGTTGGGCTCATGAGTAGGGATCAAATATGGTTGATAGGAAACTTGGGTAAGTGGATATGAAGGTTGATAGTTTTGGTGAGGTTTACTTTCATGAACTCCTAGCCTATCCTCTAAGGAATAAACTAGGCCACTCACATCCAACATCTCACTTGTGAGCCTTAGCCAATTGGCTCTCTCAATAGGTACCCACTCTCTTTTGACCAAATATAATGCATATCTTACCTTATTAATAAGATTAATAGGAAAATATTGACCACATCCCCTTAGAGTATCAATATCTAACATGTACTTCTCATATCCCAAGAGTGTCTTTTTGAAGGTGAAAATGGACTAAGTTGAGAAGTGTTTAGGTTAACTAGGGGGAGAAAGACATTGAGGAGGCTAACTATAAGACTGGTAAGAATCATGATAATGTTGATAGTGTCCATGTTTGAGTTGATATGGATCATAATAATATTGGTAAGGATCACATCAAGGTTGATTAAGAACTTGATTTTGTTGATAGGGAATGACACAAGCTTTAAATGTCTCACCAACTTGTGTAGGACAAATCTTAACACCATAATTAGCCATGAAACCTCATTGAAATAAATAATTAAAAAAATGTTACCAAAAATCTTCAAAAGGAAACCTAGGTTACTTGACTAGCTGATGTATCTTCAGAGTTGCCATTGATTCTTTGATAGATGCCTCCAAAAGCTGATTGTTGAGAAACAACACCAAAAATCTCTCAACTTCTTGGACCAAGAGTCCCATCAAGCATTCTAAAAACTATTGTCACTTGTATTTTCACCCTTTAAAGAGGAAAATATCTCCTCATTCAAGTTACACAATGGAAATACCTCTAGGCTTGTGGGTAGCCTAAGGAATAAGGTGAATCTATAAATAGGGCTAGATCCCTTCATGTACCACTTTAGATCACAATTACACTAAACTTGGGCGTGAAAAGGGAGAGAGATAACTAGAATTAAATTATTCTAAGGGAGGTGATACACCAAATTAGATGATGACTTCCTACACATGAAATCAAGGGACAAATTAAACATACACTCTTTCAATCTTCATCTTCTCACATTAATGTTACATTATGAGGTTATAGATGAATGTGTAAAGCTAGGAAGACTAGACAAGAGGCCTTTAATGGCACTAATGAAGATACCAACTCACTCAATCCTTGAAATTTTATATAACACTTCGTATGCCATACAAGATGAAGCTTTCCAAAAATAAATAAGGTGAAATAATGAGACACCATACTAAGGAATCCATAGACTTCACTAATCAAGATCCATCATCAAAGTAAAACACACTTATGAATAGTCATGAAGAGGTAAAAATAAGTTGTATTATTTATCAAATGGTATGAAAATGAGTATGTATTCACCATACTCAAGAGGAGAATATGTTATAATGGCCAAAATGGCTAGTTATTATATAACGAGAGAGAGAGAGAGAGAGAGAGAGAGAGAGAGAGAGAGAGAGAGAGAGAGAGAGAGAGAGAGAGAGAGAGAGAGAGAGAGAGAGAGAGAATTCTAAGGGTTGTAAGGACATGTATCAGACTTATTAAATTATTTAATTGTGCATGATAAAAGGATGTGGGATGAACCATGTAAGGTTAGGAAGCCCAAGTGTCAATTCAAGGCATAAACTTCATGAAAAGTGGTATAAAACTCCTTATTTTGGATCAAAAAAATCACTTTCATGATTGGCCCTATTTAAATGCCTCATAACTGATCAATACCAGGTCTAATAATTTATATTAAGTTTAAGGACATCATACATTCCTCTCCATGCATTTTTATAGGCTTGGTCCTCTAGAATCATCTAGAAAGGAGCTATCATCATCTATAGTCCAAAAAACTCCTCTTTCATGCACCCTAGACACTTCACCTAAAATTTGGCTTTGGTTTCCGATGAAAACACATGTAATGGGTTTTATTAAACCTTTAAATACCATCCATGTCCTTATAATCATTAGGGACAATTTATAAATCACTTTCATGTAGAGTTTTCACAGTTCTCACTAGTTTGTCCAATATGCCAATTTTGACTATCTAAGATGAGAGATACTATTAAGGAACTTAGGATTTGATATGAGTAATTAAATTAAAATTAATATTTATAAAAATTCTTAATATTTCTCCAAAATTTGGTTTCATCTTTAGACTCCTCCTAGAACCTACACAACACAAAAAATGGTCAAAATATCCAATTTCTCACCCCATCCATACAAGTCCGTATAGAAAAAAATAATGTGAGGGAGTTTTATTTATTAATATTTAATGTAAAATATGTTTCATTTTCAAACTAAATCATTATAATACATCTCTAGCTTCATTTCTCTAGACTGGTCCTTAATCAGGGTTTGCAAGGGTTTTTCATAGTTTTGACTCTTAAGGTTGTTTCATAAAGGTATAACATCCAATCCTCAAAATAATTACACAAATTAATATTTAATACCTATAATAATTTCATTTAAATTATTTGGTTCCCATGTAAATCATCAAGAAAGATGTGAGTATTCAAACTTCTCTTATAAAGTTCCTCCCTCTATTCCAACAAGTCTGAATGACCTTAAATCCCAAATTTGACCTTTTATTGAATTAATATATATAAAAATGGATAAAAAACATATAATATGATCCTATAAACATTATTATATGTATTTTAAATCATATAAAAATCTATAAATGTGAATGACCCCCACATTTGGCCTTGGCATAAACCTTGTTTTATAGGCCTGCTTGCAACCTAAGGCTAAAAATGACTTTCCTAATGTTTTATATGAATTAAAAGAGATTTTAAATATATATTGTTTCATAATAAACATTTATCAACAATTTATAAATCATATTTATGGTGAGAAGTGTGAGTGACCCTTCATTTGGGCAATAGGCCAAAAATCTACCTAGTGTGCTTAACTGTATCTCCTAAGGGTTTAGACCTTCTATTTGAAAATACTCATTAAATTAAATTTTTATAATGTTATTATAATTTTATTACATATTATTCAACCTATTTTAAATTTTAAAAAATCATGTTATTCATCATTTTGCCTCTGTTCCTCAAAATTGCAAATTTGACCTCATTAGGGAGTGCCCTCTGTCTAAGACAAAAAACAGGGCACTCCCCTATTTATTTAGATAGTGTTGGTCATTTTAGGGGATTATTTATGTTATAAGGATATTATAAACAATATATGATACCTTGGATATGTCATATTACCTAATAACCCCTCAATTAACCAAATATACCTCTAGAGAAGTAAGACTATGCAGGATTCTTTAGGAGGACTATGTTTTCTATGTTCTTACCAAGAGGTAGTCACCATAGATTACTTGTAAGCTTCCTAAGATTTATAAAATTATAAAAAAACCCAAATAGTCTCCTAGGGTCACCTCACACCTATTTAAACCCTCACTTTGAACATTTTCTCATCGCACTGTCACCTTACAGTCATAACTGACTGTGTTTTACTCTAAGGCCTATACCTATAGGTGATTATGTGTGGTTTGACCATAATGATAGTGATCCAACCTCATATTCTTATCTTATGTTAATTTTTATGTTTTATTGGATAATTTTATATCATTTATATACCTTAAAAACTTACACACCTCACTCCTCAAGCCACTACCTACACCAATTCTTGACCTAGTTGTAGGTTGCATACATGGCCTTATGAGGTCTGAATGGGATTGATTTAAATTGTTGGTAGATCATAGAAGTAATAATTATAATAATTAAGGTTATCATGTCTTGTATCAACATTATATCCCCCCTCTAACCTCTTTTCAATATCCTTGAGTTCTAAAACTGAGTTTCCTACCTCTTGACTGAGACACTTTACCTTTTTGACCTATAGGTATGTATTGTCTTTAGTTGAGACTAGTCACAATGTTTTATAGATTCCCTTGAATATCCAAATGTAACTAAAATTTACCTATATTTTAATTTAATTTTAATGGTATAAATCAATACCTAAACACCCATACTAACTCACTATTTATACACCCTACTACAGGTCAACATCTCCTCAGTGTACAAACTATGGGTGACCATAATACTTGCATTATCATGTATCAACCTCTTGTGATGTCACTCATGACATTTTTGTGTAAATTAAACCAATTAAACTATTAAAAACATAAAATTAATATTCATTTTCTTGGATGCAAAAATATTTCAAATTGTTAAACCTATAGACAAGAATGTAGAATTTCAATGTTTTTTAGGCCACTTTAAAGCTTTAAAATTCCATCTTCTTCTCACTTTATGACTCTCATATTTTGAAGAGGTCTTGTACCATGTAAGGAATATTATTAGCAATGTAGAATATCTATTTGGAGGAGAGTTGAAGAGGCATTTCAAGGTAGATTATTGGATAGATGGTGTTTTGGGAGGATTAAACAAGTGTCAAACCTCCCCCTCTAATGATTGGTAAATTTCCATATAGTTCTACACCCTACAAATCTCATAAAACCTTGAAAAAGTACCCTTTTTAATAATTTTGTATAGTATCCATATATAAGGGTACTATGGATAGGGTATCCTCTACATTTACCATGGGTTTAAAGTGTTTTTAGGGTCATTAAAGATTGTCTGGTTTCCAAAATCTTCACTTTTATTAGGTTAGGTCTGTGTTAGGGTTTAAGCTTGGTCTTGGAGGTCTACAATATTAACAATGGTTCACAAAAATGAGACCTCTATTTCCAAACTTATGTTCATGTATGTTTAGTCTATATACCCCCCTAAACCCTCTATAAATATTATGGTCCCATGCATCTTGTGTAGAAATATATGAATGTAAGATGCTGGACTATGAGCTCTCTACAAGCCTTTTAGACCTATCTACAATCTTAACAATGATTCATAAAAGTGTGCCCCTAAAAACAATCATCTCCTCCATATATTTCAAGTAAATATGGGTTATCAACTTCTACTAGGTTAATTTTCCTTGGTTCCTTATGTGGTGAGATATTTAAGCATTTCAAATGGCGGATCAAAGTGACTATTAAGGGTTGTGTGACTCAAGGAGGGCTCTAAGACCAAATATGGAATTTAATTTCTTATCTATACTTGAAACATTATCTATTAGAATTTATTTATCCTCTTATACATTTTCATGTTTTTGAACTTTCTTAGGAGGGTTTGAGAATACTTCTATAGTGGTGTGGGTCTTTTAGGCCTAAGATAGGCTCTCAAGCCTAATTTTCCTTGACTGAGTTTTGGGGGTCCAAGTGACTCGTAGGTGATATATGGTTTCAAAAATCATGATAACACCCTACCTACTTAGTTTTCATCCTCTATAACTATCTCCAGCTTCCAAAACACTAATTTATCTCCATCCTTTCACATGATTGCCTGTAGGTCACAGTTCATGGTTAACTTGAGTGTTTGGGGTTTGAGGTTTGAATAGGCTTTTGTCTCCTTATTATTATGGAGTATCAACTCACATTTTATACCCTTAGGAAATTAAAACATTCTTATGATTATTTATTTTATCAGCATATGTCCTCTTCTTATCTTACACAGTCAAGCTTAGGGTTTGTGTTTCACCAGGCTTGAATATTCCTAACATTGGGTTTGGTGTTTTTATGCCTCCAAATGAGGTAATTATATCTTGAAAACATTAATACATACTTATCACACACTTTATCAACTATTATAAATGCCTTAATAACCGCACAGTATATTTATATCTCCAACCTACATGTATAAGCCTATTTAGGCCTAATTAGGCCTAACATGCCTGTTTGAATCATCATGGCTTCATTACTTGCTAGGATTAGGATAGTTCAATGGGAGAATGATGAGAATATCACAAAATAAGTAAAATATCCATTTTTTCATTCCAACATCTTAATTTTACCCAAGGTTTTAAAACAATCACACACACTTCTACCCCGCTTACAATCTCTGACTCTCCTCTATATAGAATTCTCTATACAGGTCTATACATTATGAAAGAAACACATGAAAACACTCTCTTTAATAAACTTTCTCTATATTTATAACCTTGATCCACCATTTAAGGATGAACAAAGAGGAAACATGAGTTAACTAACCAAACTGAGTGGTATAACAAGAATATCTGAAGGGTTATGTTTTTACCACGTGTGGGACCCATTTGGCTAGTGGGAAATGGAAATGGGTCTTAAAAAGGAAATTTTATGGTGAGAAATGCCTAGTATTGGTTTTATAATAGCTATGGAATCCTATTATGACTTTAATAAGTAATTATACATCTAAAACATCACCTTTCCAAAGTTTAATAGTGCAATCTAGACCTATATGAGGTATTTAAGTGTCACTTGATGACTTTGGGCGGTTATGAAAGTTTGAAAATGCTTGAATGGATAAACCATGGATAATGACATTTAACACGTCGATAAAACTTCATATTATGACTATATAAAGGTTTATACACCCCTCACATTGCTTATAAAGACTCTCTCATAGGGAATGACTTGAAAAAAGGCCCATATACCATGAGAACCAATAACCTCAAACTTGTTCAGTTACCCTAATTTTATCAAATGATCCTCAATTTTATCAAATAGGGTTAAGACCACTATTTGGACCTTACAAGACATCTAGACACTTCTTTTCTCACTCAAAGACCATCATGATGATCTATCACATCACCTAAGGACCCAAGACATTTATGACATATGATGATCACAACGAAACTCTATGACACCTCTAACAATTTTGAATGACTTCAAGAAGTAATTTATGAGACACCATCATACAAGAGAGAACTATGTATAGGCTTATGTGGGTGACATGAAAAGTTTTTGGTTATAGGGGTTACTATTTAGCCTTAGGAGGCTAAATTGCCAACAATAACCAGCTTGGAAAACTCTCACATTAATAAAGATAGATAATAATTTGAGGTGAAAATTGAAAATCAAGATGAATATGTCTAAATTGGAGACATGTTTGTTGTTTTAGAGCCATTTGAAGTCAAGATAGACACAATGGTAGCCAAATAAAAAGATGGTTAAACAAGAATAAAACATGATCAATAACTTTTACTTCAAATTATCTCATCTCATGAAGGTGACTTGAGAAGCTTCCAATTTGATCTAGGAGGAGGAAGATATGTCCAAGTTAGTTTTTTGTAGTAGGTAGGCCTTGTCTTATTTCTAATAAGTGTTTTTAAACACAAGTTTGGTGTGTTTTATTCCTACTTTATTTGGTTTCTTATCCTTGTTATGTGGTGAGGTTGTTTCCTATCCTTGAAAGATTTTAGGGTGATAGGTTTGATTGGTAGTATCAAACATATTTGTAATCTTAGTTGAGTCAAGGTTGTTACATAACAAATTATAGGTGTTCTTGACCAGTAGGTAGGTCAACCCCTGTGAGTCACCAAGAATGTTGATAATTTGGCCTTTTGAGCCAAATATCAACCCCTATAGTTCAAAGCTTTCTACTAAGTCTCTTTGATATTGTGTGTGGTTACCTTAGATCTTGTCATGGACCTAAAAATTGTCTTTTCAAGCCTTGGTTATCATTGTTTAAGGTCATTTTGAAAAAATTAAGATAAATGTCATTTTTACCTTATGATGTCTAGTCACCTTATGGCATAGTCAAGTGGGTTAAAGAGTGTTAAGAGGTATAGGGGGTAAATTTGAGTCATCTATCACATTTCAAAGTAATTTTACTCTTACTCAAATCCATACAAGTGAAAAAAAGGGTGGTAACCAACTTTTCTAATGTTTCATATCCCTTTTGAAGGTTCTTTATTAATTAATTATAACATTCAAAAGGAGAATGTTTTAAGAAATTATAGGTTTATAATATAAGTAAGATTTTTAAAATTAATATTACATATATATAGGCATTTAAAAAATTCAAGGTCACTTAGCATATCATCTCCATCAGTTTTTAAGTAGAATGGACAACTTTCATAATAGAAAGAGAAGGTTTTTAGGTAGTCTATACAAGTTTGTCAGAGCAAGATCATGTTAAATCAAATAGATGGATTATTTTAATATTATTAGGCCCAAACCCATGCTTCAAAAGGAATTTTAGAGCCAAATATATATATATATATATATATATATATATTTGGCTCTAAAATTCCTTTTGAAGCATGGGTTTGGGCCTAATAATATTAAAATAATCCATCTATTTTAAGAAATTATAGGTTTATAATATAAGTAAGATTTTAAAAATTAATATTACATATATATAGGCATTTAAAAAATTCAAGGTCACTTAGCATATCATCTCCATCAGTTTTTAAGTAGAATGGACAACTTTCATAATAGAAAGAGAAGGTTTTTAGGTAGTCTATACAAGTTTGTCAGAGCAAGATCATGTTAAATCAAATAGATGGATTATTTTAATATTATTAGGCCCAAACCCATGCTTCAAAAGGAATTTTAGAGCCAAATATATATATATATATATATATATATATATTTGGCTCTAAAATTCCTTTTGAAGCATGGGTTTGGGCCTAATAATATTAAAATAATCCATCTATTTTAAGAAATTATAGGTTTATAATATAAGTAAGATTTTAAAAATTAATATTACATATATATAGGCATTTAAAAAATTCAAGGTCACTTAGCATATCATCTCCATCAGTTTTTAAGTAGAATGGACAACTTTCATAATAGAAAGAGAAGGTTTTTAGGTAGTCTATACAAGTTTGTCAGAGCAAGATCATGTTAAATCAAATAGATGGATTATTTTAATATTATTAGGCCCAAACCCATGCTTCAAAAGGAATTTTAGAGCCAAATATATATATATATATATATATATATATATATATATATATATATATATATATATATATATATATTTGGCTCTAAAATTCCTTTTGAAGCATGGGTTTGGGCCTAATAATATTAAAATAATCCATCTATTTTAAGAAATTATAGGTTTATAATATAAGTAAGATTTTAAAAATTAATATTACATATATATAGGCATTTAAAAAATTCAAGGTCACTTAGCATATCATCTCCATCAGTTTTTAAGTAGAATGGACAACTTTCATAATAGAAAGAGAAGGTTTTTAGGTAGTCTATACAAGTTTGTCAGAGCAAGATCATGTTAAATCAAATAGATGGATTATTTTAATATTATTAGGCCCAAACCCATGCTTCAAAAGGAATTTTAGAGCCAAATATATATATATATATATATATATATATATATATAATGATCCCTTCTCTCCATCATTCTCCTTGACAACTTAGAAAAGCTAGTCAGGTTTTCTATTTGGTATAGACAGAGGAGAGAGAATGAGGACCTATGATCTTGGATAAAGGAGGGGGTCCTTATAGCTTTCAAAAAAAATCATTATTTTTTTGATATATTTCATATCCTTTATGAATAATCATTAAGAAGGTAAAGGACTCACTGTGTTTTCTCCATTCAGGTAAGGTTGAGGTTTGCTTTTGTTTCTCCATTTTTGAGTGTGATGAAATAAGAATGGAAATTTAGGTGACTTATAATTGTTCTATACAACTATTATAAACCATTATCAATCCCCACTTAGTACATGTGACCTCAATGAGATAATAAACCTTCTTTTGGAGTAATATTTAGGTTGATAGCAATGAGGTTATTAATATTTTAGGGTCTCTAATCATTTTAAAGTGTTGGTGAAGTCTCAAAACTCTTAAAAAACTCCTTGATGATATTAAAAAATGGATTATTATTGCCTTCATGGACCTAAAAACCATATAATGTTGATCACCTATAATTTTCACATGCAGTCTAGTAGTTTGAAGAAATCATGGAAAAATAACCCTATTCAAGTCTCATGAATGTGTCATCATTGCTCAATATATTTTAAGCAAGTGTAGCACATTAAAACAAGATATGAATACTATCTAAAAGAGGTTTTTAACACCAACTAGTAAAGGGGTCATAGTGTCTCTTCTCTAGGTCAATACAAGAAGACTAGTGAACCTATAAGTCTATAGACCTCTAGGTCACCATTGGTACCCAAAAATTGGTTTTATAAAATGATATGATATTTTAGAATCCAAATTTAGTTCAATATTCATGTTATCAAGGTTATATAATCATAGCGATCACTTGTGAATCTCAGGTGAAATCTATTTTTCACTCTAAAGGACTATGTAGACTAAGTCAAACTATGTATGTCTAAATAGAAAATAGACTTGTTATGAGGTTGGATAGATGTTTAGGGGACCCAAAATGACAATTATATGAACATTATAATGATCATATTTATTGGATTCATAAATAAACTAAACATAAAGGTTATTCATCTTGACAAAACTCAGTTAAAGAAAGCTTTGAGCTCATACAAGCCTATCATTAGTGAAATGAGAAAAATATGCACTTTGCATTGAAATAGGGCCTCTAATGATCAAGGAGGATGTGAGAATTCATAATATGGGTTTTCATGATGATGAAAGCCTCAAGTTGAATAAGGAAGACACTAAACCAAGATATTAGGGCTACACAAGTCTAATTACTTTCAAACCCTAAAAGTGTGAAAATCAGGTTGCAAGACCATTGGGAGAGTGAGGCCAGTTGGATGATCACTTGCATACATTGGTTATGGTCAAGGAACTAGGAGATCATTAATAGTTCATATCAAGCATCAAGACAACATATTCAAGCTAACACTCTATGGCATTACACACAATCCTCCATACTCGAGAGGTAGTTTTAAGAAGCTCAAAACTCCTTTGAGGAGTTGCATGGGAGCAGATGTGTATTAGAGTGTTGGATGTGGTCTCCTACCCAAAAATATCAGATTTGATTCTTAGTTTCATCACTATAAATATATGCATAATATATAACATTGAATACCACCTTAAAAGTAGTATTTTACCAAAAAAGAGATTGAGAGAGCATGGTTCCTTACTCAGATCTCATCGTATAATATGCATGAGACCAGGATATGTTAGGTAGATTTGAGGGGGTCTATGTGCTCGACATCCATGGAATTAAGTTTGTAATTTAAGCCTTGTACTCTATGAACCATCATTAAGAAGCACTAAAACCCTTTCTAAACCTTGATAAGAACTTGATGGAGAAGAACTAGATGTAAATGCATATAAATTCCATGATATATCTTGGGAGACATCTAAAACATTTTTTTCACTCCAATAAGTTCCTATTCATGGCATTGGTTTATACATATAGTTGTATGGATGCACCAGGTACCTTATTTTTATAATATTTAGTGATGTGTCCAAGGTATAGAGTTGAATAAATAGTTTTAAATAATTAATTTGTATGGTGTGAAGTGTATTCCACCCTCTCAGGCTAAAAACCACTCTCAATTCTTTTTAGAAATGCTTTTACAAGAATGGAATGAAGTAGTCTAGAGGTGCTAGTGAAGGATGACCTAGTCACATAGATGAACAAAAATTATAGGTGTACACTACTTGAATGGAACAATTAATTGTATGAGATAATTTTTTGATCTAAAAACATGTTCATTATTCCATTCTCAAGGTTCTAAGCAAGACTCATGGCCATCCAAGTGACTAACACTGAGTAACTAGGCCTAGTTGATTAGTATGTCTATTTGGTCAAAAAAAGATGTTTCTTAGCATAAAGGGGTGTTAAGAGAGTAAATGGAAAGATATATAAATATTTTTAACTAATAAACTGAGTAAATAAATCATGTTTCATGTTTATTATGGAGATCAGGGTAGTTTATTAAGCTTTATTCACATGTAAAAAGAGAGGTGGGCTAGTTGAGGCTTCATTAAGGATAAGTTAGACCATAATGCTACCATTATAAATACCAAGGGAAGAGGTGGTTGACCAAGTTGGAATAATTATACCTTAAATTAGGTCAACCAAGATTAAATTATATTATATCCACCACACCTCAATGGCTAAAGGCTCATTGAAAGACCATTAGCCAGCCAAGGCAACACATGGAGTTGTTACTAGTCTTTATTCATGTTTGTAACAAATGGTGGAGTGAATCAGGATCATCATGGCCTATTTTCCATACTTATATTCCATATTATCCTTCTCTCCCCTTATTTTATTCTATAAATTGAGGCTCAAAGGCCATTGTATGCATCCCTTGGATGGGTATTTAGAAACTCTACCCAAATTGTACCTTGTAACCTTTGAATTAATATAAGGACTATTTTAGATTCTATATGATAGATTATTATGTTTTATACTTATTGATTTGTAGAATTGATTGAGTCTTACCTTCCTTTACAAGTCCTTTTTCTCGCCTAGTTGCTAAGAGATTGTCTTAAATAGGTCATCTGATGTGTGAAAGTGTTAGGGATTGGGAATGAAGTGTAATTTATTTGGTAGTGTTTTAAATCAAAACTTACATTCATCACCCTTAAGTTACATATATCTATCATAACCTCCATGTGAATTACTTATTTTTAGGAATCTATTAAGGAGAGAATGGTTTAGTCACTAGTCCTTATTTGGTTCATAAATGTTTTAAAGAGCCAAACAGAGAGGTTACAACATGTTTTTACATCACCTCCCATATCTTAGGTTTGTTTTATGTATCTTATATCCCTTTTTATCAAAAATTCAATAGGTTTAGGAATTGAGTCATATATGATGCATCAAGGCAGATAACCCTAAACTAAAGTTTTACCTTGCCTAATAGGCTACCCACACCTAGAGGTGATCCTATTATATCAGCTAGGTGAGGCAAGTCTAAAACACCTCTGCCTCAAGGGTGAAATCTAGACTGATAACACTTATTAGACAAGTTATTACACTATTTGAAAAAAGATTAGGTGGTTTAATTTTTAAGTTGCTTACAATTGATAAAATAAGCTAAGGTATTCTTAGGTAGGTTGTTAGTTTGAAACTCTTAGATTAGACCGCTAACTAGATCTTCCAAACTAGTTATATAATGGGACTTGAGTTAATTATACCAATATTAAGCATAATTTGAGAGGATTTTATATAAGATCTTGGTAGTGGAAAAAAATTTTAATTTGATTCAATCTTTATAAATATTTTCAAACATTTTAAAGAGTTAAGGTAGGATTAGTTGATCTAGAATAACTATTGGTAGGTGTGATACCTCATATATATATGTTGGCAATTTGAGGTATAACACATTCAATTTGAAAATGTTTAATAATTTTTTTAACAAGTGGTGGTTGGGAAATGAGGATGCCATGGGAATCTTTAAATGGGGGTGAGGGGCCATTTTGATTGGGTGTTACCCATGGAACCTATTGAGGTTGATTTTGAAGGTGAATAAGGTACTTATTCATTTGCATCATATGGTTGGCATTATTAGCTTGAAAAGTGTTCATTTTATTAAGAGTTTATAATAAGATTTAATGGGTTTGAATGATATTTTAACTATTTTGTGTGGCATGCGAGGCATTAGCATTAGTATTAGTGTCTTGGGTTCTAGTATGAACAATGCCATACATATCACTAGTGTCTTGAGAGTTCATAAAAAATGAGGCACTACTATCATGATTAGCATGTATAGCGAAAGATTCACTAGTAGAAGGATTAGATGATAAATAATCACTAGTGGCATGATTACCATTGGTAGAAAACAATGAACTAGTGGAGGAATTGAGAAGGGTGGGTCTTAGAAAAGGGCCACTATATGTTGAACCAACCATGTCAGTAGAGATATTTGACATGGAGGTGGAATAAATTAAGGAATAAGAGGTCATAGTATTATAAGGAGTCAAAATAAAAGGGAGAGGTTGAGAATAAAATAAGTTATCACCTCCAAATCTATGAGAGAAGGTAGGGTAGGTTGAATGGGGTTCTTATTCTTGACCACTTATCATGATAGTGTAAATAGTTGAAGGATATTTCCCCCTATTTTGAGGAAACTCATTAATGAATAAAATAATTTCTAGAGTATACTCTAATTTAATCTAAAATTCTAAGGAGAAAAGAGGGTTAATAACTGAGGATGAATCAAGAGTAGTCCCATGATTTATAGTGTGAGTAGACAGATGCACATTGATTTTGTCTAAAGTGGAAGCCACAAGCAGTTGATGCAGAAACCTATTGGGATTGGTAAATATCATCATATCTATTGAGTTTAAATCTATGCTATCTTCAAATAGGAAGTTAATTATTAAATAAGGAAGCTAAAAGGAAATGATTATGTAAAGACAAAGTCAAAAAATAAGATACAAAGTTAAATTGGTTGACTGTGTTCTATAAGTTAGGGGAAAAAATAGAAAGATAAGGATACATAATAATTTAGTTAAAATATGTATTATAAATAGCAAGGATAAAATTTTTGATGAGGATACATAGTCATGTAGGTCTATTGTGTACTATTGAACAAATAACTAAATAGGGGAATAAGAAAACATAGTCATGCAAGTAGACTATGTGTTGTTCGCATAAAGGTGCAATAGTCTATAAGGGACTTTATTGACCAAGATGATAGTCTCTTAAAGTTAGGGAAAGTTTTTAAAAATAATTTTAATCAATAATGAAATCAATCACACAAATAATTATATCAATGTGGCTAATCTAATTGCAGCACACAACATAAACCTTACACCAATGTTGGCTAATCCAAATTTTTCAATACAACACTCAATGATCAAATTGAAAGCAAAATGTAAAAATTAAATGCTAACTAATTGGTCATCCTAAGTGTTATTAAGTTATAATAAAGTGTAATTTTAATATGATAGGAAATTTGGATAAAATAGGGAACTAGAAAGCAGTCTAAGGTTGGTGTCAAGACATTTGGGTTGAAAGGGATCTATGTTGGCAATGGTATTGGTTTGGTATTAGGGCCTACCCCCTCACTTCACAATCCTACTATGATAAGTGTGTTGGGTTATTTGTTAATATATATCATTAACCACATATTTATACTTGGCTAGAAAACCAAGTTAGCTTCCCCCTTGGTGATGAAATCTAAGTAGGTAGACCTTGGGAAGACAAATGCTTAATGCTTTTTGAATGTAAAGTCATTTGGTAGTGTATGAAAAAAAGTAAAATAGTGTAACTAAAATGGTAATTTTTAAAACCACCTATTTAGACTATGTGATTTACTATAATCATGCAAGCAAATAAAAATAAAATGTGAATTAATTACTATCAAAGAGATGTTAATTCCTTGATTAAGAATAGTAAAGAGTTAGTTCAGATGATGTTGTATGTAGATAGTATAGAATAGAGTTGACTAGGTCATTGCTATTTTGTAGAATCAAGGTCTATAAGAACAAATTCAAATAAGTCAACTATCTCTTAGATAGAAGACAAACTACATAACTAAGTCGACCAAGTTGACCTAGTTGGCTATAAGGTTATAGTTTTGTATAATCCAAACTTGTGAAAAATAGTACTAGAGGAAGAAATGAAATGATAGAAAGAGAAAATAAAGGAACCTTAGTGGGCTTGAATATGATTTATATTTTAAATTTTTATGTTATGATGCTTAATTTATGGTTTAAAATTATAACAACTGGGTCGACTAGTTCGACCAAGTTTTCAAAAGCCTATGTGCTAAATAAGATATAAACAAATAGAGTCAACATTTTTTATAGTGTTTATTAACCTATATGTTGATAGAATAAAATAGAAGATAGAGTTGACCTATTCAACTATGCATTATAATCTATAACTAAAGAATAATATTATGTTAAACTAATCGATCTAGTGACCCATTATTGGTGAAGACCTACACAAATAAAACAAAGTCATTTTGAAGTGACTATGTGTCAAACCTATGTACAAAAAGTTAGAACTATACTAACTAGTTTGATATAGTACTATAAATATATAAATATATAAAAAAAATTATGGCATGAAAGAAAACATATAAGGTTTATATTAGCATCAAGTTTACTAGAATGTGTTCAAAGGGAAATGCAACTGATCTATTGATCAATCCTAGATTAGAGAAGATAAATACCACTTACAATTTTGATTGTTGATACATTAGATATTTAGGGTATTAACCAAAATTGGTCCACTAGACATAGATAAGAGATATCTTACCACAATAATATCACTAGGGAGGGTTCCAAAGCCTTTATTCAAGTAAAACTATGCAATAACCTTAACTAGGTCCTATGTTTTCATGTTCACAAAATTAACTGACAAGAAAATAAAATATAATCTAGTGCTCACCAAAGCTTGTGGCATAAAGTGGGGGTAATAAACATTAAAAGTAAACATGCATCGAAGAAATATACTTATATCAATTTATAGATAATATTAATGCATGGGAGGTAATTACAAATGCAAATCTATCCACTCTTACAAAGTAGGACCAAAGTTAGGAATAGTTACCTTTAAAGATGAACCCACCAAGCCTCAATCTCTCACTTGGAGAAGGTGCTTCACAAGAGTTTGTTTTGGTTTGTAACAATAACAAGGACAAGTCATTTCTAGGATACACAACCTATTTATGCATCAAAAAGACTTATACATAAGACAATATCCATATCTCCAAAGAAAGGATCAAAACCCTAAGCTATGTTCCTCAAGTAGAATGGTGGATAAGCAGATTTGCAATATAATACTCTTATTCTTATCTTACTTAATAAATGATTAAATGAGTGTGTGTATCTATTTTAATCCAACCCTATTCCTTTTTAATATTTTAATTGATAGGGTCAATGCAACCGACTTTATATCACCAGTAAAAATATCAAATTAGGTGTTGGTCTAGGTTACCCAAGGGCTGACTTAGACCCTAAATGAGTTTTTCAATTATGATATAGGGTTAATGGGGATGAAAATTTATTGTAAACCTTAAAAAATTAGTTTAGTCTAGGGAAGGGCTAATGAAGGTGTAAAATGACTAGAGGAGGGTGAAAGATAGGAGGCAAAGCTTAGGGGAATGTTTTTAAGAGATGGTTTTATATATAGTAAGTGGTAGTATAGGGACAATAATATTATGAATCACCAATGGTCTACCCACCCATATCCCAATTCACCCATTAACATGTTCACTTTGAGAGATTGATGCTCAGTGGGTTCTTACAAGAGAGAAAGCATCAGTAGTTGATAAAGTTTGAAAATATTATGTGTATATAGCTTCCATTTGTAGATATAGTGCATGGCTTGCCTAAAAATAAATGTCTATGGTTTAAAAATCAAGTAAATCTATTTTGAACAACTTAAGAATCTTTTACATGCCTAATTTACTCTAACCTCAAAATTTAGTGCCTCAGTTCCCATAAGTTTATCTCTTGTAAAGTTGAATAGTTTCATTATTTCATCACTAGCTTTATAAATAGTGCCCTCAATCTCCACTCTAAATCTATCTAGTCCTACTCATATGAGGTTTTCAAAATTGGGTCTAGGAACTAGTTACCCCTATGGAGTGTCAACCTGAGTAACTCATAAATATATTCAGATAGAGATAGCTTCCCTTACCTGATTTGTAAAATGTTGAATTAAAGATCACATCTATTGATGCCACTCAATTAAGTTATCCCTTCTGGTAATGATGTAATTATATGCCCCAACAGCCTTAGATGTTATTATTAAATTGAAATGGTCATAAGCCTTATTCCTAGTTGTCTATCTTATAAAATTTAGTTTATCATAAATGTATTTTATCTTGTTAAATAATTTAAGAATACCTCCCCACTTGGGTTAGGATATGGGCTTTGTAGACCTTATTAAACCAATGGTGTCAAATAGCTTCCTACTTATCCCATGTAGATTGTCCAAAATTTATTTATGAGTTTAGATGGTGATCCTCTATATTTGTCTCTATATAGGCTGATCAAAACTTTTGAACATCTCTTTTATAACCCCTCCATAAGCATCTACAAAAGTGTATGGTCCTTTTTATATCTATCTAGGTTTGAGGGATTTATTTTTATCTACTTTTTCAAAGAGAATATGTCCTATCTTTATCATAGCTCAACATGTTGACCTTTAACAACCATATTTTTTCTTGTAACCCTTCTCAATGTGTTAGTTTTTCTATCAAAATGAAACTTTACTATGGGTTTCTTAGTAATCACTAGATCTTATCTTTTGGCTTTTTCTTATTACAACTTTTGAATCCATGAAGGAATGTTCAATGATACTTTTTTATCTATTTTTTCATTTTAACTTATTGTATTTACTTTTTATGTAGTAGTGACTAATGGTATTTACTCATATGTAGCATGGCTTTAGGGGAAGATGCCCCTATTGCAAGAAAAGGAGGAATAACTTTCCTCCATCTAATGACTTTCCTTTATACTAGTGTATCAATTACATATTTGGCCTTCCATACTAATTTATGGACTAAAATTGTAGATGAGTCTACTTTAGGTGCTTGTAAAATAGGCATCTCTAACTGTGTATTCAACCTAGGAGGGTGGTTAGTATAACAAAAATTGAGGTGGACACCAGGGTTTCAAAATGTACCCTTTTCCTTTGCCTAGGGGATTATGGATTGGCTCCACTAATGAATGAGTAAGTCACTATTGTGATCGATAGGTTTTATAAATAATCAGTGATAGAAGTGAATGCATCACCAATAGTCATAGTAGTGATGGTAGGGCCCATAGTAGTAAGTTGGGTTATAGGAAAAATTGGCATTATAGCTACCTAAAGCTAGTTTATTTGATTTTAATAATGTAAAGAATCTACTACACCAATTTAATTATAGTAATCGATGAAGTTAATAAATAACAAGGACTTGGAGGAATTACATCCTAGGGAGCGACAAATGGGACACTAGTTACTATAGTTATCATTATAGTGGTTTGAGGTGAAGAGCTTAGAGGTGTAGTTGGGGATGGCCCTAGTGTTGTAATGCCCAATTTTGGTTTTGCATCTCCTTTTCTATTAGTAACTGCTAATTTACCATTTACCTAGTTGATTTCTTCAAAATCTTATAGTAAATCTATTCCTCTTGACTGGCTACTTTCCTCAATCATCCATTCATCATCTTCCTCTATTTGTGTGGTTTCATCAAATTATTTTGTCTCTTCTATATTAGTAATGGAGACCGACTCTTGTTCATCTCCCCATATATTATGCTCCATCCTTTGCTATCATAAATCTAAATAGGATCTATGACCCTAGTTCAACCTTTTTTTCTTTCTTTCCTATTCCTTGGGAACAACTTCTTATTTCTCCTACACTCCCACATTTTGAGGTGAAATAGGAGGATTTTTGGTCTTCCTTGTATATATAATTATTGGTTTTGTAATAATATAGAGCTGGCCTAGTTTAATGGTGTAATGGGAGGTGAAGGGGATATAGTGGTATCATATGGTGATGGAGTGGGAGGAGTGGTGACCACTGGAGGAATGATGGGTGGTGAATATGGAAATCTAGTAAACTAAACTACTATCAATGATGGTGTAATTTTAATGGTAGGTGGTAATGTAGATGTGGTTTCTCAAGGGACCAAGTGGCATCATTCTAATAGAGGATACAAAGGAGGAGAAAGTAATATGAACTTGAGACAAAGAGGGAAGATATTAATTGTTTTTGCTATGGTTAATGGACAGTAGAGAAAGCATTAGAGGAGAAGTTTAGTTGATGTGTTGGGACTTGTAGGTCTCTACTCTTTAGTTGTGAATTTAATGGGAAATAGTATTACATTGTATGTATAGGGGACCTTAGAAGGTGTTAAATATCCTTCTCTAATGTATATGCTTCCTTGGATGGGCCATATTTTTTCTTACATTTCTTGTTCTAGCCTAGAGGAGAGGGGCCATGAACAAGTCTGAGAAACTCATCCATTCATTCTCATTTATCTTAACATCCCCTTTAGTGATAGTAGGACCATATTGGATCCTTTATGCCATAATCATGGACATATTAACCTTGTGCATCCTTATATCTACTTTAGTATCATCTTTAACATTCATGAACACACTATCATGTTCATAGGATTGATGTCCTTGGTTAATGCTCACTTTTATTTCATATTGCTTAATATTTTCTCTAACATTTCTCCTACGGTCATAGTGTTTAAAGGGAAAAAATTTAAACCCATAGTATTTCCTAATATTTCTAAAAAATTGGAGGTGTTCCCACATTATGTACTATATTTTTTTGATACTAGGAGGGTTTGGATGGATGCTTGCTTATTTGGCTTTCCTCAAGTCAATATCAACATTGTCAGTGAATTGAGGAGCAATCTCCTACTTAGCTATTTTATCAAGCACAATTCTTTGTAGGTATAAATGGCAAACCTTTGTGCCTTAAATTTACATTATTATTCACTCAGGGTACAACCAATAATCACCCATTTTTTTAAATCATTTTATATATAATATTAGAGATCTTGGGAATGTTATTCCCATAGATTGATTAATATACCATGGGGTATAAAGTCTTAGTTAACCTTTTCATGTTATTCATAAATCTATGCACATGAAAATTAACTCATAACATATATTATTCTTTGGGTTGTTTGGATATGGTTTCTAAGTATTCTCATAGGGTGAATGCACAATTTTTGTCACTACATCTACCACATAAGACATCATGTACATTTTACCATCTAGTGAACTTCTAAGATTTTTGATTTTTATAATCAAGTTGGAATTGATAATATATCCTAAGGCAATGATTATTTTTGAAGTTAAAATCATGTCCAACAAAGGAACCCATACCTCATTGACATAAGTGATGGTTTAAAAACCATATATTGTTTATCAGGGCCATAGTGGATTGAAAACCATTTTTTTAATGAGGCCATAGCAATTTGCACCCCTAGTTTAAAGATTGAAATGTGGATAGTCAAGGTAGGGCCCTAAACTACAAAATTTCTTAGATATATAAACCACTCTTGTAACTTATTATTAACATTATTGTTAATAAGCCATGAATTCACCATGTCTTATGTATACAACATGTCTAAAAAGGGAACCTATAATACCTTTCAAAGGTATTTGCACTGATATATGTAATTAGTGTTTTTCCAATCCTAAAGTGTAATATCTTCCTGGTAACCTTAACATTCATGAAAAAATAAAATAATATTTCAATGTAGGGCATTACCTATGGTTTATTTGTTGTGTTATGTAAACCAACTACTTTTATGACCAAAAGGTCTTCCTTGTATCTATGTGTGAAAATGGAAATATTATCTTCAGCCTTGTATGGTTTGATTGCATCTACCACATCCCAAATGGTGGAATAATTATTGAACTCATTTTTCATAGAAACACCAAATTAAATGTTATATCTATGTATTTAGTTAGTCCTACAATTGATCACGCATAGGTAATTAAGATGCAAGACAAGGAATCCATTGATGATGTTATCTAAAAATACTTTGTTATGTGAAAAAACCTATAAATTCCTTATCATAAGTGAGTTCTAGATTCACAATCTACATTTGAACCCAAAATTTTTATCACTCTTGATAGCTTGGAGGAAATGTAATTAGACTATAAATGGCAATTCAAAATATATTACTTTAGTTGCATTATCTTTTAGAATTGAACACATTAATTCTTTGATTAGTGTTAATTAAGTGCATCAATATCATTAACTCTTTTCCATGTTTATTCTTTGCATTTGAATTTCATAATACTATTTTTTATGGCTTTTACTTCCATATGTCTTATTTTATATTCTCTTAGATGCTTAGTCATCTTAGTATGATAGATGTCTTTTATTCGCTCTTTCAGTCTTGGTTTTGATGTCTTCATCATTTACTTACATGGCTTTAGAGGATATGTGTATGTGTGTCATTATTCCACTCTTAACTGAGTTATAACTTACCATGCATTATTTATTTGGCAGCAAGATATCAGGATGATGACACATGGATGACTCTCATTGTTCTACTTTCCCAATATTATCCATACAAAGGTCAATGTTGATGTCACTATTGGGATACTATCATGATGACACATGGAAATATATCACTATTCCACTTACCCAAGTTTATCTATACAAAGGTCCATGTTGAAGTCACCATAGGGATACTAGGATGATGACATATGCTAGGCTCTTTCTACTTTGTTTTCCTAGGATTGTTTGTATAAAAGTCTATGATAATGTCACCACCAGGCTATTAGGATGATGACATATGGATGGCTCTTGTTTATCTACTTACCAAATATTTTCCATACAAAGTTTCATGCTAACATCACCTATGAGTTAGATGAATGTTAACACTTGGTAAGATATTGATAATCTACTTTCCAAGGTGATTTTATGTAAAGGATTACACTGACATCACTATCAGGTGACTTGTGTTCTTTATTTAGGCTTTTAATTTTCCAATTGATGCCACGTGGTAAGGGAAAATAAACTTTGAGAAGGCCTAAGAAACATCTAAGTATTAAATATCTTATTTAAAATAGAACATAAATAAATACCCAATTAAAAGTTAAAAAACATCACCCACATTAGCCATTAGATAATAAATCAAACCTATACATTAGCATTGAGTTAAATAAAATCGAAGGTGAAAAATAAAATGATTAGCATGGATTATACACATCCTCAATTCCTCCATAACTTTGAGATACTCTAAATTTTTTGAAGTAAATCATGTTTGATTGAGCTAAAAAAATAATAGAAATCAAGAGAGACAAATAAATTCATTTTAGCATCAAATAAATTCCTTAAGTTTTTTATTTTCAAAATCTATGGCATAGAGTTCTAGTTCAAAAGGCCCTAAATAATGATATTCAATTAACAATGGGTCCCTATTTAAATTTTGAAAATGGGGTGTGTGTGTGTGTTAGGGGAAAACCAATGGTGACTCAATGGGGAAAATATTCTTGAGTATTTTAAGAACCCACAATATTATAAATATAGCATAACAAAACTCTATTCCTTAAAATAATAGAATAAATAAACCAAACCTTGAAAAATACTACTAATTCTCATAAAACATACTAACCCTTTTCATTCCTTGGATTTGAGTGTGTGATCTTATGAAATTTAATTTCCCATTATTACAAAAGTTTTGACAAAGTCCTAGATAAACATTATAGGCTTCATTTTGATCTCAAATTTTATAACCAATTAGTAAAGATAACCTAGGAATTACTTTAGTACTAGATATGAATCTATAATTACAATAGATACATCTCTAATTCCACTCACAAGCTTGTTTTACTACCAATTAGGAATCTATAGCCCTGGTAGATATTACTTGAATTACACTTTTCTATTAGTTAGTATGAATTCAATTTTTTATTTTAAACACATATAGAAGAATGGTTGGGAATTACCATTATCTAGGTCTTTGCATAAGAAAACTTATTTCAATTAATACATCCCTATTAGTATGTATCCATTTCCATGTTTATTATCTCCCATCCAAGTTTCAGCATGTAATAGTGTAGTTAATCTTTGGGAATAGAAAGTCTTTCTAAAATTTTCATGATTATATCAGAGTAAATCTCAAAGGTTTATTAAAATTATTAAATTAAAGTAGAACCTAATTCATTCATAACACGTACCTCAATCCCAGAATATCTAGTACCATCAAAATAAATCCTTATGAGGACTAGTGGTTTATCCTTATGAATCATCCCCTTATTTCTATAATTTATTTTCTAATCTCAATGTAGGAAATAAGTTGGTCTATTCTATAGTTTTAGAAGACTAATCTAGAAATCATAACAACTAATCTACTAGAAGCAAATGCATAAAGTAGGAAAGACTAGTCCTAGAAAGAATAAAACCTATTCTATAAAGTAGGAAATATATTACAGGAAGAAAAAAAAAACTCTAATCCTACATATACATATCCACTTACATTTATTCTGAGGCCTCTCCAGTTAGAGCAGCCATGAAATAGTGCTTCAAAAATTGTCCATTGACTAGAAAGGAAAGGTCATTACCTTTGAGGTCTTTCTAATAGAAGTCATTATTACGTAGGATCTATGATACCTATTATGGTCCAATGCACAAAGGAGTGAAATTATCATGATGTCCTTTATTCTCATGTGTTTTATCCCATAGATGAACTAGGTCTAAAATCTTGAAGGCTTTGATCTTGGATCTTTTGTCAAACCACTTTTTGAAAATAATCTAATGTTTACTAAACCTGTGTAGTTATTAAGTTCTTACATACTCCATATGGACTATGTCAAGTAGTCTAGATTGTATTCTTTCATATCCCTTCATGTACTCTTGAATGAATTGGTATGTTGATAATTTAAGAGTAATGGGGAAGATTTGTTGTTGCCCATACACTAGTAGAAAAGGTGAAGCTTTGAGGGAATTTCATACCTTGTTTTATCTACCCATAGTCCATATTTAAATAGGATATTCCATTCTCTTGGTTTGTCATGCATTTATTTCTTAATGTCATCCATCATATTTTATTATTAGATTAATAAAATCCATTCCCTTATGGATAATAGTTTGAAGATAAATTGATTATAATCTGATTATCATAAGCCCAATCTATAAATTTAATAGACTAAAATGTTGGGATGTTGTCACAAACTAAGGATATGGGAGTGCCAAACTTGGTCAATATGTTTTCTACCATAAACTTGATGATGTCACTTATTATAGAATTATTTGTAGCTACTAATTTTATCCACCTAACACATTATGTAATAGCTATTAGGAAAAACTTTTGCCTTACTAAAGAGTTTAGGTTTATCACGCCAATAAAATCAAGGCCCCATTTGTCAAAGTAAAATCCTTCAATTACTAGCTATAAAGGCATGGGAACATTCAATTCTCTTTTCCAAAATACCTGGCAATTATGATAGGCCTTGACGTGGTTATGTGCATCCTTAAATATTATGGGCTAGTAGTATCTCATCCTTATAATTTTATGAGTTATTGTGTTTCTTGAGGGATGCTCACTACTTATATTATGATGTATGTTATTCAAGATATATACAACTTCTTATTTTGAAACACATCTCAAGTAGATGCCTTCATAGTTATTCCTATATAGAACTCCCTTCTTGATCATATAATGAGTTGAATCGAGCCTGATGGCTTACCTTTTCTCTTTGTTTAGATTTGGGGGGCATGCGCATGTGAGAAAATAATAGATTATTTTAGTATACCAGTAGCCTCTAGTTACTTGAGTCTCATTGATTTATTCAATATTAATGCATGAATCAGTCTCGGTCATTAGTTGGATAAGACCCTATCCTTCACCATCTTGGTTTTCCTAATCTCAAGATCAAACTCTTGTAACTTTATCATCCATTTACCTCTTTTTTCACACAACTCATTCTGACAAAGTGTGAGATTGATAGTTGGGTCTAGAACAATGTCATATGTTTTGTTCCTCAGAATATAGTGCCTAAATCTATTCACATCTTTGATCAAGGCATATTTTTTTTGTCTATCATAAATTATTTCAAATCTTTGATTAAGGCAATGGGATGTTCATTGTCATCTACCTTTTGTGTTGATATAACAAGTATGGTATGTCATAAAGTGAATTAATAAAGATAGAAATATTTATTGAAATATGGGTTGATAAAAAACTGGAGCTTAAACAATGGCTGCTTTAATGTCTTGAAAATATCTCTTAGCCCCTATTTCCCACTCTAGTTTATCATTTTGTTTTAGCATGGCATTCAATGGTTTCAAAATAGGTGTAAATCTAGAAATGTATTTTCAAACAAAGTTTATCTTACCAAATAAAGACTTTAGTTCTTTCTTATTTTTGGGAGGTGTCTACTTGGAAATGGCCTGAACTTGATCTAGATCAAAGTAAATCCCATCTTTAGTAATGACATGGCCTAGAAACTTCCCTTCAATAACTCTAAATATACTCTTATTTGGATTAAGTGGCACTCAATACCTTTTACATTTGTTGAACATTTTATATAAATGATCTTCATGATCATTTATGCCTTTTGAATATACTACCAGGTCATCCATGTATATGATGATACATTTACCAAAAAGTCCATGTAAATCAAAATCCATGGCTATTTGTAAGGTAACTATTTTATTGATTAGTCCAAATGATATTTTTTTATAGGCATAAGTTCCCCACTTGGTTTTAAAGGCAATCTTCATCCTATCTTCTACATTTACTAGTACTTGATTGTATCCTTAGAATCCATTTAAGAAGTACATCATCTCAGACCCACTTACCATATGAATAACCTCAAAGAATTAAGGTAAGGGGTAATTGTATTTCTATAATGCTTTATTTAGGTTCCTAAAGTGCATGTAGAGTCTCATTTATGCTCTCTTTCTCTTGACTAGTACTAGATAGGATACCTATGTTTAATTTCTAATTGGAAAGATAATCCTAACATCCATTAGTTTTTGTACCTTTGTTTGAATGAGAGGTTCCAAAACTAGATTAAGTAGCCTTTGTATCTAGATCAAAGGCTTGTGTTCTAGCTTGAATGGAATGGTATGAGTCTTGAATCTAGGTTCAAATATCTTCAGGTCCTCATATGTATAGGTGATCACATATTTGTACTCTTTCAATAGATTCTTCAAATTATTTTCTCATTTTCAGTGAAAATTAGTCTAATATTCACATACTGAGGGTGTTGGTTAGTACTTAGTTTTGATTTGATGAAATAAAACTTAGTTGTTTTAGACTACTTCTATTTCTTAGCTTATTAATCTACATCAAAATCTCATTATACGGAAATCATTCCTAGAGGGATGTAGTTTTCATATAGCTATAGGACACCATATTCTCCTAGGTATTTAATATGCATGGGATCCACATATTTTTCATCTATCAACTGAGATTTGAAAGTCCCATAACTACTCATTAATTATAAAATCTATTGATCATCCTCAAATACTTAGACACATTGTCTGGAATAAAGGGACAAGGAACCAACTACATAGAGAATCTCTACATCTTGGATTCTTAAAGTGGTGTTAGATTTGTAGTTGAAGTTTCTATTGAATTTTTTGTTTGATTTTATTTTCTTAGGATGGATTTGATGTTGAATCATTAAAACAACTCAATTACATCCCATGATCAATTTTTTTACTACTTTAAGTAGGTTGGCTTGCATTGATACTTATTCCTAATCTAGTTAACAACTAGTTCATAATAATTAAATATTTATAACTACTTAACATTATGATTCAATTTAAATAATAGACCAAGGATTAGATATTCATACTTATCTTTATTGTTGGTACAAGGAAATTGTAAGTTGTAGGTAGTGAGATACTACTTACCGTCTGGGTCTATCATGGGTACACTAACACCAAAAACTTATTTTTATCTAGCTCCATCAAAATGGAGAGTCTATAACTAACAAAGACCTTAAAATTATTGTCTATGAATCTCATGCTTGGTAGTGAGTGTGTAAACTCCACATGTAAAAATGTAAATTTAAGTTTCTCATTATTTGCATTGTACTCAGTAATCAAGTATTTCATCTTTGGTTCTACGTCCACCAAAAAATGATTGGATACTCCTTTCTATGGAAACCACATGTGTGAAAATTTAGTGGCCATATATCCATTTAGGGTCTTTGACTAATCCTAGCTTAGTAATAGACCATAAGATTCTATAATTTCAATGACCATAATATCTATATATTGTTATACACGTGGATCTATGCTAGCTTGATGTGTAGGTTTATTAATTCTCCAACACACATGATAGAAGATTTGTCTAACTATAGGACCACCCTCTTTGAATTGTTTGGGACCAAACCCAACTTCTTAAACACATTTATTATCATCACATTGGATGAGGCACCTGAGTCAAGAAAATAGTTGTGCATGTTCTTTTTGAACATTTAGACCATTAGTATAAATAGTGGTACTTCAGGTTTATCTTTAAATACCACCACATTTGCATGTGAAACTTTATATTTTTTAGATGTTGAGGATCTCCCAGTCAGGTATTTGAGTAATAAATCCCTTTTTTTAGTGATCTAAGCTAGTTAATTTAGGGTGATATTGGCCTTGATCTTCTTCATATCCTTAACATTTTTGTATATAGCTCTACTTTGCGTTTATACACTTTGCAACTACTCATCCCTTTTATGGGGAGGTGGATTGTTGTTGGCTAAAGAATATAAAGGAGTAGTAGCAATATTATTTGAAATAATTTAAAAAATGACATGATACTTATTATTCATAATATAATTATTCCTCTAGAATATTTGGAATGTATGGATCTCATCCGTATTATCCTCTTGTTCATTCTCATCCTCTAATTTAAATGGGAGATCATAAGTCTTAAATACCATTATTGTATTGAAATGTCCTAGATTAATGGAGGAAGATGGTTCTATCTAATTAAAAAAACCTTCCTCCCTATTCATCTCCTTCAAAAATATCACAAAAACAATGTATAACTCTATGCAATCCATATAATTGTGTTGAGATATGTTGTGAACTCATCACCATTTAGGAAGGGATGATTCTATGATATTTATTTCCAGTAACTTGTTAGCTTTATAATGTTATGGGTTATTTCTAGGACTATTCAAAGGCATGTTATACCTTTAGAACCCAAAGCTCTAATTGGTATTTTGTCTTCCAATGTTACCCATGTGTTTTTGCATGTTGAGAAACTCAATACTTAACTTCTATAAAATGTTCTAAATTGATTCCAATTCTATTTTTATGAAATCAAAATTAGTGCCTTGTGTAGTATCAGTATTGACTAGTATCAAGGATTGGTTCTAATTTTTTATTAAGTGCATAATTGTTTGGGGAACTAAGTTGTTGATTGGCTAGAGCATGAGTTAAAAGAACATGAGAGTACCACTAGTTCTAATTTTGGGGCACATTATTGTCATTTATATTTGGGATTATGATAAATGCTAGGGAAACATGACCAACACTAATTGGGGCCAAAGATTGCATCTATGGGTTCAATATTTTATCCATGTTGATAGCTTTGGTATAAGCCAAAGGTAGTATATCAACACTGATAGCTCTACATAGGAAAATAATATTCACATGGTCTAGGTCATTCTTATACATGTTGAGGGCCAAAGTCTCAGGAAGGTTTGTAGTCAATTTCAAGCTAGGTTTATATATTTTGGAACCTAGAATTGAAGGCTCATGTTGACTCATTTGGTTCCCTTATTATGATTTAAAAGTGTTGATAAACAACACTTATGCTTTTGACTTGGCCAGAATTTTCCAAGAAGGTGTGAAATTGATCATAGGATGTAAGTTATCTTTCTAGAATATTGAGAAACCAATCATAGGAAACATCTTGTAATTTGAAGTGAAAACATTTACATTCCACATCTTCATGGGTTAAATTCAATATTCCTCAAGTGGTCTTGAATGCCTTTATATGTTCTTCAATAATCCTATTCCCTAAGGGAGAAAATGAAGGAAGATTCTTTGTTGTGTTTACTGGTAAGTCATGCACAAGTCTAATAATGTTGATAGTAAAAATATCTAGCCAGATTGGAGCTAGGGCCATTAAGAATGGTGGTAGATGAGGTTATCTACCTAGAGAGAATGATTGAGCTTGGGGTCCTTTCCTAACTTCCTTATCATAACTAAATTTTATATGCATTTTCAAAGGTAGGTATAGCAATTTAGTGTTTGAGGTAGATCTTTTTAATATTTTGATTGATTCTAGTGAAATTCAAGTGATTTTGTTTCAAACAAATGAAGGTTGAGGTTCAAACCCTCCTTCTAATTCTAGATTAGGTTAGTGTTGATGTGGGTTTTATGCATACTCTAGAAAAATTATGAGGTAGCTTCTAACATTTTAGGATCTATGAATGAAATTCACTCAAAGGCACAAGTTGTGGGGTATTTGGTTTTGTAAACAACATATTGGTGGGAATAGTTGTGAACAAAGTAGTTTTATTACCATGGATGGGTCAACAATGGGTGAATCTTAATATACTTGATATGGGTGTATTGATGATGGATATAACCTAAGGTGGGTAGGAAAAAAATTTAAAAAAAAAAAAAGAGGGAAAGGTAGGGAAAAAAGGAGGCTTATGGACCACACTAGATGAAACTTTCATAGACCATCACTTGAACTATAAATTAGAAAAGGAATCAAAGACAAATGTGTATTCTAGGATACTAGAGAACACTAAAAACCAAACATAGTTAGGATTCAAATGGAACTAGAATATAGTAAACTTAAGCACATTAAATCAAAGGTTGTCTTATTTTTAGATTGCTTTAGCATATCTACAAGGGGGATTATGATTCATATGTGAAAGACATTGAGATCAGTAATAGCTCAATATAAAAAATTATATATTAAAAGAGATACCTCATGCACAACCAAAAGATTAATAACTTGAAATAATAGAACTTCTTACACAATCCACAAGTTTGGAGAAGAATAAATATTTAGACATCGAGATCAATTGAAAAACTTTCCATAGAATATTTTATTAATTTTAATAGCCAAAATTGTCCTCCCTTTGGATTGGGAGGATATAGTTATATATAATCTTGGGATGGGGAAGGCCTCATCTCTCAAGGAAAGTTTGAAAATATATGTCCAAAATAAGCAATGTATGTTAATCTCATGCAAAGTATACATGTACAATATTGATTGCTCAAAATAAATTTCTTTACCTAAAATATAATGTATACATGCTAAATGAATTAGGAATTAATAGTTCCATCTCAACTAGATCATGAAAATACATATGTATATTTAGAAGGTGTTAATAAATCACTACTAAAATAAGAAAAAGTATAACATAGCTGAAATGGATGCCAAAGTAGGTGGAAATAAATTTTTAAATTATGTTACAATTAGAATGGGAACTGGAACTATAGATACACTAGAAGTCGCTACTAATATAGTTTTGGTAGTAGTCATTAGAAGTGGAACATAGATAGGCCTAGTTTAAATCTACACTAGTGTGTGATTTGGAAATTGAGTACCCTTATTTGGAGTAGGAATGACCCATATTATTTATTTATTTTAATTAGCATATTTCATTTGTAGATATAGTGCATGGATTCCTTGGAAATCAATGTCTATGGTTTCAAAATCAAGCAAAGATATTTTGAACAGCTGAGGAAGCTTATCCACAAACTTTTTATGTGTGACTAATGCATCTCTAACCTCAACATATATTTACTCAATTCATATAATTTTATCTCTTGCAAAATTGACCATTTTCATTATTTTATCACTATTTCTATAAATGGTGCCCTCAATCTCCACTCTAAAGTTGTCAAGTGCTACTCGTAGGATGTTTTAAAAAGTGGATTGAGTCATAAAGTATCCCTATGGAGTGCCTAACTATGTAAATTTTAAATCTATCAGTATATATATAGCTTCTATTTCCTAATTTTAAATTTGTTGAACTAGACTTGCATCTCTTGATGTCACTCAAGTAAGTTATCCCTTTTGCTAGTAATGTAATTTTGTGCCCAAGTAGCATCAAATGTTATTATTAAATTTAAATGAGAATTTTTAATATTTGTCTAGCTTATAAAACTTATATTTCCATCAATGTATTTTATCATGTTAAAAAATTTAAGAATATATCCCCATTTGGGTTGGGATATGGCCTTTACAGACCTTATTAAACCAATGGTGTCAAATAGCTTCCTAACTAGACCCTACAAGATGTCCATATTTATTTGAGAGATTGGATGGTACTTATCTCTATTTTACTCTACATAGGATGATCAAAAAATTTGAACATATCCTTTATAACCCCTCCATCAACATCTACAAAAGTGTAGGGATCCTCTCTATATCTGTCCAAGTCTGAGGGATTTACTTTTCTCTATTTTGTCAAAGAGAATATGTTTTTTATTTATTATATCTTAAAATGTTGACCTTAATCAACCATAATTTTTATTTTAATGTTTTAGTATATCTATCATAATGAAACTTTACCATGGGTTGCTCAGTAATCAGTAATTCTTATCTTCCAACTTCTTCTTATTGTAATTATTGAATCCATGAAGGAATGTTTAGTGCAATGTGTTACTCTATTTATTCAATTTTACTTGCTACCTTTTCTTGTTCTACATGAGTTATTTAATGGTATTTCCCTAGATTTAGCATTGTTTTAGGGGAATATGTCCCTATTTTAGGAAAATGAGGAATAGATTTCCTCCATCTAGTAACCTACCTTTAGGTTGGTATATCAATTACATATTTTTCCTTCCCTATTGCTTTATCAACTAAAACCATAGGTGAGTATACCTAAGGTTCTTGGACAATAGGAATATCTAACTATGTAGTTAGCCTAGGATGAGTGGCTAGTGTGGCAAAAGTTGAGGTGGATACTAGGTTTTCAAAATGTGCCCTTTTGCTTGGCCTAGGGTATTGAGGACTAGTTCCACTAAAGAATGAGTAGGTCACTAGAGTGCTCAATAGGGTTTGTAAATAATTAGTGATAAAAGTGTATTCATCCGTAGTAGTCATAATAGTGATGGTAGGGACCATAGAAATAAGTTGGGTTGTGGTAGGAAAAATTGTCATTTTAGTTGTCTGAGGCTAGTGTATTTCACTTAAAGAATGAAAAGAATACAAATAATATATTACACCAATTTTAATTAAAATAACCAATGGATTTGATAAATAATGAATATTTGGAGGACTTACAATCTGGGGAGAGATAACTAGGACATTGGTTCTGAATTTATCATTGTAGTGCCCTGAGGTGGAGACCTTTCAGGTGAAGTTGGGGATGGACCCTATGTTGTAATGTGCATTTTTTATTCTACATATCCTTCTCTATCTAATATAAATCTAGTAGCTACAAATTAACCAACTCCCTAGTTGACTTCATTATATTCTTTTAGTATATTTGTTCCTCTTGAATGGGTGATTTCCTCAGTCATCTATTCATAATCTTCCTTTATTTGTGTAGTCTCCTCAAATGATTATGTCTCTTATGTATCAATATTTTAGACCCACTCTTCTTCATCTCCCCACATTTCATCCTCCTCTCACTATAATAAATCTAAATAGGGTCAAATCCTTGTTCACCCATTCTTATTTATTTCTCTTCCTTGTAAGTAACTACTCATTTCTCCTTCACCTTCATCTTTTGAGGTGAAATAAGATGGGTCTTATAATTATTTTTATAGGTCATTATTAGTTTTGTGATAAAATAGGATTTCCCAATTAAAGGTGTAATAGGAGATGAATAGGTTTTAGTGGAAGAAGATGGTGAGGGAGAGTGAGGAGTGGTGACCAATGGAGGAATGATGGATGCTAGGATGGTAATCCAGTCGACTAGAGTACTACCAATAGTGGTGTAATTTTCATGGTAGGTGGTGATAAAAATAGTTGACTAGGGGACTAGGGTATAATTATTGGTGGAGACAAAGGAAGATAAAAAACATGAACTTGGGACAAGAGGAAAGGAAGACTTAATTTTTTTTCTATGGTTAACAGAGGGAGAGGAAGCATTAATAAAATTATAGGTGGTGTGCTAGGAGTTTCAAGTCTCTGCTCTCATGTTGTGTGTTGAGGGAAAGTATAAAAATACTATATGTGTAGGGTGGCTTTGAGGTGTTGAATTTCCTTCTCTAATGTAATATTCCTTAGATGTGCCAACTTGTTCTTTAATTTATTCTTCAATTTAAGGAAGAGGGTCATGAATAGTTGTGAAAACCCATTCCTTATTATCATTTATCTTGGCATCCTCTCTAGTGATAGTGGGACCATATTGGATCCTTTACACCACAATTATGGACATGTTATCCCTACAAATCCTTATATATAATTCAATATCATCTCATATATTCATAAATATGATGTCATGATCATAAGACTAATGTTCATAGTTAATTCTCACTTTTGTCTCATATTTTTAAATATGTTGTCTAACATTTATCCTAGGGTCCCAATGATTGAAGGGTGCCAATTTAAACCCACAGTGTTCCCTAATCTTTCCAAAAAAATGGAGGTGTTCCCACCTTATTCAATATATTCTACCAATACTAAGAGGGGTTGGGTGGATGGCTATTTTCTTGACATTCCTTAAATTAGTGTCAATGTTGTCAACCAATTGAGAAATAATTTCCTGTTGAGCTATTTTAACACACATATTCCTTCATAGGTATAAAGGGTGTGAATTTGTGCCCTCAATTATAACTATTATTCACTCAAGTTACAACTAGTAATCACCCATATTTTGAATGGTTTTCTTTATGGGGTTAGAGATCCTAGGTATGTTTTCCAATAGATTACTTGACATACCATGTGGTATAAATTCTTAGTTAATCTTTTCATGTTATTTTTGAATATATGCACATGAATAAAATTTAACTCATCAAATATCCTATTCTTTGAGTATTTTAGATATGGTTTTTAGGGTTGCTCATAGGATAAATGCATAATTGTAATCACTGCATATACCACATAAGACATCATATAGAAGTTACCATCTAGTGAAATTCTAAGATTTGTGATTTTCAAAATTAAGTTGGAGATGATAATCTCTTCTAAGGCAATGATTTTGTCAAAAGTTAAAAACATATCCGTTAAAGGGACCCATACTTCATCAACATAAGTGGTGGTTAAAAAACATATGTCATGTTTAACATGTCCATGGTGATTCTCACCCCCGATATAAAGATCAAAATAGGGATAGCTGAGGTGGGGCCCCAAAATAGAAATTTTGTTGGGTTATCAGCCCATTCTTGTAAGTTTTTGTTGACATTTTTGTCAGGAATACATGAATTAACCATGTCCTACCTACATGACATGTTTGGGAGATGGATCCTATTATACTTTTCAAGGGCATTTCCACTGATATATGTAATTGGTGTTGTACCAGTCCTAAAGTGTAATATATTCCTAGTAACCTTGTTATTCATGAATAAATAAAATAATAGGTCAATACATGGCATTACTTTTGGTTTGGATACTACATTTTGAAGACCAAATACTTTGATGGTTATGAGGTGATCATTGTATCTGCTGTGAAAATGGAAACTTTCTCCTTGGCCTTGTATGGTTCAACTACATTGACCACATCCTAAATGATAGAATAATGCTTGAACTAATGGTTCATAGGTACATAAAATAAATGTTACATATGTGTGTTCAATTGGTCCCACAATTGAGTATATATAAGGAACTAAGATGTGATATGAGGATGCCATTAATGTTATTGTATGCAAATGCTTTGCTTTATGAAAAACTATAAATTCATGGTCACAATGGTGTTCTAGATTCATAGTTCATATTTGAGATCATAATTCATAATACACTTGATAGAAAAGAGGTAATGTAATCAGAAAATAAATGGAAATTCAAAATATATATCTTTAATTATGTTGGCTTTGAGAATTTAATGCATTAATTCTTTGATTCATCCATGTTAAGTTCAACAACAACCTTCTCTCTTTTCCCTATTTATTCTTTACATTTGAATTTCATAATACTAACTTTCATGGATTTTAATACCATGTGGTTTCTTGTACATTCTCTTAAATTCTTGGTAATCTGATTATGATAGATGTCTCTTTTCCACTCTTTCAATCTTGGTTTCAATGTCTTTATCTTTTGCTTATGTGGATTTAGAGGACACATGTTTGCATGTCATTCTTCCACTCCTAAATGAGTTTTATCTTATTGTGATTTATTTCTTTGTATGTGGGTTAGTGAGATGATAACACATGGATAACTCTCTCTAATCCACATGGGCAAGAATTTACATAAAAAAGTCCATGTTGATGTCACCACCAAGCTAATGGGATGATGACATGGGGATGCCTCTCGTTACTCCACTTTTCTAGATTTTTCATATAAAGGTATATGATAATGTCACCATTGAGATACTAGGATGATGAGATTTACATGGCTCTCACTTCTTTGCTTGGCTAATATTATTTATACAAAGGTACATGGTGATGTCACCTATCAGCTAGTGAGATGGTGACACTTGATAAGATCATGGTGATCTATTTGACAAATTTCTATACTTAGGCACTTAGGTTAGAAATTTTAGTCATTAATTTTTTATTTTATAGGTAAATATCAGGTTTTAAAGGGACCTAGAAATCATAGTTCAACATAAAAAAGGAGTAAATATAAAACAATAAGGAACTAGGCCTACACGACCTACCATATGCTAAGAGTCAAAAAAATTACAATAAAACTTCTACATTATCCTAGATGCTTGGTCATTTTATTATGATAGATGTCTCTTTTTCACTCTTTCAATCTTGGTTTCAATGTCTTTATCTTTTGCTTATGTGGATTCAGAGGACACGTGTTTGCATGTCACTCTTCCACTCTTGAATAAGTTTTATATTATTGTGATTTATTTATTTGTATGTGGGTTAGTGGGATGATAATACATGAATAAATATTGCTAATAAACATGGCCAAGATTATCCATACAAAATTCCATGTTGATGCCACCACCAGGCTAATGGGATGATGACATGGAGATGGCTCTCATTACTCCATTTTTCTAGATTGTTCATATAAAGGTCTATGATAATCTCACCATTGGGATACTAAGATGATGATATTTGGATGGATTTTGCTTCTTTTATTGCCTAATATTGTTTATACAAAGGTACATGATGATGTCACCTCTAGGCTAGTGAGATGGTGACACTTGATAAGATCTTGGTGATCTATTTGACCAGGTTACTCCATACAAATAACTTCATTGACATCACCATCAGGTGACTTGCATTCTTTACTTAGGCTTTGATTTAGAAAATTGATGTCACATGGTAAGGGAAAATGAAATATGGGAAGGCCCAAGAAACATCTAAGTATGAAATAACTTATTCAAAACACAACATAGATAAAGAATTGACTAAAATCAAAACATGTCTCCCACATTAGCCATTAGATCATAAATCAAACCTTTACATTAGCATTGAGTTAAAAATATAAAAGGCAAAAAGTAAAATATTTAGAATGGCTTATACATAGCTTCAATTCTTCCATAAATTTAAGATTCTTTTCAAATTTTGAAGTAAACCCCTTTTGATCAAGTCAATCAAATAATATAGATCAAGAGAGGCAAACAAATTCATTTTAGCATTAGATAAATTATTTAATTTTTAACTTTTCAAAATATATGTCATAAAATTCTAGTTTAGAAGGTCCCAAATAATTGTAGGATGGTCTACAAAGGTTGTTAGTCAATCATTAGTCAATAAATCCATGAAAATGCATAACAAACTCAACAAATAAATTCAACCTATTCCAATGGGGTTTTTTAATTATAATGAAGAACAAATTAAAAGAAACCAATACTAGTTACCTTCCCAAAATGATTCCACCACCCAAGAGTGGCTCCAAACGTGTTCTCCCCTTGATCTTATGCTATTGTCTTTTTCAATAATGGATAAGTTGCCCCTCCATTGCCTCAAGAACACTATGCATAACCTAGGCTCAATAGAAGAAATATATAATCTATCCTATCAAATTAATCTTGAAAATAAAACATAATGATCAACACAAAATGTTATGGAGACAATTCAGCATTATAAGTTTATAATAAAATAGCTTAAAAAATGAGGTTTTATGCCCTTCAATTTATATATTTTCTAAATGAGATAGGATAAACCATGACCATCCATATCAATATTGAGATGTGTAGCCATGAATTAACTTGATATTTAGAATTTAATCCATAAATATCCTCATAATGATTTGCAAAGAAGGGGCATTAATTAGGCATGGGTGCTCATAATTTAGATATTCTATGCATTTATGGCTTACGAATGCCACCCCATAGATGATGTCATTAGGTGATGTAGATATTGAGAATAAATTTCTAATAATGAAATAATCAATAATATCCAAGAAAAATCCACTTAAGCTCTTGATTTGAATTAACTTGCTAAAAATAAGATTAATCAATTTTAGTGCAATTCTTTAGAATTTAGTGCACAATTAATCAAAATGGTTAGAAATTCATATTAATGGGTCATAATTTGACTCAGGAAGAATTGGGAGGTGATGTTAGATGTGTTGGAACCGTATTAAAATTTAGGATGTTACCAACATAAAATAACAAAGTTACGTGATGTGTACTAATGAATTAGAAGAAAAGAGTAATCTAGGACACCAAAATGTGAAATCATCATTTTGACTAAAAATGTTTTAAGAAAATTTAGGAATCACATAAAATTCATTGCCATATTTTGTTATATATTACCCTAAATTGTCACTTTTATACAATAATTTCTCACCATTTAGTGTGTTCACGTGATTTTGACCTAAATTGGTCATTTGAATACAATTCAAGTAAGATTGATAATTTTAACATAATTAGTGTTAGGAATCGAATGTCTACATTTTTTCCTTATTTGAGAAGGTGTAGAAAGACATTCATGTGAAGCAACATCTTTTCAAAGAAAAATGTTATTAAGAAAGAAATGAAAATGACCCATGATGCCCCCTCGAGAGGATATACTAGGATGAAAGAGAATGATGGACTCTTGAAAAGAGAGGGAAAATAAGATCTTAACCCATGGAATAGATCATATCCAGATGAGCTAATGATTGCACATGTGATTACCATCAATTATCAAAATATAATGGGATCTAAATATGGGAGGAATGGGAAGGTTTCTATCCAAACATATAATCAACACACTTTAAATGCACCCAATTTGAGAGTGAAAGTTGTGTGCTTATGACATTGATCAATCTTGAGATAAGTTACAAACGAAAACATTACCATCGTGGGTAGTGGTGTGGAGAGATTGGAATTAAAGGAAGGGGAAAATGTGGTCTCCAAAAAGATGATAATAAGAACTACCCCATTAGGGTATATTTGATCATGATAAGATAGTTGTGCCCTAGTAGGGATAATTTTGATCACTGATAAAGAATAAATAATGGTCTTGCCCCCATAAGGCTGATTTAGATTTGTGACTTGGTTCAGATGTTGTGCCCCAACATGGGAAAATTTGAAAGTAAATAGCTTAAGGATATAACCTAAAATATATATTAAATATGAGTAGGTGTAAACATAGATGTGATGGTACAATGGCTTAGAAAAAGCCATAAAAACTAGGCATATGAGAATGCATAAAATGATAAAAGAGATGAAAAGAAGAATGAAGATGGTTGAGTTGACCTAAGATACATCATGTATCTAAGCACTACCTACATAGTCCAAATGGACCTCAAGCGAATGTAGTTCACCCAAAATTGGGAGAGAATGGAATGGGGGACGATGAAACCGATCAAAGATTGATTAGACTCATGATGTATGAAAATAAATTCACATCTAATCATAGAGTTAGGTGCTAAATCTATTAAGCCTATTTTAGGCATAGTGATCTTGAGATATGTTCATCAAAATTGTGTTAACATTAAAACTTGACTCTAGAGCATAAAGTGCATGCTATAGCAAAATAAATTAGGCATCATAAGTCTGAATAAATCACAATGACATGGAATTTAAGTGTGCAGAGATTATTCAAATATGAATACCTATAACTAAGGATAATGGTAAATAATGACCAAATCAAGAGTTATATCTATTTACATTTAAACAAAAAAGTAGAAACAAAGAAAAATATAAACATAAATGAACCTAAATTAAAATCAAGATATGAATAATCAAGATTCAAGTAGGAACATGAATGTTTAAAAAATAAAATAAGGACAACTTAATAACATGAGATCAAGATACAAATAATCAAGATCCATGTGGAACATCAATATGTTCTTGAACACAAAAGAGAAAAGAAAAATCAAATATGGAAACATAAGACCAAAGTGACACAAGAAGTAATAAAAAGAGAAAAGAATAAGAAATAAATGAGGAGGCATGAAAGCACAAAAAAACACCAAGAAAAAATAATAAAACACCACGAAAAAAAAACACTAATAAAAGTCAAATAAACACACACAAACAAAAATCAAGTTAGTGTGGTTTAAAAATAATTGTTCATGCCCATGTGGTAAATGTGTTACTTTATACCACAATGCAACAAATAACAAGGACACAAAAATTTATTCCCTAATTAAAGAGGAATAATCATAGAAGAAATAGGGGAAGAGAAGAAAAGGAAGAGGTTAGATGAGCTGACTCCAAATATACAAGATAAGTGGATGTTGCCTAAATAGTTTCATGGATACATGTTCTAACATGAACTTCAGGCTAAATGGTGTTCTCCTAGGAAGTGGCATGGAAGACATGATGATGATTAGAAATATATAATTAATGTTGTAGAATAAAAAGGGAAGACTTGACAAATGAGATTGGTCTTGCAAAACAACAAGAGGGACAAGATGACTTACAAAATGGAAAGCAAGTGGAACTTTAATTTTCTTAAAAAATGGCAATAGTGTAACATGGTGGGATGAGGGAAAATGATCTTGCAAAATGGAAATTTCATGGGACAAGATGACTTAAACAATGGAAAGTTAGTAGGATAAAATGCTTACAAAATGGCAAGACCATGCACATCAGAATGTACAAAATCATAAGATAATGTTTTTGTTCTTGTGTGGATCATTTTCTAATGTTTTGTTGGTTTTGGGGATAATATATGTAAAAAGGGGACCAAAAATCAAGGAGATGCTTATCTAAGAGTAGAAGTTCCAATAAATATCTAAGCTAGCTACAACAACCATCATGGATATAAATGATGGACTAGGGAACTATCTAAGAGCTCCAATAACATTTAAAAACTGGTTACAATGGCACATGCTCCCAAATAAATGAGAGCGAGGGTCATAAAAAGATAAAAATGTTTAGAAAAGAGCATAAAATAATGATATAAAAATATGTAGCATGAAATCAATCTACAGAACCATGTGGCAGGAAAAGATCTTGAGCTAAAAAAGTGTTCTTGTTCACTTGTCTATGAAAGAAGCTACAAAATTGTCTTGCCTAAACTGATTTGTAAAACTAGCATTGAAGGTGTTCATAATGTTGATGACACATAATCAGGATCATAATTGCTTGAGGGGAAAGTGTTTGGGTTAAAATAAGCCAAAGACAACAAATAATATGGTTCTCAAAGAGAATGGTCCAGAGAATAGGGTCCAATAGATGGATGGTCTAGGGTGGGATAAAGAATGAGGTTCTCAAGGAGAATGGTCCAAAGAATATGATTCTCAAATAGAATGGCCTAGGGTCAGATAAAATGTGTTCAGAGTACCAATGGTATAAAAGCTCTTAATGTCTAGAGTTATGAAAGTAATGAGGCTCATGTGAGAGCAGTCCAGGGTAGTGCTGACCAAATTTGACTTTTAGGTCAAATTGGGGCACCCTAGGTAAAAATATTAACCTTAGGTGTTTTAGGGGTCTGATACATATGTAAAAAGGTGTTTTATAGGTTAAGTGATGTCATTTAATGTTAACTAGCCTTGGTCCCTAGTCATTTTGGTCCTTTTAGTCATTTTGGGTCATTTTGAGGTTTAAAAAGGTGCATTTATTGACTTGTACAAATTTATTGGGAAGTTTGAAGGTCTGAAAAGGTTATATAATATGGCATGTGTCCTAGTAAGTCTTAATAAACTATTTTTAATTGAAAGTAGTAGGTTCATCAGAAGAAAAGGTAATTTTCTTGGGAAAAGAGAAGAAAATAACACTTGTACAGCCAATGGGGAAGTGTGCCACATGGGATATGATCATATAATGTCTCTTAAACTTACTAAAGCTTAGTTCCATGTTTTATTTTCTTTTAAAGTGTCATTTTTGGCCCAAAATGATTCTACTCCTTTTTCAATCCTCTTGGCAAATAGAAGTGAGCTTCAGGTTTATGTTGGGTACGGACAACTCAAGAAGTTTTTGCTCAAACTTATTAGGGTGCTTAAAATAAACTTAGAGACCTTAATTTATATATAAATATTTTTAATAATGGTTTCTTGTGCTTCATGAACCATCCTCATGAAGTTGATTGTACTTTTTTTATTTACTAATCTATGTACCCTATAGTTTTTTTATCTTGTTTGGGAAAGTATGTATAACTCAATTGTTAATATTTGTTATAGAGGATTTTTAATATCCCCTATAAATTTTTTCATGCCTAGGTTCATGCTCCAAGGTGTTTTGATGGGAAAATCATCTTGGGTTTGTAGATTGGTCTTATGTGGGATGGCAAGCCTATTTTCACCATTTCTAGATATTCATGCTTTGAAAATATCTTAAGAGGGCTGTGATAGGTCTATTTTAATTTTTTCAATTTGATCTTATTTACTTCTTGTTTTCAACATTCATTCTCCAAGAAATCTTTAGAGTTGCAGTCATATGCAAGCAAACATAATCAAGCAGCCATGAACATACACCTACAGGTGTTATGAGCAAAGTAATCAACATTGAAATAGAAAGTGTAGCAACTATATTTGATTTTAAACATCATTATAATCCATTTAATCATAAATTTAGTACATTCTATTTTATTTACAAGGAAAATTCCTTCAACACTTAGACTAATTCATCCTCACTGCCCATATATAGTTCACCATGCATCTATAGCCTTTATTGATGACATCATGATATGATAGGAGTTTTATTAGTGGTTTCAATAAATTTTAGAAATGAGGAATTCATTTGGGAGATTTATTTTTATTCAAAACTCAATAAATAGTCAAAATAATGCACATTGTTCACAATTGCATAAATTGTTTGTAGACCTAAAAATCACCATCTATAGGTGACTTGACAAAGAACAAGGTGACCATTTTGAAGTGTTGTAATTGATGATCAAACCATATTTTATGTCCTATCATGAGGATATATCATTACTACCCATTTTTAAGGGATAATATTTTAAAATGGAGTTGAAAACCATGTTTAAGGGGTCAAAGACTGAGTTCTAGGATCAAGTCCCTAAAAATGCAAAATAGAGGTCGGGGGATTTTGTGAATAACATATGACATGGTTGAAATTATATTAACGGAAAATATATATATATATATATATATATATATATATGAAATAGATAGAAGACTGATGACAAAGGGAAAGTGGTTATTACAAGATCCAAAGTTACTTGCAAACCACTGAATCTAGATAGTTGTATCTACAGGTTTGAAGGTATAAATGATATTAACAATCCAAGGAGATAGTAAAATAGGTTTCCATGATTTTAATGGATTTTTTAGGTGAAAACCACATCATGAACATAAGGGTCATCAAGTAAAGATGCCATATTGTCTTTTATATCCTTTAATATTTGTAGGCCTCTTCCCACCATGCAAAATGCAACCTACAAGCTGACTGTAAAGTTCTCATAAAGACTAAATTTCACAACCTTGGTAATATAGTTCATTTAGAGTATGAGAAGAAAAATTATAGTTATAAAATGATCTAAATAACTCCAATGAATACATTGGGCATGAAATAAGGCCTAGACTGTATGATCACTACCTACAGGCCCCCAAGAGTCAACTATAGTTGACTGTGAGGGGTAGGGAGTAATACTTCTATCTCTTGATGATGATAGAGAATGGAGATGGATAAAATGAACATAATAAATTCCAATTATCCTAAGAAATTCCAATGATCCTAAGGGAAGCAAGGAGGGTTTTAATACCCTATTCTCAAGCCCAAGCAAGCAAACAACACCTACAGTTCCCTTTCTAAGACACAAACACAATCAAATGATAAACTTAGTTTTGAGAGTTCAATATATGAGGAGTGCATGGGAAAGTAATACTAGTGAATAAATATTATAAATACATAACATATGTATGGAACACGTTTAAATTGTTGACATGAGAAACTTACATAGAGGAGAGGCCCTAATGATGCATACTCAATCCACTTGGGAAAGGCCTGCACACAATACATCAAGGTCTATTTTTTTTACAAAGCATCCTTATGGGTTGGGTAAACCCATCCAACAATTTATTTGCCTAGGAAAGCAAGAGAAGTGCCTTTTATTATGTCTCAGATAGAGGGCACTTCCCTTACTCATAAAACTTATAGTTTTTGAAGATAGGGATGGCCAGGTAAGTTGAAATCTATTTGGACCTTGAGAGAAGATTTTTAAATTTGAATTGAACCTAGTAAAACATAAAAATTCCTTCACATAAGGAGGAATCTCAGACAAGGTACCCAAAACCCCAAGGTTACCATCATGCCTAATGGACAAGGTTTAGGCCTAGAAGCCAAATTTGGGGTCAAATTACTCTCTGGTTTTGTAAAAGGATTTTAGTCTATTAAAACATGTTTGAAGGACCCTAATAGAGATGTTAAGCTATTTGGATGTAGATAAATCATGATAAATTCATGTTAGGATTCAAGAACAACTCAAGTTTACTAGACATGTTTAGGCCTAGTTTTCAAATGATAGGTCATTTCTTTTTCTACCCTCAAGCAAACTTTCTAATGGGCGAAAGTTGTTGGTGTAGGCATTTTTCCTATGGGTTTTATCTACATGGATAAATTATCTTGCTTAGGGATCTAGAGGTCATATAGGAAGATTAGTATCATATTCATTAGAATGTGGGGTTTCACTATCTCTCTAACCTATAAATAATTTTCTCCCTTTGTATTATTCATTGAGTGAGCCTAGATTAATTGAGCTTCTTAGTTGTGAGTTTTGATAGCTTTGAGAGATATGAAATCCATATCTTTATATAAACATTCCATCTCCATTATTGAATACATTATGTTCAATTTATGCTCTCTTCTAGATTTTTTGATTCAATAGTTGTGTGTTCACTTTGTAGTCACTAGTTTTGGACATCTAATTTTGGATAACTCTTTCATGGTAGCAGAGCTAGGCTAGGAGCCCCAAGCACCTGTAGTGTGGTATAAGGGGGGGTGTTGGAAATAATCCACACCCAAACCAATGATGGGTTGGCCTTAGAGGGGCCAGTAGCTCAGTTGGTAGAGTACTCCAGTAATAAATGGAAGGTCCTAGGTTTGAGTCCTAGCTGGTCCATATGCGTTGTAGATCAACATGACTATATAGATCTAAGGATTTCCAAGTTTATTTGTAAGTTTTCCATTGTTTTGAGGCAGTGAAAGAGAAAGGCTAAATATTAGATTTGTCTCCTTTTTTATTTCAAATCTAGGCTAAGAACTTTTTTCTGTAAGATCTATTTTTATTGTTAAAGCCTATCATCATAATCTTTCGTAGCATTTAGATTTAATTTGATGCTTTATTTGATTTACCATTAGCACCTTTCTTTGTGGAATTGAAATCAAATCTAGGTTGTTAAATCTTAGCATTGGATCTATAGTTTTTTTTAAGCATCTTTTTTTTGAAAATGGGTCTTAGTTTGTGATCTTGATATAGGCATCTAAATTCTATTGTGGAGTCCTTTAATAGAGGATAAGACATTTTATTTGATAGGAGAAATAAAAAAAACTATTTTTGGCATCATATTCTATATCAGCATCACTTTTTGACAAAGATGTTTTGATCAAAACCACATTTTTTGTCTTTTATATAAATTTTTATATGCTTGGCATCATATTGAAATCCATTCTGATATGCTCTATGAGATTAGATCTAAGCAAAGTGGCATTGTGTTCTCCAGCAAGGCAATTTGTAGAAAAGTCAATTCTTGGCATCACATTTTGACATAATGCGTTGAGTTTTGCTGCTCCTTTTTATTTCAGATCTACAAAATTTAAAGGAGCATTGGATCATTATGTTGGAATAGAAAGGCATACTTAGATCTGTTGCATATTTTCTCCAACTAGAGCTGTTGGGCGTTGGATATGCTCATTTGAGCAGCTTGGCATCCTTTTATTACACTTGATATCCACCTACAGCTACATATGATTTGTCTATGTTTCATTAAAACTTGTTGTTGTGCATTGGAAGTGTTAAAGTCTGCATTTGGTTGTATTTAGATAGTGTAGAGGTGAGAAAAAAATCCCTTTATCATATTTTTCTCCACATGATGTGTTGGAAGGATGCATGTTAATTAGTAGAATACCCAATCTCACCTTCTTGGTTGTGCCTATCAATGTTTAAGACACCAAAACTATAGATATATACCTTTATTTCCTCTTAAAAATTAGCTGGAAATTCATTTTTTGCCTTTCTAGCTGTATTTTTTACCAAAAAAGGAAGCCACACTTGCTTTCATGCATACCAAGGAAAATGAGTAAATGTTTTTCCACTTACATTGACTTTTTCAATTCCATGAATTTTTTTTGATTCCAATTATTGGTTGGAAGACACATTTCATCTCACCCAAGAGTACATTTTTAATCATTTAGTGTAATTTTTATTTAAAATGGGCTATTGACAGGAATTTGTTTCATTAATATCTTGTAAATGGTAGCTTGAAAATGAGTTTCATCTTTTTTAAAAGTGTGTAATTTTCAATTACCCACATTTCTAACCTATTTATATTTTAAAATGCACTAAATTATAAATTCCAAAAATTTGAGGGGGTACCTGACATAGTTTCAAGGGGTTACAGTGTGGTTGTGATTCTATTATGCAATTATCTCATTTTTTGTAGATTTGGTCAAGGTTGTAATGCCATGAATTTTGGTACAACTACTAGTTTGGAAATTTGTGTGGAGAGAAGTATAATTACATGTGACATTGAGTTTTCCAACAAGGTAGCATCATAGATCTGTTATTTTTTAGGTATAGCACTTGGTGCCTCACTTACAAATCTTGGCATCATCTTTGTTTTGACTTTTTCTCAGCATGAAGCCTACATTCTATATTTGATTTGAAGCTAAGATGTGGAGAGTGGCATTCCAAACTTTCAAGAAGGATCAAAAGTGTTTCAGATCTATAGACATGGCTATGCTAGGACGTGGCTTTGGTGTGGTCTAAAGTGTTAGACTATTTTGTAGACAAATAAATTTCTATGCTTTGGCATCTCTTTTCCATCTTTCCTCCTCATTTCTTTAGACCTGTATTGTAGATTTTGTGAGAAAATTTCACCTATTGTAGATGTGGAAGAGCGTTGGTTTCCTTGTCAGTCTATGTTGAAGGAAAGCTTAGTGGATATCTACAGGAGAGGTGTTTCAACCTGATCTACTAAGGCATTGGAAGGAGAAAACATATCCATGGTTTACAATCTTAACCTAAAAATGGCATTGAATTATTGAACCAAGGCATTTAAATTTATTTGTTTTTTCTTTCTATTTTCTATTCTTTCACTCAGAATGCTCTCTCTCCTTGAAACTTTTTTTGATGTCTGATAAACATCTAGTGTGCTTCTATAGATTTAAAATGCTTTCCAAAAGAAACTAGATCTGATTTGATCAAGATCTGTGCTAATTTGGTTTTGGCATTGGAACTTGAAGAATAGAGGTGCTAACAAAGGAGACAAATAACTTGGCTTGCTTACTCATCCAATTGCTAAGTGATAGACAACTATAATCCACCTTCTTCCCTCTTTTTTATATAGCTAGAAACTTATATTTTGGTTTTATTAGCTGTAATATTCTTAAAAAAAGAAGTTAACTTTACTTTCATACATATTGAGGTAACTAGGTAAACGTTTTTCCACTTATGTTGAATTTTTCAAGTCTATGACAAAATTCTAGTTCCAACGAGTGGTTGGAAGGCACCTTTTGCCTCACCCAAGGGTACTATTTTAATCATTGAGTGCAATGTTTATTAAAAATAGGCTATTTATGGGAAATTATTTTATTGATATCTTGCAAATGGTAGCTCAAAATTGAGTGCCATATTTTGCAAAAGTCTATCTTTTTTAATTTCCCACATAACTAACCCATTTTAATTGTAAAATACATAGAATTATAAGGTGTCAAAATTTGAAGGGCCTACCTGACTAGTTCACATATTTACTTCTCCTCATACAGATGCATTATTGATAGAGTCTGACATCCTCCTACCTGGCTTATTTACATTTCATCTATATTACACTATTTTTTCTTACTTGTGTGGACCCATTTAAATTTATTCTAACATCCATACTTATAGCATGTACTGGTCCTCGATCATAAGCACAAATTACTCATTATTTGAGCATGCTTTGTTATTGTAAACACAGGGGGGTCACTATTGATTGTCTTGAGGAGTTTTTTGTGGGCCCTACATTCTTTCATGCACACATTCAATTTTCATAACTATTACTTATGCCCATTTAATAACTACTTACATAGATTGCTCTTGTATTTTTGGACACATTATTAGTAGCATTTGAGGTTCATTTGAGTATGCATTATCACTTGTGCACTGATTACTCTCATTTGATTAGATTCATTTTTAGTGTTGTCCAAAGTCCATCTCTAGAGTGTGCACTATTGCTATCGAGATGAGGAGAGTTGTTTTATCTCTATTGATCCTTCTTGGTAAGACTTACTATGTTTCATGGCATATGTACATGGAAAGTTCACTCAAAGAATGAGAACTTATTCCATTCTTATATGGATAGAAACCTGCTCCTATTGATCTAGGTCAATATAATGATTAGGCTAACTCTTATGACTGTGTCTATGGTCACTTATTGTTGCATGTTTAATGGGATATACACCATCATGTAGAGCACACAAAGTGTCCCTCCACTATTTGGATCACTCTTTAGAGTCTTTTCCAAGATCTAGCTAAGACTTATGTCACACCTCCTCCTCCACTACCCATCATCTCTTCTAAGATAGTTGTACTCTTACCTCCTAATTTTAATTCTTATGATGACACATCTATGGTGGAAAGTGATCTTCCTTATATTTAGCCCTCACTACAGCATGAGATTTTACCAGACTTTAGTTATCTTATTATAGATTATAAATTCATTCTTGTGTAGATTATTACTCTTTCAGAGCCTTCACAAACTTACACTTTGGAGGACTCCAATATTTATAGTATGAGTACAAACATTGAGAGTATTTATGACTCATATGGTCTTTTAGACATTCATCTTTTAGATCTTAGTACTTTATTTATAGACCAGTCTTCAGTTTTGATAGTTGTTGAGTGTTGTTCTCTTCTTCCCATGGACATTTTTTTAATGAATGTTTCATGTTTATATTCTTCTCTGGATGTTCTCTCTCCTTCATTACATGATTATTCATTACCATCTTCTATAGTTAGTCATGTGATATATGATTAGACTTTAGCACATTCAAAAATTAGCAGGGAAACATTTCAACATTTTTTAGAGATATACATCATGATTCCTACACACATTCCACTTGAGTGGCAATTTAGCAGTTTGATAGCTCATGGTTTCTTTCTTCCAAAATGAAGAGATAGTATTTGTTTTGGAGGGACCTACTACAACATTCACCATGTGACATTTTGCATTCACATTCTCTCTCTTTTGTGTGGAGGCACACTTTATGTGTTGAAGATATTGGGGATCATTGTTATGTACTTGGAGTGCTGATTATTTTAGCATCTTCTTGTGGGGGTATTTTAGTCTCTTCTTATTTTTTCTCTTTTGAGGGGGCGTTTTTCCCACTAGGTTTTCTCCTTTTCTCTAATTTATGAGAGATTGCATTATACATGGGTACCTCATCAGACCTTATTGCTAGGACCCATTTTTTATATCATTTCCTACCTAAGCTATGTTTATGGGGGGTATTAGTGTAGGCCTTTTTCCTATGGGTTTTGGCTACATGGCTACATTTCTTTCTTAGGGCTCTAGAGGTTATTTAGGGAGATTAGTACTACATTCACTAAAATGTGGGGTTTCACTATCTCTCTAACCTATAAATACCTTTCTTCCTTTGTATTATTAATTGAGTGATCATGGATTCATTGAGCTTCCTATTTGTGAGTTATGATAGCTTTGAGAGCTATGAACTTCATCTATTTTTATAATTAGTTCATCTCCATTATTGAATACATTGTGTTCATTTTTTTCTCTCTTCTAGATTTCTTAATTCAACAGTTGTGAGTGTTTACTCTATAGTCACCAGTCTTAGACATTTGATTCTAGAAAAGTCTTTCAAAATCATGTCTGTTGGATCACATTAGATGTGTGAGAGCTTGTGGAATGTAGGGAAACCATAAAAATGCCACTTTTGGGCTCAAGATAGCCTTAGGCCTATACAAATAGAAGAAACAAGCTCAAATGGGTGACTTTGAATGCTCATTTCTCTTTGGAGGGTTTGCATGGAGACTCAAGGCATTTGGAGGAGTTATACAAGGTCTTACGCAACCTTTTTCTAACATTTTTTTGGAAGTTCAATGTGAAACCTATATGAACAAAGATTAAGAGGGTAAACAACATAAAATCCTTGAAAAACCCTTAGAAGGACCTAATTAGAGGAATGAGGCTAAAGATGCATCCAAATGGACCATAATGACATGAATTATGTTTGGATGTTAAAGATGATTTCCTCAAGTTACCTCTCAGTAGAATTAGTTGTATGGAATCTATATGGACATGGAATAAACAAGGTATTTTAACCATTTTTTCAAGTTATAGAATGAATCAAAGGATGAAACCAAATTTAAGAGGAATTTTTATACTTGTGATAATTACCCATGTTCATTTCATGCCTTAAAAAATATTATAAGTGTGTAAACAATAACCTTCATCTCAGGTAGTCAAAATTGGCATATTAGATAAACTAGTGAAAAGGGTGGAAAACATCAAGTGGGGTGATTTTAATGCATGTCTGATGCTTCTAATTCCATTTATACTCTTTAAAATTTTCATCCAATCCCTCCTACATATTTTCATGAGCAATTGATGTTAATTTTGAGTACAAGTGCGCATGGTGCATGAAATAGGAGTTTTTTGGACTGCAGGGGATGATGGCTCACTTCCAGATGATTCTAGAGGGACAAGCCTACAAACAATGCATGAAGAGGCATGTATAATTTCCTTATCCTTCATCCCAATCATTATATTTATTCCTAGTTAGTTATGAGGTGTTCGAATAGGTCAAAATCATGAAGGCAATTTTCTGAGCTAGAATGAAGAATCTTAAGCCACTTTGCAAGAGTTTGATGACTTGGATGGACACTTTGGATTCCTAACCTTGCATGGTTCATCCCATATCCTCTTATCATGCATAAATAACTCCTTATATTATCTTTACAAGTGTCCTTATTAACTTTGGACTTCTCTCTTCTCCTCTCTCTCTCTCAAGTTCTATAAGAACTAATCATTTTGGCATTATAATCTATGCTCCCCTTGAGTATGGTGAATCTCTACTCAATTGCATACCATTTGATCAATAATACTATCTATTTTTACCTCTTCATTACTATTCTTAGTGTGTTTTACTTTAATATTGGATCTTGCTTAGTGAAGACTATGGATTCCTTAGCATGTTATCCCATTCTTGCATCCTATTTACAGTTGGAAAGCTTATTTTGGAAGGACATATGAAGTGTTTTAGGAAGTTTCAAGGTTGAGTGAGTTATTCTCTTCATTAGTACCATTCAAGGCCTCTTGTCTAGTTCTCCTAGCTTAGACATTCATCCATAACCTCATAATGTAACATTGATGTGAGAAGATGTAGATTGAATAAGTGTATGTTTGGTTTGTCCTTTGTTCTCATGTGTGTCACCTCCTTTAGAATAGTTTGATTTTATTTATCTCTCTCCCTTTTCACCAGAAAATTTTAGGTGTAGTTGTAATCCAAAGTGGTGCATTAAGGGAGTTAACCCTATCTAGATATTTACCTCATCTTTAGGCTACCCACTAGCTTAGAGGTGTTTCTATTGTGCCATTTGGATGAGGAGAGCTTTGCCATCTCCTCAAAGGGTGAAAATATAAATGACAACAATTTTTGACATGCCCAATGGGAATCTTGGTTTAAGAGGTTGGAATATTTTTGGTGCTTTCTTTTAACAATTAACCTTTAGAGGCATTTTTTCAAGCATCAATGGTGACTCTAAAGATATATCAATTAGTCGCGTATCCCAAGTTATCCTTTGAAGATTGTTGGTAATGTTTTCCTTTGTTTTATTGATTTAAATGAAGTTTCATGGCTAATTCTAGTGTTGAAATTTGTTTTACACAAGTTGGTGAGACTTTTCAGCTTGTGTCATTCCCTATAAATATGAACAATTTCTTAATTAGCCTTGTCATGAAGTATATCAGCCTTATCATGAAGTGCACCAGCCCTATCATGAAGTGTGTCTATCTTATATTCATCCTTCTCAATGTCTTTCTCCCCCTAGTCAGCCTAAACACTTCTCAACTCAATACATTTCCACCTTCAAGAAGACACTCTTGGGATATGAGAAGTGCATATAGGAGCTTGATACTATAAGGGGATGTGGTCAAGAGGCTCCTAATCATCTTATTCATAAGGTGAGAGATGCATTATATTTCATCAAAAGAGAGTGGGTACTCATTAAGAGAGCAAATTGGCAAAGGTTCACAATTGAGATGCTTGATGTGAGTGACCTAGTTTCTTCCTTAGAGGATAGGTTAGGAGGTCATGAAAGGCAACCTCACCAAACCTATCATCCTATATATCCACTTCCCCAAGTTTCCTATCAGCCATATTTGATCCCTACTCATTATCCCAATCAAGGATATCAAAGTCATCTTTTTCCTAATTAGTTATAAGAGAGAATTTAAAAGATAAACCTTGTGTTTAAAGCTAATATTGATAGGCAAATTAAGTTGGAAAATATGCATATGAATCAGTTAATGTTAGTAGTAAATAAAGTGGAACTCAATCCCTCATTTCCCTCTCACATTTCATCCCCATCACCTCAAAAAGAGACTTCTAGTCCTAACATTCTAAGTTGGAATAAGATAGTGGAGTAATGGGGAAAGAAAGAAGATATAAGCATTGTTAAGGAATGTAAAGTTGAGAATGAAGTTGATCCTTTGTAAGTCTCTCCCACCCCTCCTAAAAAAATTCTTGTGTTTCATGTTATCCCTCATTTATTACTCATACTCATGATGATTTATATGAGCTTTAGGAAATACTTTTCTAGGAGAACCTAGCCAAGAAAATTGAAGAGTTAGAGGCAAAGATTAAATTGTTGAGTCAAGGTGTGATGGAAGGTTTAGACCAAAAAGAAGATATTATGCCTAAACACACCCCATCTACCCCTCCTCAAGAATTTTTTCAAGCTAAATCAGATGTGAATGAATTTATTATCAAGTGTAAGGAAGAAAATCAAGTTTTTTTAGCCCAAGGTTTGCCTCCCCTTCCTTAAGAGCTCCCAAAAGAATCCTCTACTTTCAATTCCCAATATGATTTTGAGTCCTATGTGTCACCTCCACCAACTATTACATCTTATACTCACCCAATCACCCTTTTCCTTGATGGACCTATGGTATGGGAACCTAAAGAGAAGTAGTTAGTTGATAAAAAATCAAAATTCTTGCCTGAGGAAAGCCTAATCTCGTGGCAACCTCATTAGACTAAGTCACAAGACTTCAAGATGTCTAGTCTTGGAATCAAAAAGAAGGAAATGGAAGATCTTTCATCCCTTGAGAATAAAATTCATGATGTGACAACTGATACATAATTTGAGAACCCTCAAGAGGTCCCAAGTGTTGAGGAATAGGTAGGCCATTGTGTTGAATCTTCTTGTTTGGTTGGTGATGAAGAATGTCTTCCTTGTGTTGAATAAAATATCCTGGATGAAGACCTTTTAGATTCTAAAGAAGAGGATGAAGGATATTATATTGTTTTAACCCTTTATGATGATAATAAAAATTAATATGAGGACTTGTGGTATAAGTTTGAAAATATTTTCAATGATTTTGAGTCTCTCAAGGGTTCTAACATTTCATTGGCGCTGATTACAAATGATGATGAGCAAGATGGCATTGTCCAACCTGTCAAAAATGGGTAAGAAAAATTTACTAATCAACATTTGGATGAATTGTTTTATTTAATTGGAGAAGGATATAATCCTCTTCAAGGAGGCTATGATCTTATCAAAGATGGAGAAGGTAGCTTTGGCACTTAAGTAAGTATGGAAAGGAAAAGCAATCTTTCAAATCTGTCATTTTAAAAAGCATATAAATTTCATGATGACCTTTTTTAAGTCATAAAGATGGGATATTATACTCTCAATTAGTTGGGAGAAACACATCAAATCTTGAAGGATGGAACAATCTCCTATTGGCCTCAATCTTCTAAGAGCAAAAAACCAATCCTCTTGAAGCCATAACTACAAAGAAGATGCAAGTTGATCATGAGATGAAGAGTAGGCATAAGTATGAAGTATATGAACATATTTAAGAGGAATATATCTACATTGGAGACCAATTTGAGGATTATCTACTTGAGACCATATCAAGTGAAGTGCCAAAGAATATGTCTAATACAAAAAAACATTCAATCCAAGGAGAAACATGCTTGGCACTATGTATCATCTCACCATGAAGATGATTTAAGAAGATTTCCTTTTTATCCTAGAAAGGAGGTATGCTTAGTTTATAGTTGTGCATAATAGTTGGTTTAATGATTCCCCTAAGTGCCTTGAGCACATATTTGTGTATGTCTTATTAGTTTGTTGCCTTGTTTTGTGTGTGTCCTTCACTTTATGTGGGTGAGGTAATTAGTGGTCTTGTCTTGATGGTCAATGGTAAAAGGTTTCCTTTCTTGTCTTAGACTTTATATGACTCCCTAATCCCAATTAATTGATAAGGCTACTTGTCTAGTTAGCATAACAGGCATGCTACCCCTATGAGTCACCAATTTGTTGACCAAATTTGACTTTTAGGTCAAATTAGGGAACCCCTAGGTAAAAATTGACCTTTATGTGTTTTAGGGGTCTAATACATATGTCACAAGGTGTTTTATAAGTTAATTTATGTCATTTAATGTTATACTAGCCTTGGTCCTTAGTCATTTTAGTCATTTTAGGTCATTTTGAGGTCAAAAAAGGTGCATTTAATGACTTGTGTGAATTTATTGGGAATTTTTAAGGTGTCAAAAGGTTATTTCATGTGACGTGTGTCCTAATAAGTCTTAATTAGATATTTTCAGCAGAATGTGATAGGTTCATCAAAAGAATAGGTAGATTTCTTGGGAAAAATGAATAAAATGGCATTTATACGGCCCATGGGGAAGTGTGCCATGTGGGATATGATCATATAATGTCTTTTTAGCTTCCTCAAGCTCATTTACACATTTTTTTTCCTTTATAAGTTCCATTTTTGGCCCAAAACCCTTATACTCTTTTTTCAGCCCTCTTGGCAACCAGAAGTGACCTTCAGGGTTGTACTTGGTACAAATAGCTCAGGAGGCTTAAAATAAAATGCCTTGGGTAGGTTAAATTAAAATTATATTCCTTAATTTATGTATAAATATTTTGAATAATGGTGGCCTTTGCTTTATGAACCATCCTCATGAAGTTGACTTTACTTTTTGGCTTGCTAATCTATGCACCCTACAGGTTTTGCTCTTGTTTGGGAAAGTCCATATAAATTAGCTATTTATATTGGTTTCAAAGGATGTTGAATCTCCCCTATAATTTTTTCCATGCCTAGGTTCATGTTTTAATGTGTTTTTATGGGCAAATATTGGGTTTACAAACTGGTCTTATGTGGGATGACATGCCTATTTTCACCATTTCCAAATCTTTATGATTTGAAAATGTACTCATAGGGTTTTTATAATTATATTTTCATGTTTTAAATTTTATCTTATTCCCTTCCTCTTTTTAACATTCAATCTCCAAGAAATCTTCATAGTTGTAGTCATATGTAAGAAAAAGCAGTCAAGCAGCCATGAACACACACCTACAGGTGTTATGATCACAGTATTCATTGTTGAAAGGGAAAGTGTAAAAACTATATTTGAGTTTAAACATACTTATAATATATTTAATCATACATCAAGGAGATTCCACCTGATTGAGAAGCAAATTCCCTCAACACATAGACTAATTCATCTTCACTACCCATATACAGTTCACCATGCATATACAACCTTTATTGATGACATCATGCTATGATAGGAGTTTTAGTAGTGGTGTCAAGACATTTGAGACATGATTAATTAATTTTGGATCTTGAGTTTGATTCAAAACTTAATAAATAGTCAAAATAATGCACATTGTTCATAATTGCATATATTATTCGTAGACCTAAAAATCACCATCTATAGGTGACTTGACAAAGAGCAAGGTGACCATTTTAAAGTGTTGGAATTAATGATCAAACCATATTTTAGGTCCTATCATGATGAAATATTATGAATACCCATTTTTAAGGGATAATATTGGAAAATGGAGTTGAAAACCATGTTCAAGGGGTCAAAGACTGAGTTCTAGGATCAAGTCCCTAAAAATGGAAAATAGAGGTCAAGGGGACTTTTGTGAATAACGTATGACATGGTTGAAAAGATCTTTAAGGTATATAAATAAGTAAATATTGTATCCCCTACATATTTATATCACTTTTAAAGAGATATAAGATTGATGATAAAGGGAAAGTGGTTGTTAGGAGATCCAAAGTTGTTTACAAACCACTGAATCCAGATAGTTAATATCTATAGGTTTGAAGGTATAAATGATCTTAGCAATCCAAGGAGATAGTAAAATAGGTTCCCATTATTTTAATGGATTTTTGAGGTGAAAATGACATCATGAAAATAAGGGCCATCAAGTAAAGAGGTCATATTATATTTTTTATCCCTTTAATATCTACAGGTCTCTTCCCATCATGCAAAATGCAACCTACATGTTGATTGTAAGGTTGTCATAAGGACTGAATTTCACAACCTTGGTAATAGAGTGCATTTCAAAAATGAGAGGACAAATTATAGTTATAAAATGATTTTAATAACTCCAAAGAAGACATTAGTCATGGAATAAGGCCTATATTGTATGATCACCACCTACAAGCCACACATAGTCAATTGTAGTTGACTACGAAGGGTAGGGAGAAATAATTGAGTCTCTTGATGAGGATAAAGCATGAAGATGGATAAAATGAATTTAATAAATGTCAATGATACTAAATGAAGTAATTAAGGTTTTTATACCCTATTATCAATCCTAAGCAAGAAAATAACACCTACATGTCCCTTTTAAAAACACAAACACAATCAAATGATAAACACAGTTTTGAGAGTTCAATATATGAGGCGCGCAAGGGAAAGTCATAGTAGTAAATAAATATTGGAACATATACATCATAAGTATGGAAAATTTATAATTTTTTTACATGATAAAATTTCATAGAGGAGTGACCCTAATGATGCATACTCAGTCCACTTGGGAAACGCTTGCACACAATCCATCTTTTACATGGTTTGTCTTAGTTTTCAAATATTTTGGGAGGTCAAACGAGATGATCAAAGGCCCATTTTTTGTATATATAATACTTATGTGTTTGGAAAACTCATCTAGTATTTTTTTTATCTGGGAAAGTAGGGGAAGTGCCCTATATTTTGTCTCAGATAGAGGGCACTTCCTTTACTCATCAAACCTATAGTTTTTGAAGATAGGGATGGCTAGGTAAGTTGAAAGATATTTTTACCTTGAGAGAAGATTTGTAACTTCAAACTGAACATGGTAAAACATGAAAAATCATGTATATAAGGAGGAATCTTAGACAGGGTTCCCAAAACTCCAAGGTTGCCATTAGGCCTAGTGGACAAGGTTTAGGCCTAGAAGTCAGATTTGGGGTCAACTTAATCTCCAAATTTGAAAAAGATGTTTATCATGTTGAAACATGTTTGAGGGACCATAATAGATATTTTAAATCTATTTGGATGCATATGAATCATGATAAATTCATTTTGGGCTTCAAGAATAGCTCAGGCCTACTAGACATGTTTAGGCCTAATTTTAAAATGATAGGTCATTTCCCTTTCTACCATAAATACAAATTTATAATGGGAAAAAACATGTATGTGGGATGAAATTATATCTTTGGTAGCTTGTGTAATATATGTAAACCATAAAAATCTTGCTTTTGAGCTCAAGACAGCCTTAGGTCTATATAAATGGAAGAAGCAAGCTCGAATGGGTAACTTTGAATGCTCATTTCTCTTTGGAATATTTGCATGGAGACTAAAGGAATTTGGAGGAGTTATACAAGGTCCTAGGAAACCTTATTGTTACATTTTTTTTAATTTCAACCTGAAACTTGTATGAAAAAAGCTTAAGAGTGTAAACAACCTAAAACCCTTAGAAGGAGCTGATTGGAGAAATGAGGCTAAAGATGAATCCAAATGGACCAGAATAGAATTAATGATGATTGGATGTTAAAGAGGACTCAATAAATATACCTCCCACTAGAATTATCTATATGAAAATGGTATAAATAGGGTATTTTATACCATTTTTTGTGTTTTGTAGGTTCTATAAGGATTCAAAAGATGAAACCAACTTTAGGAGGAATATTTAGACTTTTGATAACTCCCTATTTTAATTTAATGCCTTATAAAAGCTTCTAAATGTGAAAATAATAGCCTTAATCTCAACCAGCCAAAACTAACATATTGGACAAGTTAGTGAGAAGGGTGGAAAACTTCAAGTGGGGTGATTTTAAGGTGTGTTTGATGCTTATAAGGCCATGAAGGGTATTTATAGGTCTCATAAACTCCCTCCCAAGGATTTTCATGAGAAAATAATTCCAATTTTGAGGACAAGTGTGTACGGTGCATAAAAGAGGAGTTTTTTGGACTACAGGTGATGATGGTTCACTTTCAAATGATTTCAGAGGGTCAAGCCTACAAACAATGAATGAATAGGCATGTCTATTATAGTTAGTTATGAGGCATTCAAATAGGTCCAAATCATGAAGGTAGTTTTCTAATCTAGAATGAGGAATCTTATGCCAATTTGCAAGAGTTTGATGATTGGGATGGACACTTTGGCTTCCTGACCTTGCATGGTTCATCCCATATCCTCTTTTCATCCAAATGTAAATCTTTGGATCAGCTTGAAAAGTATACTTGTGACCCTTAGACTTCTCTCTTATCCTCTCTCTCTTAATTTCTATAAGAATTATCCATTTTGGCATTGTAATCTATGTTCCACCTGAGTATGGCAAAGCCCTCCTCAATTGCATACCATTTGATCAATAAGACTATTAATTTCTACTTCTTCATGACTATTCTTAGTGTGTTTTACTTTAATTTTTTATCTTTCTTAGTGAATACTATGGATTCCTTAGCATGTTGTCTCATTCTTGCATCCTATTTGTAGTTGGAAAGCTTATTTTGGAAGGGCATGTAAAGTGTTTTAGGAATATTCAAGGTTGAGTTAGTTAGTATCTTAATTATTGTCATTCAAGACCTTTTGTCTATTCCTCCTTTCTTATAAATTCATCCATAACCTCACAATGTAACATTGATGTGAGAAGATGTAGATTGAAGAAGTGTATGTTCAATTTGTCTTTTATTCTCATGTGTAACATGTTATTAGTTGGAAGTCATCACGTTATTTGGTGTATCACCTCCCATATAATAGTTTTCTTTTAGTTATCTCTCTCCCTTTTTACCCTAAAAAGTTTAGTTGTAGTTGCAATCCAAAGTGGTACATTAAGGGAGCTAGCCCTTTCTAGAGATTCACCTCATCCTTAGGCTACACACAAGCCTAGAGGTATTTCCATTATGCCACTTAGATTAGGAGATATTTTCCATCTCCTCAAATGGTGTAAATACAAGTGACAATAGGTATTATAAAATGGTAGGATGAAATTAATTTAGCATAAGTTGCCCCTAAGTAAGGGGTTTTGTAGATAATGGTTTGAATTTGTTCATGCATAAAACCTCTTAAGGTGCATAATGTTCATGGGCTTTGGAATTTCTTAACCATTAGGCTTAACTAGTTGATATGCCCATAATCCATTGTTTTTCGTGATAACAAATTGTCCCAACAATTAGGTTAGAACTTACCTTTTTTATTATGTTCAGCATTAGTGTTCTTTTAGTTTTATTTTAAGATGAAATCCCCAATCTCAAAATCCCAAGGGAGAATGTTCTTGTTGTAGCTTCTCAACAATTTATTTTGATAGGCCTACAAGTTTTCCAAGGCATCCAAATGCTTACCATCAAGAAGTTATATTTCTTGCAACCTTGATAATCTGTAGTTCTCATTATCTTTAATATGCTCTAGTGATACTCATAATGATGGAATCTTGATCTCTATCAGGATAATAGATTCTATGCCATAGATAAGGGAGTATGGAGTGACTCTTGTTGGGGTTTGATGATATTTTATGTAAGCCCATAAGGTAGGAAATATTTACAAGTTATAATTACAACTAGTGTCATTGACAATCTTCTTTAAAATGGATATAATGGTTTTGTTTGATGCATCATCTTGTTCATTTCATTATAGTTTATATGGAGTTGATTTCTTATGCTTAATCTTGAATTTTTCATAAAGATATTTTACATATTGGTTTACAAAGGATCCACCATTATCATATATATAATGTGAGTGGAGATGACATATCGAAAGATGATATGGTAATGGATGAATTTGGCTATCTATTTCCAGGTGATATAGGTGAGAGGAATGGACTCAATCACTTATTAAAATACTCATTAGCAGTCAAGATATGCTTATGACCATCTGAAGATGTTGGGTTTATTTTCTTGATGATATTGAGGTCCCATGTAGAGAATGACCATGGTGTTGTGATTGGATTTAGTGGTAAACAAGGTGTGTATCAAATTTCCATGTTACTAACAAAGAACACACTTCCTTACATAATTATAAGCATTGATCTACATTTTTGGCCAATAATATCTTGTTCTAAGGAGTTTCTTTGCTAAGAATACATCATTGGTGTGGGGCCCATACATTCCCTCATGAACCTCCCTCAATGCTTTCTTGGATTCTCTCAAAGATAAATTTAAAAAAAGTATTCCAGCATAGCCCTTGTGATAAAGCATGCTTCCAAGGAGGGAATAACATGATAAATTGTGATGGAAATTTTTTGCTGATTATTAGATAGGTTGGCTAGGAAAATGTGATCACGGAAGTAGTTATAAAATTCTTGGAACCATGGTAATCTAGGTGTGGGGTTAGGATCAGTAATGGTGTATACCCTTTATGAATCTAGTATAATATGTGTAGGATGAAGAATATTTTAAATCAAGAACTCATACTCATTATCTCTACCATAAATCTATATCATGGATCCAATCATTGTCATTACATTGATAGATCTATTATTGGCCCTTTTAACTTGTTTAAACTGTAGAGTTTTAAAATGACCTTTAAGATTATCAACAATTTGCTTGTAAGGAACAATATTTTCATCTTTGTTTTGATACTAATTATTGGTTTTATTGATGATCAATTGGGAATAACCATAGACTTTTAAATTTTGAATATCCCACTATATGTCAAGGTGAAGCCCTACAATCAATTCCTCATATTTGACCATATTATTTGTAAAATGAAATTGTATATGGAATAATTTGGGAATTAGATCCCCTTAGGGTGTAATTAACAATATGATAACTCTATATCCATGAGATGTAAAGGAGTCATCAAAATATAGCCTCCATTATTCAAGTTCCTTTGGTTCTTGTTCTATTTCCATAATAGAATCATCTGGGATGTCAAATTTGAGAGGTTAAGTATCTTTGATAGGGGATTATATAAGTTGATCAAAAATATCCTACCCCTTGATGATTTTTTATTCTAATACTCAATGTCAAATTAACTTAGGATCATAACCCACTTAGCCATGCATCTTTGAAGAAGTGCTTTGGATAATAAAAATTTGAGAGGATCTACCTTGGCAAAGACAATAGTTTTATTATTCAACATATAATGTCACAATTTTTGGGTAGAAAATACCATATCAAAACAAACCTTCTCAATAGGTGTATAATTATGTTCATAATCCACCAGAGTGTAGCTTAGATAATATACTACATGTTCTTTACCTTGATCATCATGTTAAGTGCCGCTAATGGATGCTTTGTTACTGATATGTAAAGAAGTAATGGTCTCTAGGTGTTGTTGGTCTTAAGACTAGAATATTATCCAAATATGTATTGAGATTTGCAAATGCTCTTTGAAAATATTCATCTCATTAAAAAATTGCCCCTTTCTTCAAAAGGTGGGTAAATGGGTGGCACTTATCTACTACTTGAGAAATGAACATGTGTATCTTTCCTTGCAAGTTTTCATAACTATTTAAGATTGTTTGGTGGAAGCATTTCCATAATGGCCATGACCTTGTTAGGGTCAACTTTGATCCATTTTTGTGATACAATAAAACCTAACAATTTCCCTAAAGTGACACCAAAGATGCACCTTTAGGATTTAGGAGAAATTTATATTCATGAATCCTCTTAAAGTTTTTTCATAGAACATTAGGATGTCCAACTCTTATTCTTGATTTTTATAGTATGTCATCAACATAGTCTTCAACAATAGCATGCATCATGTCATGGTAGATGATAGTCATGGCAAACTGATATGTGGCTCCAACATTCTTCAAGACAAATGGTATGACTTGGTAAAAAAATGTTCCCTAGGGAGTGGTGATAAAAGTCTTATGTTAATCTTCTTGGGATATATTGATCTTATTGTATCTATAAAATCCATCCATTAAGGACAACATCTCATACCCAATAGTTAAGTCGATGATCATGTCAATGTTGGGCAGAAAAAAAATCATCTTTGAAGCATGCTTTATTGATATCTCTAAAATTAGTACAAATACACATGCCTAGGGTCTTATTACTTACTAGGAATATGTTGGAAATCCATTCAAATTAATCTAGTGGTTTAATGAAACTTTCTCCTAGCAAATTCTCTAGTTCTACTTTAATTAATAGGGTGATGCATGGATGCATCTTCCTCAATTTTTATTTGACTAGTTTGGCATTAGGATGGACAACAAGGTGATGCACTACCAAATATGGGTCTAATCCTGGCATGCCAAAGTATGCCCATGCAAAGATGTCAATATAATCCCTTAGGAGGGATACCATATGTTCGAATTCTACTTTAGTAAGGGAATATCCAAGATAAACAATTTTGGGATCCTCATAGGTTCCCAAATTCACTTATATAATATTTTCTAAAAGGAGTGTGGATCCATCTTCTAAAATTGTAGGTAAGTTATGATCAAGATCATCATCTTCTACTACATCTTCTTGTCATTTCTCACAAATGTTTGGATAGTGTGACAAATAAAAAATTTCCATCTTAGGTAAGGGCCAAGTAGCAAAAACCTCTAGAAACTCAAGAGCAAGATGCTCAAACATTTTATGTTTTTCTAAAGAGATGCTTGTACTAGCTATAAAACTTGGGCTAGATGGACCTTCTACATCTTGAGGGGATGAGAAAACTTTCTTGCCTAAGAGTGCCTAAAATAAGTTTTCACTCAAAGGCTTGTCTTTCTCTTTACTTTTCCCCTGATCAACAAGCATCTCAAAATGGTTTTCACCTAAAGATCTTGCTGTTTCATTTATATTATAAACCAATAAATTTATCATGTTATCCAAACTAGGTAGAAGGATCAAATGAAAATTCAAATCCTTTATTATGATCTCTAATGGGAAAACCATCTCTTGGGCCCATGTATTCTATAATTTATTCTTCATTATAAAACTCATTGAGGCATATGACCAAATTTTTCTAGTCCCAATCAATGAGCTCAAAATGAAAAATACATAGGGAACAATGAGGTTTTGCTTTAGTAAGGGAAGCTCCAATAGTGTAATGGGTTCTTGATTTATGATAGGAATATCTAATATGATAATGGGTTCTTACTTCAGGAGGGGAAGTTCTATCAGGATAATGGGTTCTTCCTTCAGGATGAGAAGCTCCAATACGATAAACTAGTGTTATGGTCAAAATGGCATTTTGGTCAAATAAATTCAAGTTGATGAGCTTATCAAAAAGGCTATAATAGGATTCTACACCACTACTAAGAGTCTCATCACCATTTGATTCAAAATAATCATTATTGAAAGTCATGAGGTCACCCCCAAGTGGTATAAATCTAAGACCATGATTTAGATTAGGTACTCCAGCTGATAAGGGTTCTAGGATTCCTTGAGCTCGTAGGCCAAGGACTTTTATTATATAATCAAAATGATCCATGATCCAATTAGGGATAAGATACTTTGGATTCTAAAATTAATCAGCAAGGCCTTCAAAATATAACTAGTCTACCTCAATAAAAGCCTCTTGATCTTTCTTTGGCATGATAGCAAGTACAAAAACCATAGGTGGTTTTCATTATTTCTCCTTTAGTTGCCAAATAATGTTAGGTATTTTAGGATTATTTTAAGTTTTAGGCTTACCAAATGTTTTTGGAGTTTTAAGATAATTTACAACATGGAAGGCTTCATTAAGACTACACGTGGAAATGCCCACATCTTTAATAACAACCTACTTTGCAAGAGCTATGGGAAATAGATCAATCAAAGTGGAAGAAAGATCACTAGGGTTGATATAATTAGATGGAGGTGGATTTGAAACTATAGCCTTGTTCTTTTTTGAAACAAATTGAAAACTTTGACAATAGTTATAATTGTGGAACTCAACCTCAAGATGTTTGTAATATTCATAAGGTTGTTGATCGAAAAGGATAGTAACCTCGATCCCATCATGAGGAAATTTAAGGGACTAATGTAAGGTGGATAGAATGAAATGTACTTCATGTATCTAAGGACAACTAAAAAGTATATTATAAGGTAATTTTATTTCCATAATATTAAGCAATGTATGGTGTGAAAAAACCCAACAATGATTGGTAACTATATAACACCAACAAAATCCCTTTCAGCATTATCATTAGCCTTAATGGTAATCATTTCTAGCTAACTATCTTTTGTAGTGTAGTCTAATCTAATCTATGTACCAACTTAAAAGATATGATGTTTAGCCTTGAACCATTATCTATAAGAACCCACTTGATCTTATAGTTTTCAATGATTACTTCAATGTACAGTGGGTTATTATGGCTTGGTCCAAGTGTAGACATGTCTTTTTGATCAAATATTACTTGATGAAATGAAGACAAAATATCCCATAAGGTTCTAGAACTATTCAAGATTTATATCATTAGGAATAGTGGATTATTGCAAAATATTATTTAGGATAGTTATATGGACTTTAATGTCTACAAAAGATCCAAAATGGAAATCTATGTATGGATTTTGCTTAATTGGTCTGATAAACTATAAGGCTTTTATACATTAGGATGAAATGAATTGGATTTGGCTGGCACAGTAGTCAAATTTATATTTTTTGGTATAATGTTCTCATTGGGTTCTATTTTGACTGTGTAACCTAAAGGTGGTGGGGAGCCAATATAATCAAAAGATGAAGGTAGAGGGCCTTGGAGGGTGAATTGCAGGCATCTAATTGCATTGCTACAATTTTGAGTCAACAAAGAGACATTATAATTAGAGGAAGGATAGGGTCCAAAAATAGTAACCCATGTAAATGGATTCATAAAAAATTACATGAACTCGATGTGGTATTACTAGAGGGAGAGGTTGTTGGCCCTATAATATTGGGTACCATACTTTGAGGAGAACAAGATGGTTCATAAGATTTGATAGTAAAAATGGTAATATGGTGCACAAAAATTCATCCCATAGTGTTGTTATAGTCATAAGGCACGTTATTTTAACCCAAGTTATTAGCATGGGTATTATGATTATGGTTATGCACATGTTGATTATGATTTTTATCCTGATTTTGGTTATGATTCTACTTCTATTCTTGGTTTGGATTGTTCCTTATTGGTGGTTGATTATGTCAAGGAAAGGGGTCCTTGTATAATCCCATATCCATTGATTAGGGGCCAAATTAATCTTAACTTCACCACTCTTAATGAGATCTTTAATAATATGTCATAATTAGACACAATGATAGGCACCTTGACCAACAACACAATGAAATTTGCACCATTCATTCTCTTTGTACCAATCTAGTTTTGGTTGATCTTGAGGAAATGGACTTGGTACTGGTCATATAATCAGGTTAGATGCTATGAGATTTTGGAATATTTTTTCAATTGGTTCTCCTAATTTATTAAAGACCCTAAAACCACCATGGTTTTTCCTTCATGGAGGTTGTCTCTATAAATTAGGTGGGGGGTTAGGAGTAGTTAATTGTATGTTTGGGGCTAGCAGAGCCTGTACTATTTTTACGTGCCTTGTTTCAATCACTCCATTTCCAACCATGTTATTATTATTTTTAAATCCTTTAGGATTATCTTGTGTAACTATTAGACTAGAAGATTAGGTCAGATTTAAAGTTTGACCCTGCACAAAAATCTTGACAAGGTCTTTGTCAATAAGAACCTTCTCAATCTGTACACATTTGTCAATAATTTCCTTAAATGAGTTAGCACAAGATAACCATAGATTATGCATGACCTCAAGATGTAATTTTTGTGCAAATATGTCCACCAACTATTTATCTATCAAATTATGTTGAAAAAAACCTGCTAATGCTCACCATCTCTATACATATGTGGCAAAACTTTCTCCATCATGTTGTTTGGCTTTGCATAAGTCAACAACAATCAATTCATGCTCAATGTTGTATGAGAAATGGTTGATTAACTTTTCCAATAATTCATTCTAATTTGTAACTGATTCTTTGGGTAAATTAAGTATCCAATCTAAATCTTGCCCTGCTAAACTTTGTGGGAACAATCAAAGTAAGTACATGCTATTATAAGCAACCTCTTGACATAATATGAAAAACACATGAATGTGTTCACATGGGTCCCCCTTTCCTTTTTATTTATCAAACTTTGGTGCCTAAAATTGAGATGAAAAGGGGACTTGGAAAATAGATATATTAAATAGATATGGGCATATATCATTGAACTTGTATTTCTTAACTCTATTATTCATCTCCAACTATGTCATAATTTATTTCATAGATTTTCACTCTTACATGTTTGGTACATTCATGGGTGGAACATAATGTTGTTGGGGTGGAATGTGCCCTTATTGTTGCGTGTATTTGGTGTAGATGTACACCTTATGATCTTCGACTTGGTTTTGGTTCACTCTTTGATTTGATTAGGTAAGCAGTTAATTCCTAAGAATTTATTGCTTTAAATCAACCATGTTCTAAAGGTTTTGGGGAGTTCTTTATCTATTTATCATTCTATGTGTTGGTTTAGATGAAATAGCCAAATTGTGTTGAAGGATCTCTTTAATTTGAAATAAATGTTTGTGTATTTGTGTTTTCAAAGTAAAAAGAGGTTCCTGATGGTTAAATAATGTGTGTTTTGTGTCTAGCAAAACTTTTTACACAAATTCTTGTCTCTTGTTATATTCATTTGAGACCCCTTGATCAATTATTGTTGTGTTCTAAAAAAAATGTTTGTTTCATAGGTTCAATAAAATTTCCCTATTCTTTGGAAGCATTATTATGGATTGAAGCATCAAGTAGAGAGTCAGTTAAGTCTATGATAATTTGATCCACATATCTTTGACTTATTTTCTTAATCTTATTGACAAGATCTTGATCAGTTGGTTTTGAATCTATAAGTATTTCCTTACCCTTGTTAGAGGAAGAAGGTATTATGTGTTTTAAATGTTTTGGAAACTTTTCTCTCATTTTTTCTCACCTTCCCTAACTAAGGTGTGTAATTGCTCCATAGGAAAATCCAAGGGTAGTCTAGCACCAGATTATATCAACCTAAGGAGTGCTTCATCTTGGTTCTCTTGGTATTTAATGTATTCTTCCTCGGATCCTATAGTTGTAATAATGTCCTCAAATACAATGTAATTTTCTTGATCATCATAATAATGCTCTTCCTCAATATTAGGGCCCTAAGGGACTCCACTACGATTGAACCTTTGAGTCATGTCTAGAAAGGGTTATTCTACATGTTTAAATAGATTTGGATAAATGTTTTACAAATTTTTAAACAAGGTATGGATTTTGATGTTTCTTCCAAATAAATAACTAAGGCACAAAAGAGACTATAAAATAAGGGTGGTGCAAGACCACACACAATTAGAAGAATGTGTTCATGAATTTACTCAACCTTTGGGTAAATTTGAAATCATATGAATTATAAGAGGTTATGATAACTCAAAAATCCAAGGTGAAAAATAGTACACCAAAGCATATATTTTTGTGATACATCAATACCATAAAATGTAGTTCAAATTTGATGAGTTGATATTAGAAAACTAGAAGAAATACCTTCGGATTAGGAAGGAGACAATGTGAACCAATAAACTCATGATGTGGAAACATGCAAGAATTCCTAAGTATAAAACTAGAACCAAAAGGGTAGCATAATGCCGCCACATGGTAATAAGAATGGTAGTATAAAATATGTTTTAGGAATCAAAAATTTAGTGATACTCAAGATGACTTGAGTCTAATAATGATGACAATATGACGATGAGTATATAAATGGCTTTGAATCCAAATTAGAAGTTAAACCCAAGTTCCCTTAAGTCAAGTGTAAATGGCAAACCCAATTTAACACACTAACCTTATGAACCAAAAAAGGTGTAATTTCAAATTTATATTATCAATGAAGGACTTAAGAAAATTTATCAAGTGGTCTAGACTCAAATGGGTAGCATAACTATTCCAATAGATGATATGACACAATGTTTAAGATAATAAATTTGAACAAGGAAAATATTGATTTTCACTTGGACAACATAATGCCTCTTTATTCAATAAATTATGGACAATGTGTTTGGTTATGTTTTTTTTTACAAGCAAGTTTTGACTCAAATCAAGACCAAGTAATCTAAGACCAAAAATACAAATACAACTAAGTAATCATCCTAAGCCCTAAACTGACAAGGTTTCATGATATCATTGAAGTTCATCTTTATATGTGCACTTGAGAGGAAATTAAGTGTTCATCCAAAATAAAAGTGCATTATATAGTAGGGTATTTTACACCCCTCCCTTCTCTCAAGTGATAATATAATGACATGGAACTTGGGGTGCACCTCACATCAACAATATTTATGTGATAAGTGGGGTTTATCTAAAACTTACAAGTTTTCAATCATCTAGATGGATCCTATGTGTACCAACTTATATGTTAGAACATAAGAGAAAAAACACATCAATTGGGTCCACATCAAATGGCTTATTATGAAAAGGTCTAGTCCTTTTCATAACCACTACATCTATCGCTTGCCTAGTATAGTGCGATTTCCAAAATGATCATACATCCTAGGCTTAGTCTCCTACTAATAAATATGGTTTAATTACTCAAACCACCATCGCAATGGAGTGATCCCAATTTATATACCCCCTATAGAGAGGGTTTGAAGATGATGTCAAGGGTTGAAGCCCTAGGTCAAAGCTTCCCTATAGAACCCATGGGAGGTAATGAAGTCCCTCTCATAAGCTAAAATGTATGAAAAGAAAATTAAGTAAAAAGGTGTTACAATTGTTTCTAGATCACCCAAGCCATGTATATCTTGGGGAGAGCCTTGAAAACATCCTTTTAAAACCTTTGGACTAATGCATAATTTATAATAAAAATGGCACTTTTGATCCCACAAGTTCTCTATAAGGGATGGGGGAGAGCATACATGCATAAATTCTTTTTTTATCAAACGAATTCTAACCAAGCAATGATAAATGGATTATTTTAAAACAAAACTTTGAAGTGAGTTTTTATTTAAATTATCGAATCAAAGTGTTTGGTGATGTTATTCGGCCCCTTGGCCTTAAGTTACAAAGACCTTTGAAAAACAATTACAAACATTCAACATAAACATGTAAATTTTTCTTTAATCACTAAATGGAAAGATTCATAGTTCCTTTTAAGCACCAAAAAGGAGGTTAAAAAGACTATATAAGCTATAAATGTTCACTTTCCTTATTGATCCTACATAAAAAAATGAGATAGTATCATTTAGCTTTAAATATCTTTTACATTTGGGATAAGCAACTTTGGTTTAAGTGCTCTCAAGTTTGTGTTTTTAGAAAACATAGAGACCATAAACGATCATAGTTTAACCATCAATGATTCCTAAAATATCATTGCCAATTAAAATAAACCAACCATCAGAGGTAAAAACCCAACTATCACCAATTAAAAACAACTGCCAATAGCCACTAGTAAACCTGAAGGCAAAAACATTATGCTTCAAAATAGTTATTAGGATAAAATATCTAGAAGTTAAGTTTTTGGATCAAAACTATGTTCAGACCAAAGACTTAAAAAACTCAAATCATTAGAAACAAACTTGAATAAAACTCAAAATGGAAATTTTTAGGCCATGTTTCCCATGTAACCCAGCCATGGGCAATTGGTCCTAACCATTGGCAGTCACTAAGAACCATCAACGGGTACTATGTAACCTATGTGTGCATAAATTCATGAGAAAACAAGCATAAATTTTTTTAAAGGACTTTTTAATGACTAAAATGGAAATTTAAAATTGCTATGATGTCTTCCTTGGTAAAATGAACTCTATGAGTCCCAATGGGCGTGACAAGATGTATAATGGATTATAAAGATTATTAGTCAATAAATCCATGAAAATGCATAAAGAATTGAAAAAACAAATCCAACATATTCCAATGGGGTTTGATAATGATAATGGAGAGCAAATTGAAATAAATCAATAATAGTTACCTTCCCAAATCGATTCCACCACCCAAGAGCGGCTCCAAGCATGTTTTCCCCTTGATCTAATGCTTTTGTCTTTATCAAAAATGGTTACTTTGTTCCTCCATTACCTCAAAAACACTATGCATAACCTAGGCTCAATAGAATAAATACCTAATCTAGCCTATCAAATAAAACATAATTATCAACACAAAAGGTTTTGGAGACAGTTCTACATTATAAGTTTACAATAAAATAGCTTAAGAAATGAGGTAGTATGCTCTTCTATTTATAGATTTTCCAAATGGTCTAGGATCAACCATGACCATCCATATCAAGATTGAGATGTGTGGAGATGGATTAACCTAATATTTTTAATTAAATCCATAAATATTCTCATAATGATTTGGGAGTAAGGAGCATTAATTAGGCATGGGTGCCCATAATTCAAATATTTTATGCATTTATGGCTTATGAATGGAACCCCATAGATGATGTCATTAGGTGATGTAGATATTGAAAATCAATTTATAATAATGAAATAATCAATAACCTCCATTAAAAATTTGCTTAAGCTCTTGATTTGAATTAATTAGCTAAAAATAAGATTAAACGATTTTAGTGCAATTCTTTGGAAATTGGTGCACAATTAATCAAAATGGTTAGAAAGTCATATTATATGGCCTTAATTTGATTGAATAATAATTATAAGGTGATTTTAGATGAATTAGAACCATATTTCCATTTAGGATGTTTCCAATACAAAATAACAAAGGTACGTGATGTGTACTAACGAATTATAAAAAAAGAGTGATCTAGGACACTAAAATGTGAAATCATAATTTTGACTTGAAATGTTTTAAGAAAAGTTAGGAATCACATAAAATGTATTGCCCCATTTAGTGATATATTGGCCTAAATAGGGACTTGTATACAACAAGTTTAAACTGTTTAGCGTGTTTACATGATTTTGACCTAAATTGGTCATTTGAGTGCAATTTGAGTAAGATTGACAATTTCAACACAAATAGTGTTAAGAATTAGATGTCTACAATAATGATATTATATTAACAATGTTTCCCTATTTAAATTTTGAAAATGGGGGGCGGGGGTGGGGGTGTTGTGTGTTAGGGCACAACAAGTGCCACCACAACATAACCAATACCATGTTTTAGACCAAGGGAATAGGATCATACATATTTTTGAAAAATATATTCAAAAATCTATCCTCTAAAAAAGGCAGAGTGGTGATATCAAAGGTTTACATGAGGTAATGATACATATATTTAGTGGGATAAAACATAAACATTCCCACTTTGAAATACAAAGTAGGGCCTACCCAATTCACAAATCCATTAGACCTTGTCATAGAACTACTAGAAATAAATAATGTTGTATTGCATAGAATGACTCTACATATTCTGGTAAAATAAACACATAATAACATAAAAATGGATATTTTATAGGTTGAAATAGATGGTCAACATTGCCACAAACTTGGATATAGGCATCCAGATAAATCTTATTTTTCTATTACTCAAAATTCACATCACCACAAATTCAACACCATTAATATTAACTTAAAAATGAGCAATGATAAACAAATTATTCATTTTTAATTAATTTACTTCCCATATGTGGATATTGAAGTTTAATATGCCATGTAAAACTATACATAGAGGGTATATGGGCCCGATACACAACATTGTCTAGTGATATGTCTTTTGTGTGGCTTGGTATGTTAAGAAAAGTGACCATAATGAGAGTACAAGTGATGTTAAACTTTTGGAGGTTTAAATATCCATCCCCCTCTAAATTTTATGGAAAACATAAACAATAAAAATAACACCTCACATTCCTTATAAGTGATTTTTACCAAAAAAATCCCTGATTCTTTAAATATTCAATTTGGGAGGGCTTTTTAATTTTTTAATATCAGCCCACTTTTCATGTGGATTCCACATATTATGTAAATTATTTTAAGCACACAATAGAAATTGTTTCTATTTTCAAAAAATTAGTGTATAGTAATGTGCACCTATTTAGTGGGTATATAGGATGAGGAGAAGTGCCTTTTAAAAAATTATGTTAAAATGATGCAGTCATATAAGGTATATAAGAGGGGATATTTGAGTTCAATTATGGATTTATTTCTCAATTTAGATGTACTAGTTTGTTAAATTAGTGTAAGGCCAATATATCATCTAGTTATATGATTATTTAGTAATCTCTTCTGCTACTCCAAATCTAACCATAATTTTTTTTAAATATAATTATGCTTTAAAAAATAATTTAATCCCATCACTATGCATTACCACTAACATATCTCTCACAATATGAATAAAATATTGAGAACTTATCCATAAGTAATCCCATTAGATTAATATGGATTAACTACTATGTGGTATATCTTACTTCCTCAAGTGCCTAATCAATTATAATATGAGAATATGTGAGTTATGGGCCCATAAAAGTAAATTAACTTAGGTTACAATTGGAAAGTCAATTTTAATAAATAAAATTACTAGCACATATATATTAATTACATTTATCTGAATTACATTAAGATATATCAATCTCAAGTTCTTTATCTTGGATTTTTCACATACCACATTGATTGTTAACTCAATTACCTTATATATAAATTTCCCACTGACTAGTGACAAATGTCATCAATCTATCTAAATTTCTATGTCAGGCTAAAAAAATATTTCTAGGACAACATGGGCTCCAAAATTTATTGTATGGAAAAGATACTATGATTTTTTAATTAACTTTTTAAATCAAAAATAAAAAACTTATAAGTGACAGTCAAATGGACATCAAATTTAAGGTTTAAATTTCCCTATGACATTCAAATGGACATCAAATTTAAGGTCAAACATAATTTTAAAAACACACTAGATTGAACTCCACCCCCACTACCAATTTAGAACACCTATCGGTGTGATAGTTGATAATAGTGAATAATAATAAAAGGTGTCACTATACATGAAATCAACAAATATAATATTATGATTAAAAATTTACCCAGTATTCCTATGTCTGAACATGCTTTCCAATGTTTAATTGAGCCTTCAAATGCATTTATCAATACAAGATCTTAAAAAATTTAACAAAACTAATTTATTTTAAACTAATTATTCATTAAATCGTAATGATCCACTCATATTTCACTTCATACTTCACTAAATATTAGGGTTATGCTTAAGTATTTATTTTGTGTGTACACACACACACACATGCACAGACATACACATACACATATATGATTATAATTGGCAATTCAAAATTGCTAATACATGTGTCCTATGATTTTAGGATGAATGAGACCCAATGTGTAATAATTATGGAAAAATAAGTTACAATATATATTATAGGGAGATTAGAAACACAAATATAATAAATTATATAAAATTTGGGCTACTCAACCAATACATATCTTCACATAATTATTTCTTTTCAAGAGGACCAAAGGCTACTTTTATCCAGATGGCTAAGATAAGCCACTAAAATCACCCTTGGATCTTGGGGAATTTTAAAGCATCCCTTAACATCATTCTAAGATATATCTTTATTGATTTATTTTATCATTTTTATCTTCCATGTGATCTTACATATCACCATTTATATTTATTTTATGTGATTAATGTTTTTATATATGTTGGTCTTGTTCTTTATTTCATTATTACTTTATGGTCAACTACATTAGGTATATACTTAATTTTTTATGGTGTTGTATGCATGATGTGTGCCCTATATGATTACTATTTAGTATGCCTTCCCTATTTTACATATGTTCAATATGTATTCATTTTTTTATACTCTATTTTTTTCATGTATTTGATATATTTTCATTGTTTAATTTGTGTGTATTCATTGTCTCATATAAAACTATGTATGTCATATGTGTTTTTTATTTTATCTGTTTACTCCAATTGTGATATTTATTTTTATATGCTTACTATGTATTCTTTGTTGCTTTTTTATACTTAGTATGTGAAATTTCTTGTTATATGTGTGATATATCTTGGTTTTCATGCTTACTATGTCTGTAGTGTTCTTACTTTATGCTTTATTTGCCTCCATTGTTTGCATTTTTTACTCTATGTTACTAAATGATTGGTTGCACGATCTATATCATGCAAATTTCTTGTGTTACCATGATTGATATTATATATATATATATATATATATATATATATATATATATATATATATATATATATATATATATATATATATATATATATATATATAACCAAATAGCATGCCTCAAATATTTCTCCATATGGGCATATGGTGTATTTGTTATAATGAAGAGTGTAATATGCCTCAAGTAAGAAACATATAAGCAATGTAAGTATAGTACTAGTATGTTTTCCATGTGAAACATATAATCAATGAGGTGCATAATTAAAATGGCCCACTTGGATAAATTTTAAAACATGAAGCACCAAATAACATGACTCAAATAAAAAGTCTAGAAAAAAATATATCAATCTAAAGTACAAACATTGAGCATTAGCCCTAATAGATACATGCTAGGAAAAAAATTATTGTAATAAACTAATAAGGAATATATATATTCCTTATTAGTTTATTACAATAATTTTTTTCCTAGCATGTATCTATTGGGGCCAATGCTCAATGTTTGTACTTTAGATTGATAAATTTTTTTCTAGACTTCTTATTTGATTATATTTATTTTATGTGATTAATGTTTTTATGATTATATCTTCCTATGTCATACATGAGTTATTTTATTTCCTATCTTATACATGATGTGTGTAGTCAATTAGTATGAGATGTGTCCTTTATAAGTATAGCCTACATTTAAAAATGAGGGAAGAGATTATATATATCCTTATTTCCACAATTCATGACTTAGGACATTTCCACTTTAATTTTATCTTTTATTCCAGAATAATTAAAAATTTATATTTTAATACATACATAACACATGTTACTTGTTCCCATAATAGGAAATCATCAAGACATTTGTTAACCTTACTCTATTTTATATTACATCATATTTATTTACCTTATATTTTTTTCCACATAAAAAATTACTGAAAAATGCATGCAAGATTTAGCACACGTCCTGAGACTTAGATTTATGTAGAAGCATTATTAATTTAGATATATTTTTGGATTTATTGAACTCATACAAAGGACTGTGACATGTTCCAAAAAAAAGTAGGTGCGTTTAAGTTCTAGTTTTTTTTTATATGCCAATAGCTTATTATTTTATGCACTTATATGTACATATGTTTTTCTCATATGACTCATAAGAACACTCATACTAACTCAAATACTAAGAACTCATACTAGAGTTGATACCAAACCATCAACCAAAATAGGTATATCAATTTTAGTTATTCATTTAATAATTTCAACTTGTCATTGATATTTTGGGCACTTATCCACATGCACATGTCCTTTTCCAAGTCTAGAAAAGCATTATAATTTTTATAGGATCTTAAAGAGCAAAAAAATTATATATACCCTCTACTTGTTTCATTTTTATATGCGCACACACACGCATGCACGCACACGCACGCACACACACACACACACACACACACACACACACACACACACACACACACACACACACACACACACACACACACACACACACACACACACACACACACACACACACACACACACACACACACACACACACACACACACACACACACACACACACACACACACACACACACACACACACACGCGCGCGCGCGCGCGCACACACACACGCGCGCACACACACACGCACACACACACACACACACACACACACACACACACACACACACACACACACACACACACACACACACACACACACACACATCAAATTGAATCATTATATAGCCACCTAGAAATTATCTAAATGATGTTATTTAGTGTTAAATTATATTAATTTAGCATAGTTTTCTTAGTTAATTTTATCCTCATCTTGCCTCATAATTTAGACTCCTTTTTTGGCCCCATTTTAATTCAAGTACGCTTGTGTTTATACCTTTCCAAAATATTAAGTCCAATCCATTAGAATTAAACTTGAGTGTTTCTATTATTTTAATTTAAATTTTAAGTTTGTATATAAATACACGTTTATTAATTAAATAATAACTATAAACACACAAGTATATTAATTCAATTTTAATGATAAATACACAAGTGTAATAATAAATCATGAGTGTTGTAGCAAATTTTAAAAGAAATCAATAAATCATTAGAAAAATATTATTTAATCTAGTATTTTTTGTGGAGCACTTTTGGCACAAAATATATGGGTTTGCATGTCACTTAATTTATATTTAAATTTATGTTATTTTTTATTTTCTATAAAAAAATTTCAAAGTTATTTCCCCTATTTTTTGGTCTAATAAATACCATGATATTATGATAAATATATTAGGACTTCACTTTTTTTTCATTCTTGTTCATTTATAACTTTTGAAGTCTAACTTCTAAACTCTTCTTCAAGGACAAATGGATCTATGAGAGTTTTATATTATTTGTTTTATTATAGGCCTCAAATATCACTTAATTTTCCTAAATCTTCAATTACTTTTTGCAGAAGAAGCATATTATGTTGAAGGTGCATCATGACTATGAAATTTAGAATGAAGCATAAACCAATATGAAAATAAACATCATGAAAAACAAGATGCTTGTCTAAACTATATCTTTGTCATTTATTATTCTATAATTAAAATATGATGTATGTTTTATTTTATGATTATACATTTGATTAGGCTTAATTAAATGTGTATATTTATATGAATTACATTTTAATGTAAAACCACTTTACCATACTACATTATTAACTTTGGCTACCTTAGACACTCAAATTTGATATAACACTTGCTTTAAATTATTGAGAAGTGTTTTCATTGATTTCAAGGTTGATGTCATTTGATGTCAAGGTTGATGTCATTGATGTCAAGGTGCTTTGGTAAAGATGCATGGTGAATAATCTGTGAGATGTGAGCAATGTGATAAGATAGAATTTAAATTAAACCTAATGTATATATATTGAGAGAGAATTTAATGAAAACCTAATGATTCATCTGAGGTTGATGACAAGTTTCAGATCAAGTACAACATGTTTGACTACTAGTTCTTGAGTATAAAGTGTCTTGAGAAACCTAGTCATAACAAGCATAGTCATATCATGAGCATGTACATGATAAGTATGAAGAGGTATGTGCATAGGTATGATATTGCATTAGGATCATGAAATTATTTTGATCAAGGTGTATAAGCATAGATTAATGTTTTAAGGTCACTTGTCAAGCTTCAAAGTGTTGGAGAAGCCTAGTCATGACACTGGTCATTACATAAAGAGACCTTGTGAGAAGGTATGAGTTTGGTGGCCTACTGGGATGGATGTATTAGGTTTTTTTAAATGAATATGAGGCATTGGTAACTCATTATAGTATCGAGTTGAGCCTATAGGGGTAGGACCTACAGACCTATCATGAAACTAGACTAATTCTAGACTATGCCTGACCTAATGAGGTGTCATGAGGTATTGTCAAGGCATATGAAGAATGCATGTCTATAATTAGGAATATTAATATGTTTTATTACATGTATATGAGGTTTTTATATCTTTGATAGTGGATAAAAGGTCAATTTTAAGGCCTAATGTGACTTGTAGGTTAAAGCCTAGAGAGCAAAAATAGAGATTGTGGCCAGATGGGGTATCAGGATTAGTTTCCATAGAAAGTGTTAGTATGTGAGAATTTTTAAAAAAAAATCATGTTGTTAAAGGTATTTTTACTAAGTTTCAAGTAAAAATTTGAAGGTTAAGACAATAAAAACTGTTTTAAGGTCTGTCGAGTACATATAATGAAGGGTTCTTAACTTGAGAAGAGCTTTCAAGTGTTCATTGGAATGTGTAACCTCTGAATGGTAACATAATATATTCATGGTATATGGGGAATATTCTTAGATAAAATTTACAAGCATTGGTTTCTAGAATAAGGGGTTAAGCTTTTTGAATGATCATTAAGACTAGAAGATGGTTTAAACCCTCAAAGTACACTAATAGTGACCCACTATGAAATATATTGTTTTAAAGTGATCATAATGGTTTTTTATTACTATTTAAGTGATTATAGAATTTATTTTCCAAGGAACCTTCAGGAATGATTTGTTTATCAGATCAGTAAGTGGACCTTATAGGAAAGGCCTTATTTCTCAAAGATTTGCTTTAGCAGTCAGAGTTAAACAAGTCAAAATTGAAAAATGGATAGAGGTTTAAGATTGATAATTGTATATTATTACTATGGTGTTTTATAATCATATTATAGCTCTCAGGTTTGATTAAATAGTCATACAAGTTGACCTATCACTAAAAGGCCTAATGGTGCAAACTGTGAGAAACCTAGGAATAAGTGAGAAGTCGAGTAGGTATGTGTTATCATGGATTAGGGATGAATCCAATTACAAAGATAGGTTTTTAAATCCTTGTATAAATTTTTATATTGGATATATGTTTTTGAGGTTAGTGTATATGATGAAAATGTTGCTCATAAGTTGACCTATCTAGTGCAGATGAGATAGTAAAGGTGTAAGGTTATGTTATTGGTCTACAAGACCAATATTGTCATTTGAATCTGACATAATTATATTTTAGGTTTTTATAATTATATCATAAGATCATCCACAAGTATTGGAAGTATCTGAAAGTGTCTACAAAAGTATTAAAGGTCATTATCGCCATGGTTGTGTTTAAAGGTAAATTGGCAGATCTGGGTAAGCAAGATGCAATGATGAGTTAGATGTTTTTTTCCCTAAGTTAATGCATATAATATACATGATGTTTTTATATGGTAATTTATTTCCATATAAATCCTTTTTTTAATCTTAAAATTTAGAGTAAGAGGTTGAAATTTTGAAGCTAAAATGGCTTATTAGGCAGAGTGAAGTTTGCGAGAGAGAAAGTCAACAAATTGGTATGCAAGACCAATATATGCCATTAGATCTTATGATGATTTTTATTTAGGTTGTTTTTATGAAGTTTAAGATATTTTTAATTCATTTAAATTTCTTCATTATGTTCTATCAGGTGTCATAAGTTCATATTTCCATGACTATGTTTTGAGACTAGTTGGTAGTTCTGAGTGGGCTACTTGTAGAAAAGGGTTTGAGTAGTCTTGCCCTTATTTTTGAAGTAAAAAAATATGGTGATGACACTAAGATAATTTAACCTATGTATATGTTTTTTTTCATGTTTTCTTTTAAAAATTATGTTTTTAATTTAGATTTTCAAGATGGACTTTTTGAGTATGCACATGCCTAATATAAATAGTACTAATGGTGTTCTCCATGTAGTGTTTTGAGTTAAAAAGTGATATAAATCCTAAATAATATTACAATTGGTATATTAGAGTGGAATATGATATTTTAATAATGTGTAAAGTGTTTTAATGTGTTCCAAGGAAGGCTAAGTGTAACTTGTCTAAAATAGACCTAATGGATTAGGTCTCCATGAGACATAAAGGTGAGATAAGGCCTAATTGAGGTAGATCATACATAAATAGAATCAAATAACATTTTATAAATGTATATTATATGTCATAATATCCATTTTATTGCTTAAATAAGAAGGTAAGGTTGTTTGGCTGACTAAGAAAGTTATGAACAAGAGACTTGTATAAATACTAGGCAATTTTAGTCCTATTATGTGTGAAGAATGGAAGTGAATAGAATAACATATTAAAGATAAAAATAAGGTATTTTAGACCATTATAGGATTGTATATAATCATTTATGACCTTTTTAGATAGGTTTTATGCATTATAATTAAGTTCATATGACCTAATCAAGTCAAGAAAAGGACTAATTAAGTGAAGAAGGCTAGAAGGCAGTTTGAGAGGGCTAAGAGTGTGAAGATTTGAATATGTGGTCATAATTAGTTGGTTGAGTAATAGTGTGTCTTAAATATTATCAAATATATCAGGTGTTTGAGTTGTTTTTGAGTCATCTAGGGGTTTTGTGCCTCCTTGAAAGTGGGTAATTACTAAAACCTAGCTGAGTTGGTGTTTATCTACTTGGGGTTGGTGTTCCATATGAAGTGAATGATTCACTAAATTTGATGTTTCTATTATATGACTATAGTTAATTTGTAAATATCAATGGGTTTTATTCCTCTTGAGTCTTTATCACATATATGGTGTGTTGACTTGTTTAATCTTGTTTTATGATTGTATAGTTGATTGTTTATGCATTGTTTGATTTATATGTTGATGATTACTTAAGTGGAATTGATAATATAAGTTTTTAAGACTAATTCACCCCCACCTCTCATTCATTTTTATTCAAAAATTTGGTATCATATCCTAGTCCTTTGAATTATGTCTAACAACTTAAAGGATATCATAGAAGCGAAGATGGCTAGTCAGCAAGCTCAAGGTGGTTTCTTTACCAGTAAGGATTTATTATTCAAATTATAAAATTATGCCTTTTGGAATTTAATAATGAATATATATTTCATATCTCAAGGTAATTTTATTTGGAAATAATTTTTGGATGGTTATAGTTATCCTCACATTTCACCAATTGATATAGTAGCTAAGAAAGCTAGTGAAAATAACTCTAAGGCAATGAATGTCATTCTTTGTCGTCTATTAGAGGAAGATATTATGAAGGTAATGCACTATGTATCAACCAAACATATATGGTAAAAAGTGAATACATATATGAAGGAGACACCAGGGTGAAGATGGCCAATTTATAGACCCATCAAAGATAGTTTGAAAGTCTTAAGATGAATGAAGATGAAACAATTGCATATTACCTATTGAAGGTTGATGAAGTTGTTAATGTCATTAGAGGAATGGCAGAAGAAGTGAAATATTATATAATTGTTCACAATTTATTAAGATAACTAACTCCTAAATTTGATTCTAATGAATATGTATTAGAAGAGATGTAAGATTCAAACAAGATAAGTATGGATGGGTTTCATGGCATCTTGACTGCCTATGAAATGAGAAAAAATGAAGAAAGACCTCTCAATAATTAATAAAATTCCAAATTTAAGAATAATTCAAAGGCCAAGAAGGTCAAGGATAAGGTATGTTTAGATGTTGATGATTATGAACTCATAGTTATGTTTGATAGGAAGTTAAGGTTTGGCTCAGGTAAGTACAAGGGTAAGTTACCCTTCAAATGTTTAAACTATGTAAAGATTGGTCATTTTGGATCAAAGTGTCCTAAAAAGGATAAATATGATCACAATGAAGAAAATTATGAACATCATGGAGATGACAAGAAGGCCTATAAGTCTAACAAAAATAATAAGGATTTCAAGAAGCATGAAGATAGTAAAGGAACTTTCAATAATAAGAAAAGCTTATAGACTAAAGAAGATAACTCTTCTAATATAAGTGACTCAAGTCAATTTGATAGTGATTATGGAATTCATCAACCTGAACATGAAAATATTGAAACCTTATTCATGGCCATAAAATCAAACAATGAGGGTTGCTCAAGTGGGAAAGGCCTTATGGTTGACATAGAATCAGATAAAAAAGAAGCAAAAATAAACCTTGAGTCAAAATAGATAAGTGACCTAAAGGAATTGAAGTTACAAAGGAGAAAGAATAAAAAAATAAGATCATTAGTTAAGGACTATGAGGAATATATTGGTTTTTTTAAGGAGAGACTGAGTAGCACTTCTAAAGATTATGATGAGATCATGAAATAAAATTGAAGCACATATGGAGATAGTCATTGCAAACCTAAATGCTAAAGAGGAAGAATACATCAAGGATGAAACTAAGGTGGAAACCTTGAAATATAAGTTGAATCAAGCATATAACAAGGTGACGACCTTTGTGAAGTTTGAAAAATGCACTGAGGCTCTAGATGATATCTTGAGTAGTCAAAAATCTATAAGTGACAAGATAGATCTTAGTTTCAAAGAAGATCAAAAGATGGTAGCTCAAGTCAAGGAGAAGGATATTGAAGATAAGAAGGCTAACATGAAAAGATGTATCAAACAAACTAATGATATAAGGTATGCTAGTTAATTCAATGGTTACTATTTTATATGCATATGGTTTGGTCATAAAGCAAGAGAGTGTGGAAGACCCCAAAGAATGAGTACTCATGGGACTATGAAAGGAATAATAGTTCATATCAATCAAATGATATATATATATATATATATATATATAATGGTTTGATACAAGTGTCATAATATAGGACACATTACAAGATTATGTCTTAATAGATTTACGAGGTCATCAAGTCAAAATAGGAGGTTTAAAGCCCCTAGAGTGCAAGAAAGAAGGCAAATGAATGTATGGAAACCAAAGATAGAAAATATGGGTCACGATTAGTCTAAAATCTCAAGTGGACTATTTTCTATAATATAACATACTTCAAATGTAAAATAAAGTTAGGAATGTTTATTGTTAGCTCATATTAATGATTAAATGGTTGATTAAGAGATCAAGCCTATAGTACCAATCAATCCTAAAAGGATATTGAAGGATAGTCGGTCTTGTGAGATCATGGAGATCTACGAATTTCTTGAACTAGTGTTGTTTTATTTCCATATGAATATGGGTGAATTCATTAGGATTCATGAAGATACTCTATAGTTAGCGGAATCATGGTAGATGCTTGGTTTGAGGGGGAAATATTTAAATTATTGATTGAGCTTGATCTATGTTGAGAAGTAGACTTATGTTATGAGTTCATTTGAATGAGGTATGCATAGAGTAAGGGGATCATTTTCCTATGACACTTCATAACCTATGTTATAATGAGGTGTGATTATAGATGGTAGTTCATGGAAGACCCTTTGTCATTAATGTCAAAGGGGGAGAAAGTTCAAGAAGGGAATTTTAGCACACTAGGGGAGATGATAGTGATCAAACTAAAGAATGATTTTCCATCAATGATAAATGGGGAGTTTGTTGAGAAGTGTTATCATTAATGTCAAGGTTGATGTTGTTTAATGTCAAAGTTGATGTCATTGATGTCAAGGTGATCTATTAAATATAAATGGTGAGTAGTATATGAGATGTGAGCCATGTGAAAAGAGATAATTTTAAGGGACCCTAATTATTAATTTTTGTTTTATGATAATATTTAGATCAATTAGAGAATTTTTGAGTACTAGTTCTTGATTATAATGTGTCTTGATAAACCTAGTCATAACAAGCATAGTCATATCATGAACATGTACATGATGAGTATGAATAGATATGTGTGGAGGTATGATATTATCTAAGAAGTATGAAAGGCATGAGATCAAGGTGTATAATCATCAATCAATGTTTAAAGGTCAGTTGTTAAGCTTTAAAGTGCTTGAAAAGCCTAGTCATGACACTGGTCATTGCATAAAGAGACATTATGAGAAGGTATGAGCTTGGTGGCCTAGTGATATGGATGCACAGAGGCATAATAGTTTTATTATGTTGTTTTATCATTCATATGATGCATTATATAACTCATTAGAGTCTCAGGGTGAGCACATAGTGGTAGGATCTATAGGCCTAACATGCAACTAGACTAGTTCTAGACCTTGCCTCACCTAATGAGGTGTCATGAGGTATTGTCAAGGCATATAAATAATGTATGGATATAATTTATCATGGTAATAGGTTTTATGACATTTATATGAGGTTTTTATAACTTGGATAGTGGCTATAAGGTCAACTTCAAGGCCTAATGTGACTTGCAGGTCAAGCCCTAGAGAGCAAAAAGAGAGATGTTGACTAGATGGGGTATCAAGATGAGTTTTCAAGTAAATTATGATTATTTTAGAAATTAAATAAGTGTCTAATTTTGTTTCAAGTATTTTTAAGAATTTTTAGGTCAAAATTTGAAGGTTAAGACAAGAAAATGTGTTTTAAGGTTTTTTTAGTACATAGAATGAAGGGTTCTCAACTCGAGAAGAACTTTCAAGTTTTCATTGACATGTGTAATCTCTACATGGGAAGATTATATAGTCATGTTATATTTTTAAGGGTCCTACCTCAAAATTACAAGCATTGGTTTCTATAAAAAGGGGCTAAGATTTATGAATGATAATTAAGATTGAAAGATGGTTTAAACCATTAAAGAACCCTAATAGTGACCTGATGTGAAAGATCTAGTTCTAAAGTGATCAGAATGGTTAAGTATGGATATTTAAGTGATTGTATCATGTATTAAACTCTCCAATTCACCTTAAGTTAATATTGGTTTGTCATATGAGTGAGTGGACCCTAGAGGAAAAGCCCTATTTCTTAGAGATTTATTATAACAATCAAATTTGACCAAGTCAAAGTTGAAAAATGGATGAAGGTTGAATATTGAGATTTTTTTTTTATTACCATGGTGTTTTTTTATCATATTTTATCTCTCATGTTTTCTAAACTAGTCATATAAGTTGATCTATTGCTAAAAGGCCTAATGGTGCAAACAATGAAAAACCTAAACAGAAGTGAGAATTTGATTAGGGATGTATTATCATGGATTAAGGATGAATAAAATTATTTAGAGAGATTTTTAAATACATTTAATACATTTTAATATTTTATATATTTTTTGGAGATCATTTGATATCATGAAAATGTTGCTCATAAGTTGACCTGTCTAGTGTAGATGAGGCAATGAAGGTATAATGTTATGAGATTGGTATACAAGACTAATATTGTCATTTGAATATGATATAATTATATTTGAGGTTGTTCTAATGATATAATAATATCATACACATGAATTTTAAGTATCTTGAAGTGACTATATAGGTTTTGAAGGTTATTATCACCATGGTTGTGTTTGAAAGTAAACTAGAAAATCTAGGTAAGCATGATGCAATGATGAGTTGGAGGCTCTTTGAAATAATTTAATGTATCTAATTCACATGATGTTTTTATTTTTTAATTTAATTACCTATCCATCCTTTTCATAATCTTTTAATTTAATGTAAGAGGTTGAAATGTTGAAGCTAAAATGGCTTGTTATGCAGAGTGAAGTCTATGAGAGAGAAAGTCAACAAATTAGTCTATAAGACCAATATGTGCCATTAGAGTTTATGTTGTTATTATGAAGTTTTAATATATTTTTCATGAATTTAAAGTCCTTAATTATGTTCTATTAGGTTTTATAAGTTCATGTTTCCATGACTATGTTTTGAGACTAGTTGGCAGTTTTGAGTGGGCTACTTGCAGAAAAGGGTTTGAATAATTTTGTCATGAGTTGTGAAGTTAAAAACATATGGTGATGACCCTAAGGTCATATATATATTTTATATGTGTTTTTTTTCCATGGTTTTTTGGAAAAATTATGTATTTTCTTCAAATGTTCAAGATGGACTTTCTAAGTATGCACAAGCCTAATATGAATAGTACTAATTATGTGCTCGAAGTAGTGGTTTGAGATAAAAAGTGTTACTAAATATTGGAGTGGAATATTATGTTTCAATTTTTTTAAAGGGTTTGAATTTGTTCCAATAAATTCTAAGTGTAAGGTTTCTAAAATATACCTAATGGATTAGGTTTCCATGAGAACTAAAGGTGAGATAAGGCCTAATTAAGGTAGGTTAGACCTAAATGAACTCAAAAAAAATTGATCCATATATATGATATTTCCTAAGAACCATTTCCTGGCCTACCTAATAGGGTAAGGCTATTTGGCTGACTAAGAAGGATATGAACAAGAGACTTGTATAAATACTAGGAAATTTTAGGCCTATTATGTATGAAGAATGGAAGCATATAGAATAACATATTGAAGAGAAAAAGATGGTATTATATACCATCAGAGGAGTATAGGGGATCAATGATGAATATTTGATAGAGGTTCTATACATGATAATCAAGGTCATATGACCTAATCAAGTCAAGAAGAGGACAAGTTGAGTGAAGAAGGCTAGAAGGCAGTTTGAGAGGGCTAAGAGTGTGAAGAGTTGAATATATGGTCATCATTAGTTGGTTGAGAAATAATGTTTCCTAAAGGTGATCAAATATATTAGGCAATTTTTGGTTTTGATTCATCTAGGGGTTGGTGCCTCCTTGAAAGTGGGTGCTTGCTAAAGCCTAGTTGAGTTGGTACTTAGCTAGTTGGGATTGGTGTTCCATGTGAAGTGGGTGCTTCACTAAATTTGATGTTTGTATTATAGGACTTTAGTATATTTTTAGATATTAGTGGGTTTTATTCCCCTTGATGGTTTCCCATATATATGGTGTGTTGAATTGTGAAGTCTTATTTCATGCTTGTATAGTTGATTGCTTATGCATTATTTGATCTATATGTTGATGATTGCTTAAGTGGAATTGATAAAAAAAGTTTTGAAGACTGATTCACCCCCCTCTTAGTAATTTTACTTCCAACATAAATTTATTATAAATTACTTTACTTATACAAGTCTAATTTAAAGATTGAATACTTAATAGTGCATTTTTATTATATTTTCCATTTTAGTTTATAAATTTTCTTATATTTTTCACCTTTTAATTTATCATATTTTCTCCTTTTACCTTATTATTTTCCATGATGTAACACCATTTTTAAAAATATAGATATATCTAAACCCCTCTTAATTCTTTAAGTCCGTTTTTAATTCTTTTGATCCCCCTCTTATGTCTTTTAAGTCTCCTTTAAGATATTCCATTGTATGCACCTCTAAGTTTTTAATTTAAATTCTAAGAAATATCTATATCAACAAATACATTAGGATGCAATATGGACAAACATTCACACATTTCAAGCTATATTCAAAATTATACATCTACTTATAAAAAATTCATAGATCTATATTATAAATAACTATTACATATTCTTGATTGTATGAACATAAGATTAGAAATTTTTAAATTTTACTACCAAAGGATAGAGTCATATAACATGTACATAATAGATTATTCTACCTATTCAAGCCTATAAATATTTTCTAGAGCCAAAAAAACCTTTAGATTCTGAAATGAGAAAATCGCAATCAACATACACAACCTTTAGTCAATTAGTCAACCTACACATATAAAGGAAGTATAAAAAATAATATAAGTTTTTATTTATCCCTTTACATTTTACATTATACTTGTTGTGATCTAGGAATTTGACTCAAGAGAGGATGGTTAGTATGGTGTTAGTTCCAAAATGTAAACAAAATGAAAGAAACACACTAATAACATAACATCTCTAGGCCTAAACACTAGGTAGAGCTTAGTTAAAAATCATGAATGAAACAAACAAATAAAATGCAAAATAAAACTCTTTTACCTTCCTTGGATGCTCCAAAATGCTTGTTGTAGTGGCTTGCTTAGCTTGTGCTCATGAAGTCCTTGCCAATGGAAGTTTGACAACCTCCATCTCTCCTTGGCACCTTTGGCTTGTGGCTTGGCTTGGCTTGGAATTAATTTGGAATTATAACACTAGTTTTTTTAATCTTTTTGGAACCAATCCTACATTATAACTTTACAAAAATTAAGCTTAGAAATGATGTTGTGAGGCCTCTTATTTATAGATTTTTAGATTTGATCAGAATTAACCTCAACCATCCATCTCAAGATTGAGATGTGTGTTTGGGGATTAATTCATTTTTTGGAATTAAGTTTTTAATTATCCTCATCATGACATTAGAAGAAGGGTAAATTAAGACAAATAGAGGGAATCATGGAAGGCATTGATGAGGCATGGAGGGCATGAATCCTGATATTTGTGGCATTTATGGCCTAAGGATGTCTTCCCAAGAAATGAGGTCACTTGATGTATATATTCAATATTCATTTCCAAAAAAAATTATTCAACAAATTTCCATGAATTTTTTTATTAGGCCCTAATTTGGATTAATTAGCTCATAAGCATGATTAAGCACTTTGTGCATAAATTACCTAAATTGATCATAATGCCTTGTTAGTGGTCTTAAATTTGACTAGATTGTAATTGGAAGTCCACATTAGATGTGTTGGATGCATATTCCCATTTATAATGTTTCCAACAATAAATAAAAAAGGCACAAGTATTGTGTAAAATATTTGATCAATCCAAAGCACACAGGTATAAATTTGGCATTTTGACTCAAAATAAATTAATCAAAGTTAGTTGGCCCATAAATTTTATTGACCCATTTAGGGATACCCTGGCCAAAATCAGCACTTGAATATGTCAGTTTCACATCATTTTACATATTTTAGTGTTTTTAGGCCAAATTGTGCATTTTAGATGGAAACTAGCCAAAACCCTAATTAGAGGTTATTAGTGGCCAGTTTTAGGTGTCTATGGTTTGCCCCTATTTGGGAAGGCATTGCAAGCTATAAGCATAGTAATGTCTTCTCAAATAATGAAAATGTCATGTATGCCTACAACTACAATGATGATAAACTAACTATATGATGCTCCCTCGAGAGAATGGTTGGCATAAGAAGGTCAACAAATGGTCCCTCAAAAATAAAGAAGCAAAATAAGGGGACCAAATAAATGAAATATGATGGGGTGGAAACACAATGATACTAAAAAAATTAGTAAAAAATCATTGACAATGTAAGTGGGATGGTGCATAATGGCTTTCCCAAAGGCAGTTATAAGCATTGTACCCCGATAGTGGAAATGTGGTATGATAACAAAATGATTTTCCCAAAAGTGATTATAATCATTGAAAAGATGGAGTTTACCTAGTTAGGATAGATAAAAAATATAATAACATTCCCCTATATGGGTATAAAAAGTAAAGTGGTGACAACATAATGATTTTCCCAAAGGTAGTTATAATCATTGAGAAATGTAGGTGGCATGGTCTGCAATGATTTTCCCATAGGTGGTTATAATAATTGGACCCTGATTATGGAAAACATGATAATCTTGGCTGAGGATGATGATAATTTAACATAGAGGGTAATGATGAATTGGAACAACCTACTAGTAGGGAGATACTCATCTGAACTAATAAAGGTTGAAATTATTTCATGGTTAATTACTCTATTTGGGATATGATTGGGAGTGAATCAGGATGTCAATGCCAAAGAGATGCTACCATTATTGAATAAACTTCTTAAAGATGAGGTTTGTTGTAGCATGTGATGGTAATATTTATGATATAACACCATAAAGACTTGGCCAAAATATGCATGAAGACTGACTCTCGTAATCCAATACCCAATAGAAAATAATATACCAATGATAGAAACCATGATGACTATGTAAACATATGAATATGGATGGATTTGAGTGTAAGTGAGGACAAGGGATCACACAATGAACACACATAGACTGAATCAAGGTAATAGTGCTAAAAGCAAACAAATAGGTAGAAAAACAAATAAAATAAATAAAAATAAACAAATAAATAATGCAATAAAAATCCTATGAACATTGTCCCTAAAAAAAAGGCAAAAACTTAATAGATGAACAAAATGGGGGACTAGAAGAAAAGGAAAGGGTTAGCTGAGCTATCTATATATGCACTAGGCAAGTAGACACTACCTACATAGTTTAATAGATGTAATATCCAATATAAAAATATTCAAGCCAAATGTAGTTCTCCCAGGGAATGAGAAGAATGTGATAATAGAGGAAAACAAATAGAATGGATGTGATATAAGAATATCAATGGTCTTGAAAAATGGCAAGTGCATGAGAGAAAATGGCCAAGAAGGATAGGGAAACTAAATGACAAGTGATTTGTTTGTAATTTAGTAAGGGTTCCTAAAATCCTTAAGGCAAAGCAGTGGTCAATGTTTTTGTTCTTTTCTAATGATTTTTAAAAAGTTTTCAAAAGTGGTTTAGAGTGTCACAACTCAATTGAGAATGATGAGACACTAAATGGTTCAAGCTCACAAAATGGTTAAAGTGTGGCTTAGGTTTCTCATAAAATGGTGAGAGTGTTCAAAATTAGGTTGCTCACAAAATGTTGAGAGTGTTCAAACTGAGATTGCTCACAAAATGGTGAGAGTGTGGCTTAGGTTGCTTGTAAAATAGTGAGAGCATTCAAACTAAGGTTGCTCACAAAATGGTGAGAGCATGGGGAAAAGGGTGATTGAGCTGACCTAAATAATTTATTGAGTGTTACCTACATAGTCCCAGAGTAGGACCTCAAGTCACTATAGTTATACCCTTATAGTGGAGAAATTTGACTAATAGGATAACCAATTCAAACAAAATAGGCATATTTGGTAAAAAGACACAATATGGCATAGGAAGTAGCAAGTTGGTCCATCAAGGCTTAGTATTGCCCCTAGTTTAACCCTAGGTGGTTATAACTAGGACACAATGATATAGATCAATGGTACTAATTTGACCAAAGGTAGTTATAATTAGTAGCAAATCTAGTGGTAAGAAAGGACTAACAAATAAAGGATGTAACTGATGAAACTTCTATCACACTATCCCAAAATATGATCTCTATCTAAAGTTCTTGAACAAATTGATGAATTGATCGGATACATTAATGTTGAAACTATGTAATGAATGATAAAAACCAAGGTCAAATGGGCTAAGCTTTAGAAAATGTTGGCTCAATAGGTTAGAAGTAGAAAGTGGATATGGCGAAGAGGACATATAAGAATGGTATATGTACATAGAAGAATAGTGACAAAAAACCATAACTAAAATGGCCCTTATAGACAATACACCTTAGAATTTAAGCATAGTACCACTTGAGATGAATAATATTCATTAGATCTAAAAGTTCATCACCGTCTAGTGTGGCAAGCCTGTATGCTCCTGATCCATAATTTGTAGTGATGATGAAAGGCCCTATCTAGTTTGGATTGAATTTCCCTTTATGTTTCTTCTTGATCATGGTATTCTTTTGGTTTTCTTTAAGAATGAGATCACCAAGTTCAAATGTTCTATATTTCACACTGTGATTGTAGTGGCCTTTGAGTTGATTCTGATATTTTTGAAGATTGTTGAGCATGGTTGTGCATTTTTCATCAAGTAGATCTAGCTCTTGTAGGCGAGCTATTTGATACTCTTGATCATCTAGGACATGCTTGAAAGAGATGCATAGTGAGGTAAACTCGACCTCAATGGGAAGGATGGCTTCAATACCATAAACAAATGAGTATGGAGTGGATCATGTGGGGGTAATATGATTTGTATGGTATGCCCAAAAGGTAGGGAATATCTAGAGGTGTCAATCATGACCAACATCATTGAAAATATTTTTGAGAATGTTGACAATGGTTTTGTTGGATGCCTCAACCTAGCCATTACATTGATGGTAATATGTTATAGAAAAGTGTTGTGTAATGTTTTATTCATTACATAATTGGTCTACATCTTTGTTCTTAAATTATCCTCTATTATCAGATATAATGTCAAAGGGGAACTGTAGTGGCAGATGAGATGGTTGAAGATGAATTTAGAAATTTGCTTTCTAATCATGTAAGTAAGGGGTATAACTTCAACCCACTTAGTGAAATATTCGATGGTGGTAAGGATATGTTTATGACCATCAGATGAAGAGGGTTTAATCTTCCCACTGAGATCAAGTCCCCATGTACAAAATTGACATAGTGTCAACATCAGTTTAAAGTTTCTGCTGGGGCATGAATCAAATTAGCATGCCATTGACATTTGTCACATTTCTTTACATATGTAGTGGCATCTTCATCCATTATGGGCCAATAATAACCATTACATAATATATTTTTGGATAGGACTATACTACTAGAGTGGGCTCCACATACTCCTTTGTGAACTTCTCTTAACGCTAATGTAGACTCTATCGAAGTTAAACAATGAAGCATATTTCCATCAAAACTATGGTAGTAAAGAGTGGATCCAAGTAAAATATAAAAAGTAGAATGATGAATGAAGGCTTTTATTTGTTTTGAGATAGGTTAGGTGGCAAAACTTGGTCATGAAGGTAGTTGTAAAAGTTTGAGTACTAGATAGAATTAGGACCAATAATATCACAAATCATGGCAATGATTGAAGGTTCATGAGCTAGTGCTAACAAATTACCGATGAGGAACTGATACTCTTTATCTTTATCTATTTGTCAAATCAGAGAGCCAATAGTAGCCATGGCATCTATAGTTATATTACTATCCCTTGGTATATGCTCAAATTGAATGTTAACAATTTTCTTTTTAAGAGTGTCAACCATGGCTTTATATGGAACCAACTTGTCATCTTTGGTATAAAAATGATCTGTGACCTGATTGATGATTAACTGAGAATCACCATAAACTTGAAGATGAAATATATTCCAATGCACTACTTGTTGAAGTCTTGAAACAAGTGTTTCATACTCAGCCATGTTTTTTGTACAAGGAAAGTTTATTCTGAATGATTTGGGGATTAGATCCCCCTATGGTGTAATAAATAATAGGCTTTCCCCCGATCCATGCACAATGAATAAATCATCAAAATACAACTTCCAGGGCTACTCCTCAAGGGGTGTATCAATAAAGGTCATGATGGATTCATCGGGAAATGGAAACTTGTGTGGTTGTGTGTCCAAAAGAGGTACTTTAACAAGTTTATCTACAAGAACTTATCCTTTGATTGCTTTCTGATTGAAATAATCTATGTCAAAATCACTAAAAAGCATGATCTATTTAGCCATTCTAAGTTGTAAATTTGTTTTAGATAGTAGATATTTGAGTGGATCTACTTTTGAGATGACCATGGTTTTATTATTCAATATGTAATGACATAATTTTTGAGCTATGAAAACCATGGCTAGACAAGCTTTTTCAATAGGTGCATAGTTATGTTCATATGTAACCAAGGTATAGCTTAGGTAGTATACAACATGTTCCTTTCCTTTATCATCATGTTGAGCTAAAAGTGCCCCCAAAAAATAATTGATAGCTGATAGGTATAACAAGAATGGCTTTCCTAGCATAGGAGGTAATAAAATATGCAAATTGAAAAGATAATATTTGAGCTATTGAAAAGCTATTTGCCAGTGATCATCTTAGTAAAATGTAACCCCTTTCTTCAAAAGGTGCGTAAATGGATTACACTTGTTTTCTAACTGAGAGATGAAGCATCAAATGGACTGGATCTTACCTTGAAAACTACAAAGTTACAAAAAAATGGTTGGTGATGGCATCTCAGTTATAGCATGGACTTTAGCTAGATCGACTTCAATACCTCTAAAAAACATGATAAAGCTAAGTAGTTTACCTACAGTTACACCAAACACATATTTATTTAGATTGAGTCTAAATTTGTACTCTTGTAGTCTTTCAAATATCTTATGCAACACTACTGGATGGTCGGCCCTGGTCTTGGATTTATCTAATATGTCATCGATATAGTCTTCAATAATATCATGCATCGTATCATGGAATATGATAGTCATGGATCTTTGTTATGTAGTTCCCACATTTTTAAGGCTAAATAGCATCACTTGATAGCAAAATGTGCCCCATGGAGTGGTGAATGTTTGTTTTATGCTAATCTTCTAGTGTTATCCTGATCTAATTATATCCCAAAATTCCATCCATGAGTGAAATCATTTCAAAACCTACCATAGAGTTGACAATCGTGTCAATATTAGGTAATGAAAAATCATCTTTAGGACAAGCTTTGTTGATGTCTCAAAAATTAGTAAAAAGTTTGATTCTTTCAGGGTTTTTGCTAGCAAGTAAAATATTAGATACCCATTTAGAGTAGTCAATGGATCATATACATCCTACTTCTAAGATTTTTTCCAACTGTTTCTTTACGAATACAATAATGTGAGGATGCATCTTACGTAACTTTTGTTTTACTAGTTTGGCATTAGGATTAACCAGAAGGTGGTGCAAAAGCAAGGTGGGGGTCTAATCCTAGCATGTTAGAATAAGCTCATGCAAATATATCCACAAACTCTCTCAACAGAGATGAAAAAATGTCACATTACTCCTCAGTGAGGAATGCACCTAATTTTATCCATTTTAGGTCTGATAGAGTCTCTATATTTACCTTTGTTGTATCTTCAACTAGGAGGCTCGAACCATCTTCTAGGATAGTAGGTAGTGACTTGAACTATTAGATTACGAAAGGGTCCTCTATTAGGACATGCTCTTCAACTTCTCCTAAGCATGATGAATTTGAGTTTCCTAATGAGAGATTTGGCCATGTAATAAAAATGGTCATAAATTCTTGGAGAATTTGATAAAATACTTGTTGTTTCTCAAAATTGAACTCAGATCCATAGGAAATTTTATCATTAGTGGTTTCCTAGTCTAAACTCAAAGAAGAATGAACACCCCCATCTAATGGCACCTAAAATAGTTTTTCACCACTAGACTGGCCTTTATCTTTACTTTTTTCCTAGTTAGAAAGTGCCTCAAAGAGGTTTTCACTTTGGGACCTCAATGTTTTACTAGTTTCCTTTTGGCTAAGGGTGTTCACTCACAATTCAAAATAGGCTGTAGGATCCAATGTGATTGAGAATCCTAATTTGCAATCTCCCAATGAAACATTATCTCTAAGGCCTAAGAAATCATAGAATGCCTCATCATTCTGGAACTCATCAATCAGTAGACTAGATTCTTGTTGGTCTCAATCTATCAGTTGGGGATAATATAATGGTAATGGATTGTGATGAATAGCTTGGGTAAGGGTATAAATGGCATTGTTATCAAATAGGTTGGTTTTAGCTAGGTTTTTAAAGGTAAGGCTATGATCAGACTCTGCTTCGCTATTAGTGGCATCATCACTAGTCACTAGTGATGGAGTTTGAATAAAATATGTGGGGTCACCCCCAAGTTGTTTAAATCCAAGTCTGTAAGGTCTTTCATACTTAGTCATGGAAATCAACTCAATGGTTCCTTATTGATTTTATCTGAGGCATCTTCCTTCATAATTTTGATGCTCTATGATCCTATTAGGAATAGGATACTTTGTATTTTTATAACAATCATCTTGGTCATCATTATATAACCATGATTCATTCCCTTCAAGAGGGCTAGGTCCTAGGCCAGATGTTGGTACAAATGTGGTAGGTCCCTTGTCTTTATTCTTTCATTACCAATGCATATGTGGGATAACCTTAGGTCACCCAAAGGTTTTCAAATTCTAAGGAATATTGGTGATATGAAATGTGTCATGTGTCACATATTCTCTTGATTCATTATCTAAAATGGTGAAATGATTGGAAGATTTAGGAGGTGGCATGTGGGAAAGGGAATCCAAGATATTAGGATCTATATAATTATCTAGTAAAGGATCAATAAATATAGCCTTCCCTTTTCTTTCTTGGAACTGGGATTCATATCATACTGATAATTATAGCTTTGAAATTTAGCCTCAAGATGTTTGTAGTGTTCATATGGGTGCAAATCTTCTAGAATATTCACTTCCATCCCTAAGTGGGAAAACTTGATACATTGGTGCAGTGTTGATGGGACTACACAAATCTCATGTAACCAAGGCCTACCTGGAAGCATGTTATATGATAACTCAAGATCCAACACATGGAAAAGTGTACCATGGGTCAAAGGCCCAATGATAACTAGCAAACTAATGGTTCCCTATGATTTTCTTTCTTGATTATCATAAGCTTTGATAGTTATTATCTTTGGCTGGAGATCTATCATTGTGTACCCAAGAAGCTTGATGAGCTTGAGAGACACTATGTTGAGGCCATATCCATTGTTGATAAGGAAATGTTTCACTTTATGCCATTTGATACAAACTTCTATGTATAATGGGTTATTATGGAGTGGGCCAAGGGAAGACATATCACTTTGGTTGAATGTGACTTGTTGGGCTAGAGCTAGGTGTCTAAACAAAGCTTGAAATTTATCAAGGGATACATCACTAGCAATAGTGGATTGGGTTAAAAACTCATTCAGGATGTTTTTGTGGATTATTGACATTTGCAAAAAATCCAAAATATAAATTTGTGCTAGTGTCTTTTGCAATTGGTCCATAATATCAAACTTCTTATCTTGGTTAGGAGTGAATGGTTTATTCTGAGGCTAAATGGTTGGTTAGATTACACGCAAAGTAGCAGATGGTTATGGGCCTAGGATAGTAATATTTGACCTCCAAGTTGTGATTGCATAATTAGGATTAAATACTAGACTATTAGTGTTAATTAATGTTATAAATGGTGTGGGATCAGATAGGACAAGTCTCAATTGCTGGTGCACTTGCATCTGGTAACATGGCAAGAATGAGTTATCACTATAAGATCCAAAAGTGGAAGTCTTAGTTTGTTGGTTTGTCTATATGCACTCCTAGGTCAAAGAAGGATTATCCTCATGATTTGGTTGAATATTATTGTTTAGTAATGGTCTAGGCTGATTAGTGTTTGGTCCAGAATTGATGGAGATGGTATTAATGCTACCCCCTACAATATGACCTACAACCTTGTTGTAGTCATGTGCAACTACATGGTTAGGTTTGTTGGTTATTACCATTATAACCTTGGACTTGTCCATTGTTTTTTCATTGTGGATTATGTTGCTGATTTTATTGATTCTACTAGTTCGGCCTTTGATTTTGATACTGTTGATTTTGTTGTTGCATTGGCCATTGTTCTTGTTGATTGTTCTACTTATGTTGATTGTTATGTTGGGAAAAAGGGGTTTTGATAGATCCTAAGAGTTTTATTGGAATTAGAAACACCATTAATCAATTTTATCTCCCCATCATCCAACATATTCTTAATTAAATTCTTGATTTGGACACATCTTCATAAATTATGCCCATTGACCTGATGATAGTCACAAAATTCATTTTCCCAGTACCAATCAGGGTAAGGAATGCCTTGTGGATAATGATTTAGTATAGGCAAAATAATTAGATTAGCCATGGAAAGCTTTTTAAATATAGATTCATTAGGTTCTCCTAAGTCACTAAAGACATGATGTGCATGCATAGTTCTCCTAGGAGGAGGGGTTTGCAATGGTAAAGGTTGTTATATTTGTTGTGTAGGTTTTAGTTATTGGGCTTAAGGAATTGGTTGGAGAGGTTATTTTGTAAGATTAAGTTGAAAAGATGGTGTGGATGAGGTTTTCATATTTTTCACATGACAGGATTCAGTTACTCCATTTCCCACAACATTCCTATTACAATTGAATTGCTTCAATCTTTCATGATTATTAGCCTATGCCAGTTATGATGCTTACATTTAATTGGGGTGTTGGTCATTTCTTTGATTGGTAACTTAATTTTGATTAGTTGAATTAAGCTTTATGACCCCTTTATTGATGAGTGCTTGCTTGATCAAAAAACCTTTATCAATGATCTCTTTGAACTTATGCACACATTGTAATTCCTGATGATAGGCTATCTCACTATGCAAATTTTTAGTAAACACAACATATAATTATTTATCTAGTAAATTATGGGTGAAATGGCTCACAAGATCTCTCTATCACTATAAATAACTTGCAAAGCTCTCCCCAACTTTCTAATTTTCTTGTGTTAGGTCTACTAATGAAATCTCATGCTCAAGATTATAAGAAAAGTGTTGTACAAATTTATTGGAAAGATCATCAAAGTCCATTACTAAATTCTTGGGAAACTTCAAAAACTACTCCAAGGCTTGTCCAGCTAGGCTCCTTAGAAACAATATCAAAAGGTATATGTCACTATATGCCATTGGTTGACATGCAATAAAGAATTTAGTCAAATGGGCCTTAGGGTCTCCTTTCCTGTTATACTTATCAAATTTGGGTGGTTCATATCCTAGAGGAAATGGTATCTAAAAATATTCTATGCTGAATGGATATTAACACACGTCATCTAATTTGAACTTCTTAGTCTATTTCCCCACTTGAATGGTAGCAATCGCATCCTTCATCTATTGTAATTCTTGGGATGGGAAACTGGAAGGGATATTGGTTTGAGGGAGAATGTTGGTTTAGGTAAATGGCTAGAAGGTGACAAGTGGAACACTTTGACCAAAGTATGATGGAGACACCTATTGGGGTACATTGTCTTGGTTGGGGAGTGGACCAAGAATATGCATACATGGATTGGGATGTACTAGAAATTGCACATTTGGTTATGTGATATTCTAGTTTGGATTGATGATAAAGGTTTGACTTGGAGGATATTATGGTTGGGATGGAGGGATATAATTATACTATGTCTATTGTGGTTGAAAAGGGACATGCTACCAACTAATCAAACCTTGATGTTGAATAGGAACTTGTGAACCAAGACCCTATCTCTAAATTTGTGGCACATTTTGAACCAATGGTTGTCTAATAGGTACCTAAGAAACATGGGGACCTCCTTGTTGCATGAATCCTTATGAGGAAGTGAAATTAGGTTACAGATTTAGCATCTATCATTGACTAATATTTACATGTTGTTGACTAGTCATTACTAGGTTTTAGACTGGCATATTAGTCTATGATTGAAAAGGTATGTTAGTTGTTACTTGGTGAGGTCCAATATTAGTTTCCCCTGGCTGAGGTGGAAATGTATTCATCCTTTATTGTATCAATACACTAGACTATGTATACTATTGTGTAATACTACTTTTTACCTATTGAGGAGTAGGATTCATCACATTCTGTCATTGAGGTGTAACATTAGCCATTTTTTGATTATCTAATCTTATAGGTTGTACACTTAAGGAAGTGTCTAGTTGAGGCTGGGGTATGGAAACTCCTATTCCTTGGTATGAATATCTGCACATGGGATTAACCATAGGCACATGTTGTTGGCTAGTTATTTTTATGTTAGTACCACTTTGATCAAGATTGGATGTTGTTTGCACATTATCTACTATGTTTGGCTCACTATTCAGTGTAGAAGCCAAAGACACTTCTTTAATAGCTAGCATATGTATCAAGTTATCTATTGAATATTTTTTTACAAATGGGTCAGAACTCAAATTCTCTTGGCTAGTTAATTCCATCAACACTCCTATTGAAGTTACTAGGTCAATGAGGGGCTTACTTACCATGTTCATTTGATTGAAATCATGTGCTAAATTCAAGTAGGTTTGGTATGTTATTTGAATTTAGTTAAAGTGATATTCCATGATGTTTTTACCTTCAGATCAAATTAGGTCACTCAAACAAAAATGGATCATACATGGAAGCCAAATTAGTAGAATATGGTTGTTGAAGTATCGGCTCATCTACCATGGGTATTGTAGCTAAGTATTGCATGGTTTGTTCTTGGTCCTATTCTGTGTAAGGTGTTGTGTTAACCAAATAGTTAGCCAATGGATCTTAGCTTTGTGTCCTTGACTGAGTATTATAAGAGGGATAAGAATCCATCTCATAAGCAATGTTATCTGCATAAAGGTCTTGCACCATTTCTTCCTACGCAACTACATTACTAATCCCTGGATTGTAAATGAGTCCACTATGAGCATAGGAAAATATGTTGGGATCTATAGTCAATGCTGTGTGATGAAAGGTCAAAGAGCTATACAAAACTCTAAAAAGGATAGAATCTAAAACAAATGATGCCTTCAACTTGGTCTAGATTTGTCAAAAGGATCAAAAGGTTTATGTAAAGATTTATGAGGAAATAAGCTAGCATAAAATATCTAATGTTTCACTACTCAACAAAAATAATCAAGTAAATGGACCAAAAAATTGAAATGCCAAACTCTAAGATCAAAATGTTTTAAATAAGTCTAATCTAGGAATTTAAAAGTTATTAGGTCTTTTGTCTAAATGCAGCATCAAAATCTAGGCTCAAACAAGGTATGTGCTAGGACTGTTGGCCAAATGACGTCAAAATCTAGACTTTGAAAATAGATGAAAGTTTTAATCTAATAGATTTGAAACACTTCTAAAAAACACTAGGCATTAGATTCTTAGACATGAACTTGGTTAACTAGGTATAAGGTATGAAACAAAAGGCAATTTAGCAATAGTTTATTGTCTCATTTAAAGGGTATAAAACTTGGTTCCTCAAATAAACAAGCTAGAAAAAGGTGAATAGTATAACTATGCTTTAGATAAAGGATCAAAAGAGTACACTTGGATTGGTCTAAAAATGTAGGAAAAAATTTGAAACTCTTTGCAAGAAGGTTTATGAAATAAAGTTTGAAATGATTTGGGTAGCGTAATGATGATATACCACCCAAAAGGTATGATAAAAAAGTTTGTTTCAAAGACTTTCTAAGGTAAAGACATTTTTTCATAATTTTGATAGCATAACACTACCCTTCTTGACTCAAAATTTTGTGGTGTATAGACTTAAAGTGCAAGTGTTTATCAAAAAATGGCTTAAGTCTATCAAGTGATGATAATGATTATGAGTCTTAAATGACCTTCAACCTAAATTTGAAATTAAACCTAAGTTCCCTCAAGTTTAGTGAAAATGGCAAACCCACTTAACACATCAACCCTGTGAATTTGTAAAGGTGTAATTTTGAATTTAAATTATAAGTGAAGGACTAAAATAACTTTGGTAAAGGTCTAGACTTAATTGGGCAGCATAACTACACTAAAGTGGATGATATGACTTTCAAGATTTTGATGAACTTTGAACAAGGAAAATTGATGATCTCACATGGGTAGAATAAAGCCTTTTTGTTTAAAGAAAAATGAGGACCATGTGTTTGGTTTGGTTTGTTTGTTTACACCAAGTTTTGACTCCACATAAGACTTTAAACTAGGACAAGATCAACTAAATAATTTCCCTTAGATCTTAAACTAACAAGGTTGCTTGGTGTTATTGGAATCCATCAACATAAATCATTTAAGAGGATTTTAAGTGTTCATCCAAAAGCAAATGACAGTACTATGGCATGGACCATGAGGTGCACCTTGTACTAATAATACTTCCACCACAAGTGGGAATTTGTCTAAATTATAACAAGTTTTTGAATGATCTAGGGGAATCAATTACACAATGACTTTCATGCAAAACAATGCAAAAGAAAAGCACAGATTTTGGGTCTATATCACTCAGTTTGTTACAAAAAAGCCTAGTCCTTTTTTCAACCACTACATCCTAATATTCACTCAGTGTAATGTGATGTCCAAAGTGCCACTACGTCCTGTGTGCAACTCTAAAAGAGTTAAATGAAGTCAATTTTGGGAGATGAAACCCTGGGTCAAAGCTTCCCTAAAAAACTTGTGGGACGTGATAAAGTCCCCCTCATAAGATAAGATGCATAAATAAACAAATCATGAAATTAGAAAGACTTTAGGATCATTTTCAAGATCACCCAAACTTTGATGAGTTTTTGGGGAGTGCTTTAGACAACTGTCTTTCTAAGCCTTAGACTAGGCTACTTGTAATAAGAATGGCACTTTTGATTCCAAGGGTTCCCTATAAGGGAAGAGCATACACGAAACATACCTCTTTTTACTAAACAATATTTGATTAAACAACTACTGCAAATAAGAATTGACAAATGTGTTCAATTTTAAACCCAAATGAAATGTTTGGTGGTGTTCATTTGACCCCTTGGTCTTAGTTGCAAACTTTGAAAAACATTAATAAAAAACACCTAAATTCTTTGTTAAACACCAAAACAAAGTTCCTAATCAAATTTTAAGCATACAAAAGTGATTTAAACATTTTTTGAGCAAAAATCCTACTTAGTCCTATAGCAAAATTGTTAGCATGTTCCTTAGCTTTGAAGCCAGCCCTTTTGAGTTTGAAACAAAAAATTTTGAAAAAGTAGGTCTCAGGTCTATGTTTTTTGAAAAACATAGTGACTGACATTGGTTAATACCACTGACATTAATTATGGCTAATTGAGATCTAATCAATGTCAGTTAAGCCAAGTAATCGATGTCAATATTTTTGCCAATGTCAGCTACTATATAAAAATTGTGGCAACCAAAAATGACAAAATAAGGTTAGAAAATCAATTTGTAAGAGTTTTAAGAGATCAAATAAGTTTTTTAAATTTGAAAAAGGATCTCCTTCATGTGTAGGATGTGTCTAGTCCCATCGAGCGTGCCATTATGTGATCTAGGAATTTGACTCAAGAGAGGATTATTAGTATGGTGTTAGTTCTAAAATGAAAACAAAATGAAAGAAACACACTAATAGCATAACATCTCTATGCCTAGACACTAGGAAGAGCTTAGTTAAAAATCATGAATGAAACACAGAAATAAAATGCAAAATAAAACTCTTTTACCTTCCTTGGATGCTCTAAAATGCTTATTGTAGTGGCTTGCTCAGCTTGTGCTCATGAAGTCCTTGGCAATGGAAGCTTGACAACCTCCATCTCTCCTTAGCATGTTTGTCTTGTGGCTTGGCTTGGATTGGAATCAATTTTACATTATAACACTAGTTTATTGAAGCTTTTTGGAACCAATCTTGCATTATAACTTTGCAAAAATTAAGCTTATAAATGATGTTGTGAGGCCTCATATTTATATATTTTTGGATTTGATCAGAATCAACCTTAACTACCCGTCTCAAGATTGAGATGTGTGGTTGAGGATTAATTCAATTTTTTTAATTAAGTTTTTGGTTATCCTCATCATGACATTGGAATAAGGGGAAATTAAGAAGCATGGAGGGCATCATGGAAGGCATTGATGAGGCATGGAGGGCATGAATCTTGATATTTGTGGCATTTATGGCCTAGGGATGTCTTCTTAAGAATGAGGTCATTTGATGATATAGATATTCAATATTCATTTGCAAAAAAAAAAAATTCAACAAGTTTCCATGGAATTTTTTATTAAACCCTAATTTTTATTAATTAGCTCTTAAGCATGATTAAGCAATTTGTGTACAAACTACCCAAATTGATCAGAGTGCCTTGTTATTAGTCCTAAATTTAAATGGATTAGAATTGGAAGTCAACATTAGATGTGTTGGATATGTATTCCCATTTATAATTTTTCCAACAATAAATAACAAAGGCACAAGTCTTGTGCAAAATATTTGATAAGAAAGCGCAGTCCAAAACATGCAAGTACAAATTTGGCATTTTGACTTGAAATGAATTGATCAAATTTAGCTAGCCCATAAATTGAATTTCCCCATTTAGGGATACCCTATCCAAAATCATCACTTTAATATTTTATTTTCACATCATTTTTCATGTTTTAGTGTTTTTAGGCCAAATTGTGCATTTTATATGGAAACTAGCCAAAAGCCTGATTGGAGATTATCAGTGGCCAGTTTTAGATGTCTACACTTGTAAAACTCACTTATCAAAAATATAATTATATAAAAGTTACTTTACGATTGTTTATAGTAATTCATAGTTAAAATTTTTATTTTATTATCTTTATATAATTAAGGTTTATTCATTCATTAATTCAATTTTAGGTAAAACATATTGGTAAACCTAATGTGAACTATTTGAATATTGACAAACCATATGTAGACCTTAGGGTTTCAACCTTATTTTTTAAATATCTAATTTTTTTTTTATATTTTTAGATATGATCTATGATTTACCCTTAATTTTATACAAATCATAATTCCTTTGTGCTTTTTTCCCTAGGGTTTTCACCCTTATTTCATCATTAGGGTTTTGTTGCTTTGGCTTGTGGCTTACCTATCTTGTTCAGCTCATATTTGATACATAATATTTATATTTTTTAAATGATTCAATTTTTTACTTATATGAATTGAGTAGATAAAAAACCCTCTTTTATTTTGCTAAAATATTGAATGTATTTTTTTCAATTTTTTTGATTTACTACATTTAGTAAATTATGTCTTAAGGGATGAAGGTGTACCTATTTTTAAATTAATTTATAGGTTTTTAACATTTTCTAATTTATTCAAACACCTCTTTCATATATTAAAAATATATAATGGATCTATTGTAATTTATAATTACTTATTGTGTACATATTATGGTTTATATATAAGAATATGTTATTGGAATAATCGTCATTCTTTCTTTCCTTCAATTTTATAATTTAAAATTACCACCTCCATTAAAAACCTAATAGCCCCCATCCCTTATATTTTCTATAACTTTTATCCCTTGCAATCATTCTAATGCATGTATTTAAAAATATCATAGTTCCCATCTCTTATATGTTATATTTTTCTACACACATATACCACATGATTATTATAAGGAATGGATTAATGATGATTATTGTATGATTAGCAATGTTAATGATGTATATGAGGAAAAGTATTGTGAAGGCACTAACTATGAGTATGATTATGATAATGAGGAATTGGAACAACATATTATCTATGAAATAAAAAATCCTAGCTCCATTACACCTTATTTACAATATTATATTGATCACCCTTGAGAACAAGAGGAAAACAATGATAAGGTACATACTCATACTCCTATGTTTCATATATTACAATCTAAAAATGAACCTGATATTAAATGCATATATGTTTTCATGATCATGTAAATGATAAAAAAGTTGAATGTACTTATTCCTTACTATATAATGCAAATGTGTCAAAAGTTGAATTGACTTATTCCTTACAAGATGATATAAATGTGACAAATTTTGAACGAAGTTTCTCTTTACCAAATGATGTAAATGTTATGAAATTTAAAATTTTTTCTTCTTCATTAAATTATTCAAATGTTACACAAGTTGAAAGTACTTCTCTTTCTCTCTCCATAGATGATTCGCATGTTACCAAAGATGTATGTGATATTTATTTACTAGAAGATGCAAATGTTACCAAAGTTAAAAATTCTTCTCTTTTCCTAGAAAATGCAAATGCTACAAAATGTCAAATTTCTTCCCTTTCTCTCTCTATAGATGATTCCAATTATACTAAAGTTGGTACTTCTCATTATTTATCTCTAGATAAGACACAAGTGCCAAAACTTTAATGTGCTTCTCATCTTGATACAAATGTTATAATAATTAAATTTGTTCTTCTTTATTTTATCTTCATAATGAAAATATTATAAAAGATAAAAATTATTCCTCTATTCCCTCTATAGAAGCAAAAAATATTATTCCTTCTTTCTATCTAGAAACATAATTAGATACATGTGTGCAAAAACTTATTTATCTCTTTCTAAAAGTTCATGCAATAGTTAGACAAATCTTCATGGCATTCAAAATAATATACTTTATTATTTATAAACATCATGTGATATGAATGTTCCTTTATGTAATGATTCTAAATTATGAAACAATGTGGTCTTAGAGTGAAATTATAGTCATGATGATTATATTATACTTATGTTTCAAGTAGATGGTAAATTAAAACCCATGAATGCAGCTTTTCAAACCTTAAATATTCTTACTATCCATATTGTATCTATGATGAATGTTGTAGGAGACATTCAAAATCAAGTTTAAAATATTAATTTACAATTGTTATCATGTCACACTAATATTAAAGATGATATCATTTGAGATCAACCTATTACATGAAATTTTTTTGAGTATCGTTACCCAATTGAGTTTTTCAAGCTTATGTTGCATTTATTTTATGGTCATGGAGACTCCACCAACAATTCAACATAATATCTACATTATTTTTTTCATTTAGGGAAATATGGATGTATATTATTAAAATATATCCATACAAGTCTAATAAGATAATCTTGGGATTGGTTCTATAGTATTCTAAATGGTTCCTTGCCCAATTTAATCAGTTATAAAACATATTCATATTAGATTATCATAATCATGAAATGCCTAAATCAGCATTAGAACATTTACAAGGCTTAAAGGAACTTGATGATGACTCAATTCAATATTATGTTATATAATTTAAGAATTCTTTACACTTTTTTACATGTATACCCTCATATTTGGAAATATAATTCATATACAGTAAGGATCTTCTTTCTCCACTTAAATAAAGAGCACTTCATAAGCCTTATATTTCTTTTGATGGCTTATATATGGATGTACATAAATATAAATGTGATCTAGTAAACAATAACTCAAACTTAAATGCATATTCTATAAAAGGAAAAAAAATATTAAAGATGCTTACAAAGGAAGGAATTGACCAAAGAGATTCATAAGTCATCTCCAATACTTTCTTCTCAGTAAATAGTTCATAACAAGGAAAAAAGAAAAACGGTCTTACATAAAGGAAAATAATCAACTTATTAAATAGATCCTACAATAAAATCATCTACTTTTACTAAGATATAACCATTTCAATTTGATCATATTAGAGATAGACCACATTATATCTTACATACATTATTGGATTAGCAATTGATTACTCTTCCTTCAAATTACTATCATCCACAACATAAATTTGAGAATATCAAAGAGAAATAATTTTTCACTTACCATGGTATTAATGGTCATAGTGATAGTGATTTTTATGCTTTACAACAAAATCTTATGCAACTTAATGATAGAGTAGTTGTTACATTTGAGAATAAGACAACAAGGTCTTCTTCTCCCACTTCTTTGAGTAATTAATCTAATAATATTGAGACATGCCATGATGTTAATTCCAAGGAATGATTTTTTTATTAGACTTTATTGAAAAAACCACTAAAATAAACCCTTATTATAGTTATCAATCTACCGTGACCAATTTATCCCAAGATAATCCTATTTGAGAACCATTGGTCATTCAAGTTCTCAATAGATGTGATACTAGAATATTTTCAGTTACCGATACTCCAAAATTATATGTTACTAGTGTATCTATATATTCTTCAAATCCAAGATGAAATCAAAAATAAAATCATATATCTATGGAAAATTCAAAGGTACAAGTCAAAAAATTATTACAATAGTTAGAAGTGGAACCATTTTGAATTATTCAACAACAAATTTGTCACCCAGATTATAGTTACTTCGTTCTCTTTCCAAATAGTTTTGGAAACCATTTTTGAGTGATAATATCACATATATGATACTAAAAAATTAAAAATACTAAAATACTAAAATTTAAATATTATTATCAACACATTATACATTAATGCATTCATAATATTCTATTAACAATAATAAAATTACAAAGCTCAATCATGCAAAAAAATCAAAGCATATAACATACACATGTCAAATACAAAATGATATCATATGTGTAGATCTCAAATTTTTTGTTTATAATATACATTTAAATCAATGATGAGGGCATCCCCCTCATCTAAACTATCACTTATAGCTATCTATACAACCTCTTAATTATAATTCCCATCTCATCTATCCACTCCATGTGATCATGATCATGACCTATATCATATAATATTTATCTAAATTATATCATTTTGAACCAAGGCATGTGTATGCTCAAACTATAAAGCATAAAATTGATCAAGTAAATCTATATATAAATTAAAATCTTGACTCAGTGTAGACCATCTATCCAAATCTCTTTATAAATCATCACTCTCACTAGAAACCATAGTATATGTCATAGGTGTGATTCAACACATATCAAACAAATATATGTGCTTTCTATAAATATAATATAATATTTAAATGAACCTACTACCTCATACATCATACAACACATTTTGTATCAATTTATAAATGGTTGCATATACCATCGTAGACCAATAATCATCGCATACAATACCACATTATAATAATACATTGGTAACATAGTTTATGAAAATATCAAATAATGCATAAAGTATACAAATACTCATGATTATATAGAGATTTTGTAACCTTGGTATCTCCATTAATAGGTTGTGTTATAAGTTATGGTAAAATTAGTACATCTACTATGTCTTTGTATCTTCCACCCTGTACTAAGGGTACAACACTAGTATCATTTTATATAATGGTAAATAATGAAATCCATTAGACATTAACCCACCAATTCATATAGGATATTATACATCTTATAAAATCACTCTTTCCTAATCCAACCATAGGATCTTGCTCTGTCACTAGATGGGGAGGAAAATCTTCACTTGCAGGCTCTAGCCTCAAACCTAATCTAATAGTTACTCTAACACTTTGTATCCATGGATAAGGACCTAGAGGAACATCATCATGAGTTAACTAAAATTGGTGATTCACTCATTCATACTAAAACTTATCATGTACATTATCAAATCAATCTCATATCCATATCCTCACTAACACATGTTGTAACTCCTGAACATCTTCAGACCATGTTCCATATCTCATAAAAGGTCTCCATTAAATCATAGAAGGTGTCATCTAATCCAAAATCACTCTATACTCCATGATACTCAACACCCTATGCCATGGGAGCACCCATTAAGTTGAAAATATATCAAGATGAGCCCAATCTTGATGAAGACCACCAAGAGGATGAACTATGGTAATTTTCTCACAGTCCCATACATGTAACTAAGTAGTAGAGCCAAAGTTCCCTACATGTACCTTGATGGTAAACCTATACAACTATCTATATAAATGGGCTAACATATTACACCCCCATGAATATCTAGTATGAGTCTCCTCAATAGATGAAACTATATAATCCATTTGATAAGATATGGTAATAGCTCTACCATATATTACTAAAACTAATGTCAATATGCAAAATATGAATTTTTTTAATTATAGAACATTAGCTAACTTAATATGCTTTAACAACATAGTACCACCCTAGTTAGCACCCCCAATTCTTCATATCATGAATCTATGTGCTTAATGCATATGCCCTAGACCCATTGTATCCATCACTATGAATCTCTCTCCAATAATAGGAAACACCAATATGTGCCACACATGTTCTAAAGTGATCATCATATCACCCATAAATAAGCATAAATTATAAGTGTTGAAATTCCACTGCTCCACCAATGTTGTCATCAAATGCATATTTTATATAATTTAGCCCAATCAACCAACATGTGTAAGATCAACCTCCTCCAATATCCACTGGTTGGATTCATCCAAACTTTAGTCCATAAAATTAATCATATGTCTCCCATACCAAAACTCTCAATAAATTAAGTCAAGATGCAAGAAACTAAACATATAAATTCTTTTCAGTCTCTAACCTAGGAAAAATACACTATACAAATTAAAATTCTAAGAAAAATCAATCTAAATATATAAGGACAACATCTACCAATAAAGTAAAATAATGTAGAATGGACTATCTAGATTAGCACATGAATATCAAAGTCAGAACAAGAATATCAAGATCTGGATGATTCTGTCCTAAAGGGACAAAAATGTCATATTTCACATTTTTCAATCTCGACATTTAAAAAATAGTCAAAAGATTAAAATTTCACTTTTTTTTTATTTGATTATGTAAAAGACCAGGTTTTACAAAGACTTAGAACCTAAGTATAATAAAAAATGTGATAAAATATATCAAGCCCCAAAAGCTAAGAAACCAAAAATGAGAGTATAAAAATAATAAGATAAATAACATAGTAGAATACAAAAACATAAGATAAGTTTAATTTGAGAGGGAGGATCCCTCTATGAGTTCCCTAATTTCCTTAGTGTCCTTTACCTACTCTATTAGTCTATTCTTGGTAATTTGTGCTTGAGTTTTATTGATCAAACCTTCAACATCCTCCTTTGGCATTATCATCCTTAGTTTCTTTCATTGAATTTCTTTATCTGGTGTCTTCTTGAAGGGTGATTTGAGGGAGGGATTTGGGGAAAGAATATCCATCACCTTAGTGACCTATTTTTGGGGAGTGCCTTTAGCCTAAACCAAGTGTGAAAAGGGTTAAATCATTTTGGAATTTTCCTTATTAATGGATTTCCACTCCTGAATCGATCTTGTTAAGCCCATCCCCATCTCATGTAATTTATTGTTGAACCCTTCCAACTACTTCTTGTTCATTTTGATCACCTCCAATAGGGGGACTTACGCTTACCCATTGCCTCCATAGATTTCCCTTCCTCTAGATCTAGGGGTTTTAGTTTGGTAACAATGGGTTTTAGGGAGAGATCCCTAATAGAGATCTTGGATATGGGGTTTATGGGGGAGAGGCTTGGAAATGGGTAGTGGGAATCCAAGGTAGGGTCTTCCTCAAGGAAGTCCTCCTCCATAAAAGACCATCCTAATAGAACTTCCTTACCATAAAGGGTCTCAACATGTTTCACCATAAAGAGAATGAGGCCTTGGTGAATGACAATGTTGTCTTCCATTCTCTAGAAGGTGAGTTTTGTACACTCCAAGTATTTAAGTAGGAAGTATGGAAAACTAATATTGAAACCTTGGAAGTGATTCAACATAAGAAAATGATGCAAAAATATGAGTGTATATTAAAATTTCAATTTTAAATAAACTAATAGATACTAAAAAATATTGAAAATGAATCAAATAAATATAATTCATATACATACTAGATCACATATCATTTATTTCTAAATAACACTATGTAAGCACTCAAATCACCATGGCAATGTGGGACATCGAATTGACATCTCCAGACACTCAAATCTCAAATCTCAATCGAATCAATAACGAAAATGAAATTACAAAATTATTTTTCACCTTATTATCTATCTTTTAGTTGATTTTTTACCAATATCAATTATTATGTCTAGTGTAGGCTTAATTCAATTAAAAATCAAAAGTTTGTCAAGTGTTATATTAAATTCTATCATTAAAAAAACATGTTATAACTGGCATCAAGACACATAGTAAATATTATTATTCATCATAATTATAATAAATTACCAATTCCAACTTTAAAAATGGGTCAATTTTGCACTTAACGAATACAAGTGCCATTGCCTTTGGTAATTATTTATTATTTTATCATTCATACACTATTGTGACTAATATAAAAATAATGCTTAAATGTTACAACCTTTATAAATAATTAAAATTATCTAAATCACTATATATTTTGATCCAATTGATTCACTACTCTCAACTTTTATCTCTAAATGGGGGAAACATTGGGTAAAAAGATTTAAAAATATTACAAAATCAATATTCGACCAATTATTATGTCACAATGCACTCATAAAGGCTTAGATATTAGTACAGTATTAGAGGCATAATCCATATATAAGTAGTCAATTTACATAACACTAATTATAAATTCTAAATTGCTACACTTTATAGTTTTGCAAAAGGTTCAAAAAAAAATCATTCCATAGATTATGGGTGCATATGCCCTCATATCTTAGGATCAAAGTATGAATTCATATAGTTTTGAGTACATGATATAGATTCATGCACAAGTTTCAAATATAATTTATAAATTGGCATTTACATAGATTTATATATTCTATAAGTATTATAATAGCGGTATGATACAGATTCATGCTCACTATACTATTTTCAAATTAGAAGAGTATATATACTATAGTCTTGTCACATATATTATATACTATTTTATATTAGTAGACATGGTATGGGCATGAATGACAGCCATTTTCTTTTTTATTGTGCATTTAGGAATAAAGTGACAATTGAATCATAAACCATCTATAGTGGTCGATTCAGTTTAAGTGTGTAGTGCATGACTTGGAGATTATTGTGCCCTCCAACACTATAACCAATGAATCCATTTTGGATTATAACATGTGTCATGTCTTGGGGTTATAAATACCATCTTTAGGTAAATTTATATCTCTACATCTCTCAATGGGTATTATTTCTTTTATAAATGTAAAATTCAAATTGGGCTTGATCACCACCAATTCTCCAATTATCTAAACAACATTTACTACAATCAACACATTGATATTTATGTGACCCTTAGTTGTTATATCTATAAAATTTACCACTTTAAATCTTATCCATTTAATTTTATAGTCAATTAATATATGCCATGAGTACTTTCTTTTTCTCCAAGACATTACTACTTCTCCATGGCATACATATAGGTGGGAATAATATTTGTATTATTTCATTTAAGGTTATATCTAAATTGATTTAGTTGAAAAATAATTGCATCTAATTACATAAAATATCATTTTTAAAGAGCACTTTATATCATCATGACATAATGATGCATCTACACAACAACTGCTTAGATGAGGTTTGCATTCTTTTTTCCCTTACATCTAATATTTGTAGTTTCACTAAAATGCTAGATTAAAGGGTAAGCATGTCTAGACACCTAAATTTACCACAACACTTATTTTAAATGTCTTTTTAATTACTTTTCTTAAATATGTCTTAGATAAATATTAAATACTTAATGGTTCATTTTCCTTATGATTTCCTCATTTACTTTATAACTGTTATTATATTTTCCACCTTTTGTTTTATGATTTTTATTATATTTTCCCCTTTTTAATTTATGATTTTCCATGAATTAACACCCATTTTTAAATGGATAAATATCTCTAAACCCCTTTTTAATTATTTAAGTCCCATTTTTAATTTTATTGAGTCCCCTCTTAAGTATTTTGTGTACCCTTTAAGTTATTTCAAGTCCTTTGTGTGCACCAGTAAGTTTTTTATTTAAATTATAATAAATTCTTATATAAAAAATGATATTAGAACTCATTATGGATAATAATTCACACATTTCAAGATCTATTCAAAGTTATACATCGATTTATACTAAATTGTTAGATCTATATTATGAAGTAGTATTACATGTGCATGTTGTTGCCAAGAGAAAAATAAGAGAAGCATATATATCTATATATCACCATTTCACACATATACATATGTGGAAGAAATACATTTGAGTTTGAACCCTCTTATAAGCATTGATAGTGTAGTGCATCACTTGGTATTTCAACAAGAATTCACCAAGGTCATTTTAAATCAACCCCTTTTACTCGATTCCCCCTCCCCCATTCGTACATCTACCCCCTTGATATTTCAAGTGTTTATGTAAAAAATTAGGGTTTGATAATTTAGGGGTGCATACATATAAAAATAAGATTAATAAAGTGGAAAAAAATAATATTGAATCATCTGTACCTCTTAGGCAAGATTAATAAAGTGTAAACAAACAATATTAAATTAGCCAATAGGGACATAATCAATTATCATACTATCCAAGTTTGTCGATCCTATCCAAAGCCAAATTTAACCTTTACATTCTATAAAAATCAAATCATAGTTAGTATATAGAGACCTTCAATTAATCAATCAACCTATGCAGATCAAGGAAATATACCAAATAATACAAGTTTCTATTTATCCCTTTACATTTGACATTGTAATTTTTGCATTTGCTTGTCACAAATCTACTTGTCAAAATAATATTTTATGATTATTTACATTAATTCATAGTTTAAAATTGATTCTATTAGTTCTATCTAGTTACAAATTATTCATTCATTAATCTAATTTTAAATAAAACATAATATATATAATTAGATGAATTGTATTTTAATGTAGAACCACTTTCTCGTACTATTACCTTTGGCTACAATATAATATAAATTATAAGAAATATTAGTAAATTCTTTCTCCCTAAATTTATTTAAAACTTTAAATAGAAATGAAACAAATATAAAAATAAAATCCTATTTCACATATTCCTCGTACATATTAGAATGTTATGAATACAACATAAGTATGGAAGAGAACTAGTTATTTGCATAATATTTTTCATATCTCAAATCCTAAGTGTTTTAATATTTAAACTTAACAACTTCAATTGCTTAAAAGTATATCTTCCTTTTATATATTAACATGTTAAGTGTACAACTTGAGTATGGAAGAGGATTAGTTATTTGCATAATATATTTTAATTTCATAAATATTGAGTTTTTAATATATAAAATCAATAAGTTCAATTGATTAAAATTTTCTAAAGTACATAGTTTTAATGAGTTAGAAGGGATTATAGTAAGAAACCAAGATGTACATTATGATGAATATTAGTTTAGTATTTTGATATTATATTTAACCCTTCCTTAAGCTTATGATTGTATTTGTATTATATATTATATATAACCATCCTCAAGTTTAACATCATGACATATATTAAATTTAGTCATTTTCATATGAGAAACTTTTATTAAGTCATCAATTTGTTTGGTCATTGGTTTTCTTGACTACAAGTAAAACTATAAAATGAGTACAAGAGGTCAGGAAAACATTAATATTGCATTATAGAAATATAGAGATTAGACTTTGAATGATTTTTTATTATTAGTCTTTGCCAAGATAGAGTACTAATGGTTTCACTTTTTAAATACCTATTCTTTACCCAACCAATCAAAAAGCTTAAAATTCATATGATTTTGACAGTTACAAAGTATTGTATGAAATTTGTCATTTAATTATTGGCATATTCCTAGGTGGTTATTGAGGAATATACATATGTTGACATCATGAAAAATTAATAAATCTAAGAGCTCATTTCCTTATTAGTAACTTAAGGAATTGATGTAATGTCTTCATATTTTTTCATTCATGAATGTGGAAAATGAAAACTATCCTTTATTGATGTGGGACTAATTTTTTTTTAATTTGAAGGGTGTTTATTGCATGTAAATTTGTAAATCTTGTAATGGTTTCATCTTCTATGGATTAATGCTAACATTTGAATTCATTATAAGCCTTTGTGTTTAGGGTTATTAACATTTCTTAAGTTATTGACTTGTTTGTGTCAAAGGAATCACAATTTTTTACTTTCATTGATTTATAAAATATTTTATAGTTTTCATTTCTTAAATCTCTGTGGCTCTTCAATGCTGAGACATGGTCAATTCATAGGCGACCAATAATATAATTACTATATTTGATGGTTTTAGACTTTTAAATTATTTTCCAATCTCGAGATCATTTATTTCTCTAGTGATCTGAAGTGATTAAGTAATATGAATAAATTAGGTTTACAAAATAAATTATGGTCTTATGATCCCAAAAATTAAGGAACCCAATTTTGAGCCTTGCATAAGGATATCAAAACTAACAACATCCTTCTAGATAATGACTTGTAGCCCAAAATTATAGATTGTGGATGTAATATTAAAAACCTAGTTAGATGACAAGACCCAAAAAATCTCTTAGAACTAGCCAAGAAATATTTATCATGTTGTTGAAGGCTGAAAAAAATTTAATGACTTGTCTGCACACTTGGATGCAAAAATAGAGGCATGCCACACATTTATTTATCTTGTTTACAAATATCTTATTACAAATCTATCTATGACATATTCCATCCATGAATTCAGTTCCTATATATTTTAAAGTTAAGTATCTAATCTCTAATTTTTTATTCTATATATTCATAATTGACAATGTCCATGATACGGCCTAATGTTTTTCAAGGATTGACTTGTGGCTGAGGAGTTTGACTAGTTGATGCATCTCCTTGACCACTTATTTATAATTTCCTATGTTGATAGAAGCATGCCTTGTGTATGATCATTATTACATTATCTATGCTCAATTATTTCTATTTTATAAATAAAAATTAATTATTTTTGGCTTGATACCTTTCTAATTTATCATATCCTTTCTGACTATAGCGACTAGTGTATTCACAATCAAATCATTTTCCAAATTCAAAAAAAATAGGAAACAGTTACACAGAGATAGTAAAAAGTAATATATAATCCTAATATAGTTGTTGTAACTAATATAGGGATTTCATCCACATGCAAATTTCAACTTCTATCAAAATCCTCCATGGATTATTGAATTTAGCATCATTGAGCCTCATTGTGAAATTTTCATAAACTTATAACTTAAAAATTAAAAGTAAAAAAAATTGAACACCTTCATTTTTAGGCTGATATATACTTTTGTTTCTTTATCTAAGTTTTTGCTAATGTTAGTTTGGTTTCTTTAGCACTAAAACATTTGTATTGTTGGCATATTTTTTTACTAAATCAACATATGCTTTGGAATGTATGAAGATCTTAATTTTTAGATAACATCATAATTATCAATAATAAATATATGGCACACTTTTGCTAAGATTTATATCTATTATTTCTAGTCCTTACTTCAATTAATGCCCCCAATATTAACATGTATAGGTTGAGGGAACATTGATAATAGAAAACATATACTTAAAGCCAGTTCAAGCTACCCACAACAACTATAGATTCATAGCTCAATCCATGTAACCTATCAAGGCTAAAAAATTTAAATGTCCTTTATGTCATCAATAGAATTAATATACATATACCCATTTCCTTACATAAATTCTAAAAATAATGAAAAATTATACCATACAATACACTCTCACAAGACAACCACTCAAGATAGTGTTACCTGCATTGATAAAAATCTCACAGGACAACTACATGATAGACAAAGATAACACTATTTACCTATTGTAAAAAAAATCACTACAAAGAAAATTCACTCTTAACAAAGAAAAATTTATTCTAAGCATCAATATAATAAAAAAAAATTGATGTACATGATCCACTCTTAAACTTTTTTTTCTTTGAAGCTTTAATCTATATCCTTCTAACAATTTTTCCTTGTGCAATCTCACAGGAACAATTACATGTTTCAAGAACCAATTGCACTACTCCCTATGCATTATTATTGACTAAAAGTTATGATTGTATTTTTTGTCATTTGGTAATGTTTATAGACATATCAATAACTTTTGTAGTTAGTATGGACTCACATATTGCAATTATTATTTATTCTGACACCTTTTATCTTTTGAAAACTATTACATGTCCATCAATAAAAAATAATTACTATTCATGGTTTCTAAAACTTATTGTTAAAATCTATTTTGTAAACACTATATGTTTATTTATTATTGTTACAGTATTTCTTTCATCTAGGTCATTTCCCTTAATATGCACATGTGTGATTAATTAAGTTCAATTATGAGTTGCATAGTATTTTTTTGAAACATGTAATAATTATAGCAATAGTGCCAATTATATAAGCTTCCATGTTGGTTGATTATAGAATGGTCTAAAATTCTACAATTTTCAATGTAGATAATGAAAATTTTTAAATGCCATAAATTACTTGGGTAAAGTTATTAGATGATGTTGATTTAATAATAATTTATACAATTTAATCACTATTTTGATCAAAAATACACTGAAATACTATTGATTAGTCCTCAAATGAATTTCACATACCAGTTCTAATGTTCAATGGATATCTAAGGTTCTCTTACATGTTATTTTTCCACTATATTGTCGACTCATTAGTGTAATGTTTTAGATTTTCTAAGCTCTTACATCTTCAATATAGATTTTTATTATACATCAAAAAAGGATGAACCATGACATGCAAATAATATCCAAACCACATACCAAAGCTAAAGGAATTAGGAATATCTTAAGACCACATATTGATGTTTAATCTCTAATATTATAAAATATATTGTAACTAAAAACTAACTAGTTTATAGTACTAGAATCCTTCATCATAATGAAGGACTATCTAAATATCTAGGTGTTATGATCATCTCTTCAAGTATAGAGATCAAATCGCTCACAGTGATATTAAAAAGCAAGAAAGTAACAACACAAATAAATTAATTATAAGCAAATATTAATGTCAAATATTTTTAAAGAAATAAGTCTACACATAAATGTTATCAATTCAAAAATAAAAACAAATGGATTCTGTAAATGTTTGAATACACAATAACTAAGGCATGGATCAAAACCTATGACTTTCATGAGAAAACACAATCTCAAATATAAATTCAATAGTCTAAACACAACTTAGTAAATTGATACTCCCTAATTAAGGAATATCCAATTATACACTTATACATAAAAATAATTGATGACACATCAAAATGTGATCATTGTCATTCCAAAAGAAAATACATTTAAATATTTAATAGATAAATTATATTTGAGTAAAACTAATTTGCATGAAATACATGTATAGCCTATGTTTCATGGAAAAAAAATATTACATCTCCACTTTGACTTTTTTAAATTGATAAATATAGATAAATTCATCTAACTAAAGGAAATCTACATCTATCAATTCTTCAAAAGTGTTCCCCTAAAAATAACTTGAAAATCATGGAATCTAAATGTTGGCTCCAAGTATCAATAAGTCTAGGGCATGAAAGCTAAACTTCTAAAGACTTCACAAGAATAGCCTAAGTCTTTTAGGTCTTCGAGAAAATTATTGTGACTAGTCTCAACAAAGGTCACAAATGAATGTCTAAAAAAAGCCCAAAGACTTTAGGGTAATTTTGTAAGTGTTTTTGGTCTTTGGAAAAAATGTGGTGACTTTGTCAAGACTTATGTAGACAAAAGTTTCAAAGACTAAGTTGCCAAATATAAGGCTTGACAAAACTTGTGAACAAAAGATCCAAAAGCTTATGTCTTCAGAGGTCTTCAAAACAAACATGTCAAAAGTAATTTTCATGAATACTAAGACTTGGGTTGTGAAGAAGAAAGAAAGAGGCTCTGAAATATTATCTATAGTTTCTTTGATGGTAGAGAAATTTGTGAAATATTTTGGGATTGATCAAAAGTAGTTAGATAATCATTGTTTCTTTAGGAAAGAAATAGAAATTGATTCTCTTATGGTTTTTTCAATAGAAGTCCACATTTAGATAAGTTTGGATTTAACATAGGTGATTCCACACCTAATTTATATCTCTTCAATATATAACATTCTTAAACAATTTGGTAGGTTGGAAAAAGTGAGGGTGGCTTTGATCATATCTTGCCAAATTAGAGTAGAAACAACTCACACATATTCAAATGCATATCCAAATGTAATCAAAATAATGTTTAAAAAAACACATAATTGTTTTGGGTGTTAGTAAATATCTATTGTCTAGGGGTCTCAGCACATCCTAATCACCTCTAGGTACCTAAATGCATGGGATGATACCATATGGTAACATCTCAGGTGTCCCAAGGTCTTGACAAGTCTAATTAAAGTTTTGATGTGTGCTTCTGAATTATGGTTGGTATTCTTAACAAATCCTTCCATCAATTAAAAACACTTACAAACCTATAATGTAGTAACTTTTGATCATAAGGGTCAATACCCCTTTAATTTTATACTTAAGGGTGGGCAACCACATTTCAATGGATTGCTTTATCTAAGGTCAAGGATCAAAATGATTGGCTCAAATTTTCTTGAATACCTAAAGACTGTCATGAAAATTGTAAAAATATTACTAAAGATGAAAAATATTGACTAAGATGTGTCTAAACACTCAAGCACTTGGGATGATTCCACATGGTATCATCCCACACACCTAAGTGCCCAGTGATGACTAGGATATGTAGAGTTCTACCACATGGTATCATCCCACACACTTGAGGGCCTAGAAATGACTAAGATGTGTCAAGATGAATGGGCACCTGTACTATTCCCACTTGGCAACATTTTGCACAGTTAGGTGCTCTAAAATTATTAGGATGTTCCAAGACCCCAAATTACTTGAGAATATACCACACGGTAGCATCCCATGCATTATTTATCATGTGGTGGTCTGTACTAGTGCAATGTCTCCAAGCTACTAGGTCGGTGAGATGATTTCATGTGGCATCATCCCATTACTCTATTATCTTATACATGTTTAGATAGAATGTAGAGCCTTTAGGAAAATGAGTGAGTAATATGATGTCATGTGGCATCATCCTATTAATATACTATCCTAGAGATGTTCATATAGAGCATGAAGCTCTGATCAAGAAGGTGAGTAGGATGATGCCACATTGAAAAATATTGATACTCTACTATCCTATGAAGATGACTGGGATGTGTAAGATTCTACCACATGGTAACATTCCAAGTGCCTGAGGTTCTTAGTATATCTTAATCATATTTGGTAACTCAGGTGCATGGGATGTTGCTAAATGGTAGAATATCACACACCTTAGGTTCTTGATAAGTCTAGTAACACCCTTGCACCTAGGATACTACCAAATTGTAATATCCCAGGCATGTGGGGGTCTCAACACATCCCAATTAGTGTTTTTCATCTTTAAAAATATTTTTTACAGTTTTCATGATAGTCTTTAGGTCTTTGAGAAAATTTGAGCCAATATTTTAAACCTCAGCCTTAGCTCAAGTAATCCATTAAAATGTGGTTGTTGGACCTTGAGTATTTACTTAGAAGCACCTTAACCCTATGATCATAATTTTCTACATGATAGGTCCACATATGTGTTTAATTGATGCAAGGATTTGTTAAGACCAACAAACAAAATTTAGAAGCACACATTAAAAGTTTTGGTAGCCACACCTTTGGGCTACCCAGTGTGTGGGATGCTACCACATGGCATATTTTTGGGTGCCTTGAGGTCTTGACACATCCCATTCATTTCCAAGCACCCAAGTTCACAATACATTACAATATGATAATAGCCTAGGTACCCATTCATCTTCACTTATCCCAATCATCTCTGGGACTTTAAGTGTATAAGATGCTATTATATGGTAGAATACCACACATCCTAGTCATTTCTAGGAACTTGGGTGTATGGAATGCTTATTATCCTATGTACCTAGGGATCTCAACACATCCAGTCATCTTCACATACTTGGGTGTGAAGGATGCTGCCACATAATAGAATATCATGTTCCTTAGGGTGCTGACAAGTCTAGTGACCTAAAAACACCTAAGATTTTATCAAATGGAAACATCCTAGGAATCCAAGGGTCCCAACACATCCTAGACACATCTAGGCACCTAGGTGCATGGGATGTTGCCATGTGGAAGCATCCTAGGTGACTTGGGGTCTTGACAATGTAAATCTTTGTGTCTCCAAAGGCCCAAGATTGTGTCATGTGTCATTATCTCAAAATTCCAAAAGCTCAGATAATTACGATTCACCTAAATCTTGAATAATCCAAGGCCATACTACCATTGATCTCCAAATAGGATTAATGGTTCAAAGGAGCTAAGAGCCTAATGAGAATAGGTGGAAGGGCCCTGAATGAATTAAGGAGTGTCGGGTCATGAAAGCACATAGCCTTAAAAAATTTAGTATGTTTTAAACTTTTCCAAAGTACATCTCTATCATTCATAATTCTCATATGCATTGTCAAATCCGTTAAATCATCATTGTGTTGCACCATTGCATATGACTAATTCAACTTCATGATATATATTTTTACAATGGCCTTTTAACTCAATGTATAATCATTTTTTTCTTAAATATTATTTTAATAATAAATAAATAAAAAACTATACATAAATATTACTAAAAATTATAAATTCATGTTTAGAGCAACAAAACAATATTCCACAAACCTATATCATAAATTAAGATAATTAAACATAATGTTTTATAACATTAATTTAAATGAATGTAAAATCAAATTCATTAGTTGTAATTATTATTGTTGAAACCCTAATTAATATTAGAAAACAATGGCAACATAAATTTTGATCAAATTAAAATTGTAATAACTAGTAACATAATATTACATCTCTATTTTCAAGTTCAAATTATTAAAGTAAGTGTACATTGCAAAATTGCAACAAACTAAAGCATAAACAATTCTTAATATAAATCTAGGGACTAGTCATTATGCTAATCAAATGAGATTATAAAAATATATGAAATAGATGTTATTGTTTGCCCTATATAGTGGGATCTCTTATAGACTATCTCAAGACATACTCCTTTTACTGGTATTCTCAATGTGCATGTGTTGCTAATAACCTTGGATATCATTGAATAGTTATAGATAAAAACATGGTTAATATTTTTACTGACATCAAATAAGAAACAAGATCTTTTGAATTCATAATGATTTGAGCTATATAGATGTTTCACTAGAATTTCCTTCATCAATCCACCAAGCCCCACAATCCTTGCAACCATGGTAAATTCACTCTATTTACTTTGATTTGAAATCTCATTTTGGAAATATATAATGTGATATTGGAAATAATTGGTTACATGTCAAGTGTCAAGGGATAAGCAAATTACAATGAAATTTGAAAGACACTGAGAACAATCAACAATTTTCCTGCGTGTAATTTTATCAATGCCTTTTTGGCATATCACACACAACACACAACACACGACACATCCATTCCCTTCTCGACCCCACTTAGGTAGCCCTAACATAATATATAAATGAATCTCTCTCTAATCAAGTATTATAAAATATTTCAAATGATATAGTATCTTATTATTAACATCTTTGAAGTTTTATTTTATAATATACATTGCTTCTATCATTGATTATTGAATTGAGCTTACATTACCAATTTATATGTAAAATTAACATTAAACAATTTACAACAGAAAATCTCTCACACATAATTGTGCTTCCTCGAATCCCACATTTACCATCACTAAAAAGTTTTGACAATACATAAACTTGTCCATTTTTGAATAAAGCACTGCCACTTTCTTGTAATTTATCTAATAATTGCTTCATCAACTGCCCCATCGTAAATTCATAATAATGCTATTACTAAAAGTAGGGACTAGCCACTACATAGCCCTTATTAATTTTATAAAGTTAATGTAAATCCTTACATATTCTCAATATTTTCTAATTTAATAAAATCAATACATATATACTTAAAATGTTTATTCAAGTGATTTATCCCTTATACTATTAAAATATATATTGTGTGTTATGGGAGATGCTAAAATAAAATAGTTTTTAAATTATTTACTTATTTATTTATTTTTATAAAGGTTAAAGTTTTTAATTATAATAAAATATTTTTTACAAGATCAAAACTCTAAAATGAAATGATGCTGGGACATAAGAGGAGGCTCAATTCTTGACATATTATACTAACCAAATCGTATTAAAAAATAAAATCATATTGATATATAATCTAGAAAATGCTAAAGATATATTAAAAAATAAGCCTAACAACTCCAAAGCTAACAAACTATTTAACAAAAATGTTGAAGACAGGGGGTAATAAATAAGAATAGAAATAGTTGTCCAAGGGACACTCCCAAAACATCTAAAAAGAGAATGTCAATAGAAAAACCAACAATAAAACGTGATTTATTTTATAAATTTTTTATTCATCTTCAAATTTAACATTGTGATATATATTTAGTTTAGCCATCCTAAAATTTTCACTAAGTTATTAACTTTCTTCATCATTAATTCATTGATTTTTTCCAGTAAAAATTAAAAATGAGAAAAACATTTAATATTACATAAATAAATGTATTTTTTATCGACATTTTATTTTTCTAAAGTTAATGTAAATTATTTAATTCTTAGATATATATATATATATATATATATATGATAATTTTAAAATAATAAAAAAAAAGGTGTACTTAATAATTTCTCCATTTTTTTATTTTTTTTAATCACACATTCATCAAGTTTTGAAATAAAAGTCAAACATTAAGTTTTATTAAATTTAAAAAATAAAATAAAAGAGTTTTGACAGTTTACAAAATCAAATTTATTTAAATGTTCAATTGTCAACATTAATGTACATTACAAAAAAATATTATATTTAATCATCCTTGAGAAATATTGTTTTTTACACAACTTATATGAATTAAGAGGGGTCATACACATGCATTGTGGCACATACTACATTTAACTATCTTTTAAGTTTGATATTGTGAGAGAGATTATATTTAACCATCCTTAAATTTAACATTATGAGATATACTAGGTTTAGCCATTTTATATTGTGAGAGATGATAGTTAAAGTTATCTTCCAATTAATTTATTTTAATTTTTGATCATACATAAAATAAAATTGAAATATTATTTTTATTAATTTGATGGTTCACAAAAATAAATTTATTTCAAAAGTTTTCATTGTCCTAAATAAAAATAGATCGTATTTTTATATCTTTTACTTTTTGATTGAACAAGTCTTTGGATTAACATCAAGAGTTAAAACGTATCATGCCTTTTATTAAATTTTAGATGAAAATTAAACTAAAAAAATATCATACCTTTTGTTATATTTTAAATAAAAATAAAAATAGGAATATTGGATTTGTCATTATGTAAATATATTAATTTTGAAGATTTAAATAAGCATTAAACAAAAGTCTTATAAAGATAAAGTATGGGATTTGTGTTGAACCAAAGAGGTCAAGTTTCCTGATAATTGTAGTTTCATATTCTTATTCATCTACAAATCTTAAGATATTGATTTGAACTTTAAAATAAGCAGTGTATAATTTTTTTCTAGATAGAGGTGAAGCTTTTAGATTATTATGAATTTTAAGGTTTAGTTAGGTGTTATATAAAAATCTTGTTAAACAAAGATTGAGTTTTTTGATATTGTAATTTTCATATTTTTTCCTTCCACAAATCTTAAAATAAAATATTTTTCTATATGTTTTAAACTTATGTTAAAATTAGCTTATATAAAATTAAAAAATAAATTTATTGTTTACATAATATTTTTGCTTGCCTTCACTTTTAAAAAAAAGTATCTTATATATAATATTATTAGAAATAATTTATATTACTTGTCTTCTCTAATATTACATAATTAAAAATTAAAAAACATTTAATATTATGTAATAAAAATTAAATTTTGATAGACACTTTATTTTTATAAAATTAATGTGAATTATTAAATTCTTATATATACCTTTTATTTTCATTCATAAATATATATGAGACTTTTAAAATAATTTAAAAAAAAGAGTGTATTGAGTAATTTCCCATTATTCAAATGTGGGAGATATTAGGTAGATTTTGTTTTTAACCATACATTCATGAAGTTTTGAAATAAAAATCAATTATTGAGTTTTATTAATTTAAAAAAAACAAAATAAATTAAAATAGATTAGTTTTGATAGTTTTAAAAAATATATATATTTAAAATTTTAACTATCAGTGTTTATATATATTGTGAGAAATATTATATTTAACCATATTCAAGAAATATATATTTTTTTACATAGATTCATACGCATGCACTGTGGCACATATCACATTTAACTATCTTTGAAGTTTGATATTGTGAGAGATATTATATTTAACCATGTTTAGCCATTTTGCATTGTAGGAGATGTTAGTTAAAGTTACCTTGTAATTAATTTATTTTAAATTTTTACCATATATAAATTAAAGGTGAAGTATTATTTTTTATTAAATTTTTAAAATAAAATAAAATAGATTAATTTGATGTTTTATAAAAATAAATTTATTTTAAAGATATTATATTACGAGAAATGTTACATATAGTCCTTTCCTTAATGAATAAAAATTATTGTAAATATTACATATAACCTCCTTTTTAATTGATAAACCTTGGTTAGTTTATTCACTATTTTAATTATTGGTTTCATTGTGCTCAGATAAAAATAGATCATATTTTTTTAATTTTTGATGGAGCAAGTTTTCGACTTAACACTAAGGATTAAAAGGTATCATTATTTTTATTAAATTTTAGATGAAAATTAAAGTAAAAGGTTTTGTTTCTTTTATTGAATCTTAGATAAAATTTAAAATAAGAATATTGGTTTTATCGTTTTGTAAATATATTGGTTTCATCATTTTGTAAAGATATTGATTTTGAGGTTTTAGATAGGCATTATATAAAAGTCTTATAAAGATAAAGGTTGGGATTTATTTTGAACCATAGAGGAAAAGCTTCCTAATAATTGTAGTTTCATATTCTTGTACATCTATAAATCTTATGATTTTAATTAAATGAAGTTAAGATAAGTGATGTATAATTTTATTTGGTTAGATAATTACAAGTTTCAAAGTTTAGTTAGGTGTTATATAAAAATCTTATTAAATAAGGATTAGATTTATTGATATTTTAATTCCATTTTTTCCCCTTCCACAAATATTAAAGTAACATATTTTTCTTTATATATTGAAATTCTCTTAAATTTTAACTTATATAAAATTAAAAAGAAATTTATTATTTACATAATATTTTTGTTTGCCTTCACTTTCCATAAAGATAAAATTGTATTTTCTCCATAATGTTGTTAGAAATAATTTATAGTAATTAACTTCTCTAATAGCATGTAATTTATGTATAAGTTAAAAGATAGACATGTGATTTGTATAATTTTTTTAATACAAATATTAAAGTTAAAGACTTGTCTATATATTGTGATAGGTAAAATAATTTTGATAGTCAGATTCTCTAATATTTTGAGATTAATCTTACACTTAGACTAGAAATAAAATGTGACCATTTTATTGTTTGAATTATGGACCAATCTAATGAAGATAGCTCCTACTCAGTATGTCAAATATGTCAAAATAGAAAATGAAAAAATAACCTTCTTTGTTTTTCTCCCTTCATGTTTATGGTGATTAGAATGGGTTATAGTTTATACATGCTTCCTAATAGTATTTATTTTCCATTTCATGCTATAAAATTTTTGAGCTTATCTTATAAAAGAGATGAGTTATGAACACTACCTCATAGACTCTATTAGTATAAAGACTTGTTAATTTAAATTTATTTTACAATAATAAATCAAATATTTTAGCACTTTATCATAAATTTTTTGTGCAAAAATATGAGTAAAATTGATATTGTTTTTGGCCCACTACACCTTGCTCACTTACTATTTAAATGGAAAAATATTCAAAAAAACCTTCTTTTGTTGCATATTTTATGGCTTGTTTATTTTATTTTCCTTGATCTTATTTACAAATGTTAATAGCTCCAACTAAGTGGAGTTAAAAAGGATTATAAATTAAGTACAACCACTACAATCAATTGGCGTGTAAACAAAATTAGTTTTATCTTCCATTATAGATGTGATTTTTGTACCATGTTCAATTTCTATCTTCTATTTGTAGGAACAATTTAGCTTCTCTATGTTTGAAAATCATGCTAAATGTAGTTCAAAGTGCAATCCATAAGTATACCTTGAATTGTTAACTAGAAACAACACCTCTCAATATGGTTAAGGTGGTAGAAAATATTAAAATTACTGAATCAATGCTTGAAACCTGATTGACAACTTCCTTCACATTTGGTAGGTTGCTAATGGACCAACCCTAAGTGAGATGGCATAAAAATTAATCAAAGAGAAACAAGATGCAATAGAAATTTCCTCCACCATGGAAAATGAAGATGCTTCTAAAGAACATGAAACTTTTAACTATTGTCAAGGATGTAAAACTTTAGCTCACTAAGGTTATCATCATGGAAATCGCTTCTAGTAATTATGAATAAAATGTGATTGCATTTGAAATTATAAATTATACTTTGAAACTTGAAAGAAAATATTTTTTAATGGCTAATGTGCAATCTTAAATTAATATTATAGCATCTGTATTGAATTCATATGATTAAATGTTTTCTTTTTAAATAGAATATTTTAATCCACTTTAGTTTTCAAAATTTATTTTCAATTCATTTATGTTAAGTAATTCAATTCTGTAAGTTTTAATTCTTGCTCAAATAAGGTTTGGTGTTACCCTATGTTTCTAAACCTAGGTTTGGTATTATCATTCGAGACCATATTAACCATAGTTTTTATATTACTATAAATTTGGGATTGTGATGCTAACATGTGATCAATAGATATATTTGTTTTTTTTTTAATATTTAAACATCATGTTGAGGTTTGTGGGAAATCATTTTCATTGATTTTGGACTGTGATTTTGATTTGTTAGAACTAAAATTTTGTTCAATATCAAGGGTATTGATACCTAACTACAATGAATTTTCACAAGGTAATAGATAATAAGCATATCTGAAGATTGTTTGATTTGTGTTTATTTCAAAGAATGCCTTATGCTTCTTAGTTTTCCAAAGGGAAAATCTCATTATTGTAATTGTAAACCAATGTCTGGAATGGAAACTATTTTGACAAGTAGAATAAAACACAAAACTCTATCCAAGTATGATAAAAATCCTTTCAAATGTTGTAAACATGTTATAGAGGTAAAAAATAAATCAGATAGTAGTTGTGTCCTATGTAGGTATATTTCATTCTTCAACACAATCTTTGATGTACTATCCAAACATATTTAAGGTATACACAGTCTAGAATTAATATCATGATCTACTATTTTAACATATAATTAATAGAGATGAGTTTATCCATCACATATGTTTGAAATTTGAATGTTAATATAATACTTTTTAGTATTAATTTATCATTAAGTAGTCAAATATTAAATATGATGTTTCCATTCCTACATTAACCACATAGGATGCCTAGAATAATTCATATATGCCTAGAAGAAATCGTATATGTGATTATTATTAATTTGCATGGACCATGATATGTAGTTTCACTCTTTCTCATGGTATTGGGTGATCTAAACATTAAAAAACCTTCTAGGTTAAGTTGATTATTTTAAGGGTCTATTTATTCTTAAAAATATGGGTTCTTTAAAAAAAATTCTCATATTAGGGAATAGTATGCCATTGTATTATCTCAGTTTAATCATATTCTAGTGGCTAAAGACTTATGCTATTAATTTTGTCTGCATCTAATTAATATATCAAATGTACTTCTCAATTTATAGGATTTATTACCTGCCTCACTGGTGTTCAAGGAATTCTCTTAATATCATTGTTAAATTTTGTTTTGCAAACATCAATGAAATTTGTAGTGTGACCAATACTTATAATACTATTAGCGAATGATCAACATTGAGATGTACTCTTTTAACTAGTATCTTGTCATGGGTTCTCCCCTATTGTGAATAGTTTTTGAATTTTGTTTATTATTTCAGTAGAAACTTGTTGAACCTTGTTCTTATCTATTCTAAGTTGTATGTTCTTTTACAATCCCATTGACTTATTGGGTCAAACATTTATACTCTTTGTCTATCTATCTAGATATATTTTATAATTATTTTTGTCAACTTGGTTAACATCATAATTGAGCATATTACAGGTGATTATTTTTCTTCTAAAAATATAGTAACTATATATTGAGTAGTATAAGCTTAACTATATAATTATTCTAGTGTTTTCCAAGTGGTTTTAGGGCCATTGATTTTGCAAAGGAGGTATTTGGGGATTAGATTATTCTTCTTTATGACCAAGAATAAACACTTTCTTATTTCATATTTCAATATTTTTACTTTTAGAAGTTTTAGATCATTTGAATGAAAATGGCTTCAATATGAAAAAAAATTAAATGAGATCACTTGAATGACAAAAAATTCATGTGTTGCATGGATGCTATTAGAAGTTTCATGTTGGTTGCTTAAGAGATCAAAACATGGTAGATTTAAATATATGTTCATATCCTTGTGTAAATTTATGATGATGTTTTCCTTATGACCTATTATGTACACCTCAGTTACTTATACTTATTTATTTCATTACTAGACAAGGCTTGACTTATGAAATCACAAGTACTAGCGGGGATATGTCAACTTCGTAGTAAAAAGTGTTACCCTATCAGAGTTATCTAAGAGGATTTTTACCTATAATAGGAATTTCCATAGGGATTGTGGTTCTGATCCAATATTTGCACAGAAATGCATTCCAAACTAAAATAATTAGTTGAACAAGGAACACAAAAATTACCATCTTCAAAACCTGTTGAAAATATTGTCATTGATGTCAAAGGTTTAGTATTATTGGTGATAAAGGCCCCATTGCATTTAATGTTGTTGGTAATAAATATATCTTGGCTAATATGAGTTAATATTTATTTAATATTAATGAATATATTTTTGGTTGTATATGAGACAAGAGAAGGGCCCATGGAGAAGTCGAAGAGCCACGAGGTAAAGACAAAAGAAGGATGGGACGTATTTTCCCATGAAGAGTCATCTTGGGGAATACCAAGAGTCACCAAGTGAAGACAAAAGAGTAAGGGCAAATTTCTCATGAAGGGACACTTTAAGGAATACGAAAAGTCACCAAAGATAAGGACAAAAGTGGGAAGGATGTTTTTGGTCATGAAGGGTCACCACATGACTTTTCAAATGCTTGGATATGAAGGGTCATCCAATATTGGCACCATTTTCCATGAGGATTGAAAGGTCACAAAGGGGGAAGGCCAAAGGTCATTTGGAAAGCTGTAAATAAAGGCTTGAGTAGCCATTTGTAATATGAGTGTGAGAGGTTGATTTGATATTGTGATATCTAGCTTAGAAGAGCAATTGTGAGAGATGAATATGATTTGTATTTGTTATATCTAGCTTAGAAGAGAAAAAGTGAGAGAGAGGAAAGAGATGTTGTATTGATCTATCATTTATTGAGATAGCAACATTGAGAGATAGGTGTTTGGTATACACAAAGGGGTTGGTGCTCCTGTGGGTTGGTGCTCATGAATTGTTGTTGAGTTGGTGCTTGGCAAAGGGGTTAGTACTCTTGTGGGTCAATGCTCATGAATTGTTGCTTGGTTGGTGCTTGACAAAGGGTTTGGTGCTTCTATGGGTTGGTGCTCACGAATAGGTGTTGGGTTGGTGCTTGACAAAGGGGTTTGAAGCTCTTGTGGGTTGGTGCTCATGAATTGTAGCTGAGGTTTGTACTCGATAAAGGGGTATGGTGCTCATGTGGGTTTGTTCTCATGAATATATTTGAGATTGATTCTCTATGGCTTTTCCCACATTGGGTTTTCACATTATATCTAGTGTCTCTGTCTATCTTGTGTGATGTTTATTGTTTGAGTTTGATTGCATATCTTGAATGATTGATTAAGTGGAATTTGGTTAAAGGAAAGATTTATAAGATATATAATATAGTGATTCACCCCCCCCCCTCTCAGTATATTTTGTGCTTAACAATTGGTATCAGAGCAGGTTCCTTTTTGAAAAGTTTTATAGCTTGAAGGTAGATCGGGAAAGCACGATGGCTAGGTCACAGGAAGGATTTTCTACAAATAAGGCACCTTTGTTTGATGGGTTGAATTATGCTTTTTGGAGCATGAGAATGAAGGTTTATTTTATGGCCCTTGGATTTGACATATAGAAATCAATGGTGGAGGAATATGAAGAGCCACAGACATCTACAATTACTCCAGTAGAAAAGAAGGCAAGTGAATGTAATGCTAAAGTTTTAAATTCTATGTTATGTGGTTTATGTGAATCTAAATTTGTTAAAGTTATGCAATGTAAATCTACTCATGAAACTTGGGTAAAATTTGAGAATATTTACAAAGGTGATGGAAAGGTTCAGCAAGCTAAGTTGCAAACTTTTAGAAGGTAGTTTGAAAGTTTGAAGATGGAAGAAGAAGAAGCTATATCAAGTTATCTCTTACGAGTTGATCAGATAGTAAATCAAATTCAAGGTCTTGGAGAAACATTGGAAGAGTCAATAGTGGTGCAAAAGGTTTTGAGATCTCTACCAATGAGATATGATGCAAAGGTTTCGGCAATTGAGGAGATGAAGAATTTAGCCAAGCTAAAGATGGATGAGCTTCATGGTATTCTCATGGCATATGAGATGCAGATAGAACAAGATAAACCCTCAAAGAGAGAAGTGGCTTTCAAGACATCAAAGAAGGAGAAAGCTAAGATTCTATAATCAAGTGATAGTTCCAGTGATGATGAAGATGACAATGAAGCACTTTTCATTCGTAGGCTAAAAAGAGGAACATGTAAATATCAAGGAAAATTACCTTTTAAATGTTTTAATTATGGAAAGATTGGACATTTTTCAGCTAGATGCCCAGATAAGGTTAATGATGAAGAATAAGAAAAGCCTACATACAAAAAGAATTTCAAAGGCAAATCTAAGAAGGGATTCGAGAAGAAGAGCATGTATTCTAAAGATCCTAGCTCAGGTGAAGATAGTGGAGTCAGCAATTTAGAAGAAGAAGAGATTATATTCATGGCCATACATGATAATCAAGAAGAAGAAGAGGAGGAAGCTAAAGTAGATATGGAAGGAGAACTCAATTGTGCCCTAGAAGAGTTAGAAGCTATTCAGAAGAAGAATCAAAGATTAAAGCGCCAGATTGAGAAAAATGAACAAGAGTCAAAGGAAATGATTGAAGATCTACAAGCACACTTTGAAGAAGCCAAGAAGAATGAAAAAGATCTCACAGCATAGTTGGAAATAGCAAGAAAAAATTGTGAAAGGTATGTTATTGAAATTGCCTCTTTAAAAGAAGATATTCAGAAAGTAGTCAATGATAAAGTAGTTAGTGATTCAAAATTTGAGGATAGCACTAACGTGCTGAATAAGATATTGGAAAATCAAAAATCATATTTAGATAAGATAGGGATTAGTCTTAAAAATAAAAAGAGCTATGTTGAAGCTCTTACACAAGAGGAAACAAAAAGGGGAGAAGTGAAGAATATAGAAAACATTCCAAATAGAAAAGGCTGGAAGGAACAAAGCTACAAAAGGCAATCAGGTCAAAGATATACAGACAGGTCTTATTTTTATGGCTATTATTTTTATTGTAATGGATATGGTCACAAGAAATTAGAATGTAGAAAAAGAGCTAACAATTTTAGAAATAAAGAGAAGGAAAGTCAAGTAGAGTCAAGCAGAAGCCACAACTCTTTTGCTCCTCTATCAAGCTTTGATGAAGAGACCATAGTATGCTACAAGTGCAACAACTTCAGACACATAGCTCAATATTGCAGAAGCGTGTTCAAGTCAGTCAAGAAGGATCAGAGTTTCAAAGCTCCATTCATCAAGAAGAAGAATCAGAGTGTCAAAGATCCATTCATCAGGAAGAAGGTTCAGACATGTTCGTGGCAGAAGAAACAATTTGAAGATTCAATGATGGTTCAGACAGCTCTGCATGTGAGAGGTAAAGATCAGCCATGGTTAATTGATAGTGGATGTTTGAGGCATATGATAGGTGATAAAAGTAAGTTCATTTCTCTAAAGAAGATAAATGGTGGCACAATGAGATTTGGAGATAAAACCACTACCAAGATAGCCGAAAAAGGTACTTTGAGTTTGGATTATGGTAGAACTAAGACTAAAAATGTTTTGTATGTAAAAGGTTTTAAGCATAATCTGTTGAGTGTTAGTCAAATTTGTGATCAAGGATACACATTAAGGTTTCATGCTGAAGGTTTTGAGATTAGAAGAAAAGATTCAAATGAGTTGATTGCAGATGCTCAAAGGACAGGGAACAATGTATATGTTTTGTCAGATATCTTCTCGAAGGCACAATCAAAGGAAACATTCAAATATCAATGAGAGGATTTGGGAGTAATTTCTATTACTTCCTGCCATTGATGTTTAGCATCAAGTGAGGGGGAGCTAAGTGTTATCTCTAGGTAGGCCCTTTGCCATTGATGTCAAAGGGGGAGAATAATAGGTACAAGTACAGGTACAGGTGTAGAAAACAAGTATAGGGAATAGGTATAGGTTGCTACAATAAGGGGGAGTTACTGTATGTTTTTAGATGACAATATGTGTAAGTGACAGGATGTAACAGTTTCAGGATTAAGGTTGCCATCAATGGTAACATCATGGGACCACCTAAAATATAAGTATAATATCTATTTTTTTGGGGGGGGTACCTTACATATTTATTAGGATGAGGAGGAATGGACTTTGGTATTCTCACCCTTTAAACCCTTTTTTCATTGGAAAATATTTTGGAGCATACAATGTGACACAGTCATAATTAGGGGTTTCAACCATGCAAACCTTATAATAAGCAAAGGAATATATAATAAAATGTATAAATACAACTTATATTTTTATATATTTCAATCACAATAATTACAATGAACAAAAATAAAAAATAATGATGACAATCACAATAAGATGTGTTACAACATTAGATATATAGATCTCTTCTTGCTAACTCAGGGTTTTTACAAATAATTTTAAATCATAATAATTGCTTAGAATTATTATTTTTCATCTCCACCATCCCTTGACTAAGTGTAGGTTCATGATTATAAAGGAACAAGATCCAAATACTTGTAATAATTTTCAACAACCCCTTAACATCATTAATCATACATCAGTGCACCACAAATATTAAATGTCTAATACAATTCCAAGGCACTAAAGCATATTACAATGTAATTCATCATGACATACTACATCATATGAAATATTAAATTAAACCCTAACAACTTCCCATGATTAAAGGAATTCAATTCAATGGCTCATTCCCATAACACATCACAATAATATATGTGCCCAAACCAAGTTGCGCATGACATAAGTCACACAAAATTCAAAACTTCATAATGCTAAGTCATGAGACTTCAAAACCAAAAAATACACTATAAAAACCTCATTCCATGATATTCCTATCTATAAATATTCTTAACAAATAGTACCAAAAACTCTCCAAATTACTCTCAAATCATTGCACTTTTTTCCTAGTGAAAACCCAACTCATGCAAAAACTCTCATCAACCCTGTTGCTTCTAAAAAAAATAACCAAACTACACAATGACCTAAATGAAATCTTTGATGTTCTTAGAGATGTCACAAACTTATAAAATTACTTCACATATCTCCAGAAGGTTTCACTTATGAAAATGATTAATAGCATTGCTTGTACAAATCTTCAAAAGCTTATTCAAACAAATAAAAATTATAATTATGTGTAACAATAGGCATGTAAAAAATTACAAACACTAAACATATGCATGCTCACAGGTGATGTAAAACTACATAATATGTGTTCACTCAAATGTTGCATAAAATAACATAATGAGGCTTGTGCACATCTCATAATTTGGTGCAATAAAATAATACTTTGTCAAATTTCCTAAACTAATATTTTTTTTTATACAAGATTGCATGTGAACCCAAATGTTCATGCATCATATACCCTAGGTTAAAAAACCATGAGATCCTACTCATACGCATTTTAGTAGATTTGTTAATGGTATTCCTTATTTTACATCTTTTGATGCACTTATCCATGGTTCATATTAAATTCCTATACATTTACATGTTATCAAATATCCTATATATTCCTTTCTATGTGTGATCTTTCCAACTCGAGTGCAATCATCTATTTTACTTAATTGTATTTACTCTATCCTGAATATTTACTTAGAATCTAGATTTGCATCAACTTTTTTCAATACAATATGAATAAAAATTAACCACATTGAAAATAGGTGATATATCAATCCCTTCATGAAACTCTATATTACATGTATTCTTTGAAAATTTTCAAAACACTTTGCTTGGGCCAATCTTTTTCCATTTCAATTTATCAGATGTATTTTTTGTAAATATCCTTTTCCTCAAGTGTGTTAATACCAAATATCTAATATGATATTATATTCCATTCTCTTCACATTTGCATGTTATTTTTACTATGTATTCATTTTCATCAACTTTTTTTACACCTAATTATGCACTTCTCACATTTGATCTATAAAATATCCTAATTCAACACTTTTTATTTGCTCATTTGTGATGTTGCATAGATATACAACTCCTCTTGGCCTCAACATATACACAAATCTAAAATGGTGTCTTTCATGTACTCTTATACACTAAATTATTATGTGAAAACTTCTATTTTGAAATAATATTATCCCATATTCTTGGATTAACTTCTATTAAACATCTCAACAATTTAACCAAATTCATGTTGACTATCTCTGTCTATCCATATTTATAAGGAAGGTATGTTGAAGTGAACTATAACTTAGTTTTTAAATTATTACATAACATCCTCTAAATTTTCATAACAAGTTTCACATCTTTGAATAATAATATGTTTCATGCAAAACCATGCAACCTCAAAATCTCCCTCAAAAATAAGTTATCAATGTTTATTGCATCACTAGTCTTCCTACAAGTAACAAAATGTGCCATCTTCAAAAATTTATCAATTATCACAAATATTGAATCATTTTCTCTATTTAGTCTAAGAAAATATTTTAAAAAATTCTTACTTATATCCTCCAATGATCTATCTAGAATAGGTGATGGTTTATACAACCCTACATTCTAACTTCTCCCTTTTTCTAGTTGGAAAATTCTACAATCTTGAACATAATTATGGACATCCATGACCATTCATAGCCAAAAATATTTCTCTTCTACTTACATTACTATTTTTTAATAACTAAAATGACCTACCAAATCATCACGATGATTCTCCTTGATCAATTTTTTTGTGCATCAAACCTATTGTTCTCATTCTACGTATGTTTTCCATGAATCTAATAAATATTCATATTCTTTATATATTTATTTCATAAGATAAAATACTATGACTTCTACTCTCAATTCATTCAACATAATAACTCTTATACTTAATGCATCTACCATTTATTTGACTTTTTAGTCTTATGCTTCAAAATAAATGAATATCTCTATAGGAATTCAACCCACTTATTATGTCTCTGATTTAATTTATCTTAAATATTAATTAATTATAATGTTTTATGATATGTATACAATAAAAACTTCTCAGGCATAAAATAATGTCTCCTCTGTTACACACATAATTGCACAAAATCCCTAATCATAACTTTCATATTTATTTTTCACATCATTCAATTTATCACTAAATTAATATATAGGTTTTCCTTCTTTATTCATTATTTCTCCTATTATTATACCGCTTGCATTGTAATATTCCTGACATATTTTATTAAAATTTAGTAATGTCAATATTAGTTGCTTAACTATCCTCTTCTCAAACTAATATTCTACTATTTTATCCACAAAAAATATATTTTATATTTTAACATCACATTAGTGATCATTTTACACATCCCATTGAAATTTGTGATGAAATTATTGTAAAAAATCATCAACATAAGAGAAATATGTACCTAAAATGTAGTTTACAATGATGGTCAATCTAAAACAGTTTATATATTTTTTGGATACATCTTCAACCTTATTTATAAATCAAAAATCTAAATTATACCAAATCCTTCTGCATAAACCTACATTCATTCAAATTTATGAGCAACTTTTCATCTCACAGCTTCTCTAACACTTTTTGACATTGTCGTAAGTTTTTTCCCTTTGTTATAGTGAAAATTAATATGTCATCAAGATACACAATGAAAAACTTACCCAAAAATGGTTTCATTACTTCATTCATCAATCCCATGAATGTACTTAGTGCATTAGTTAACCCAAATACCATAACAAAACACTCATATAACCTTCTTATGTTTTGGATGGTGTTTTCTATTCATTACCTTCCCTTATGTAAATATAATGATGTCCACTCTATTCATGAAGTATCTCAGTCCATTTAATGAAATCATCCATGAATGAAAATGCAATGTTTAATTAATGGTTATCTTGTTAATAGATCTAGAATCAATGCACATTCTCCATTCTCCATTTTTATTAGGCCATAACGCTTCTAATAGTTCACATGGGATCAAACTCTATTTGATCAAAATTATATCCAAAATCATTTAAATGTGTGTTTTCACTTATTTATTCTCCTTTAGTGTCAACCTATATACCGCTTTGTTCTGTAAAATCCAACCTAGAATCAAGTCCATGAGATGAATTATACTCCTCATGGGTGGTAACCCATCCTATAGATCATTATACATAGTCTCTATAATCTCACTTAAATTTTTATTTACTTAAATCATAAGCACTTCTTTTGATACTATTCCTACACTCACTTATTATGTTATCTTAAAAATCAATGCATAACATGCACTCTACTCTTTTAGGAACTTGTTACCTAAAATCTTTAAAATTTGGACCTTTTCCCACTTGTTCACATATATCCTTTAACATATTTAGTGTATATGTTACTCCATTTTCATGAATGTATAGGTATTTTCACAATTATCATGATGTGCCTTGTGTTAAAACTATCAAGGCCTTTTGAGAAAAATCTGACAAACATACATGGGAATTATGTTACACATAACTTTGTCCTTATAGTTAATTTTTTTGAAATTTACTAGACATTGTACATTCACCAAAACCTAATGTCCATTCAATAAACATGAAACTTTATATGGATTCATATGAAAATTTATTTTCAAACTAAGATAATCTACCAAATATTATTAAACAATTATGTCCATGTTATCATTATCAAAAATGAATTTACAACACTTATCTATAGGCTTACAAATGATTCTAAAAAAATACTTTCTTTGTGCAAGAATATTCTCCTCTTTTTTAGGATTCAATAATACCCTCATCATCATAAGTAATTCTTTAGTTTCAAGTTCATATATATTATGAATAGATGTAACACTTTCTTCATCTACTTTTGTGATATGCACATTTTCATCATTTCTCCTACTTCATTATGTGCATGTGGAAACTCAAATTCTATATGACCAATCTAACCACATTTGAAGCATGTAATAAGGAATTCATGACCTATACCTCACCCATAAGATCCTCTTCCTCTAGAATTTATTTTGACTCTATTTTATTATTAGCATCATTATGGTAAAAAGTTTTCATGTTGCCTTCTTTCACAAAATACCTTTTTCTATTTCCACCTACTTATTCAAATCCAAGTGTGAATTTTATTTTTCGTCACATTGTTCCTTTTTTTCATGATAATTTCTCTTCCAAATTCAATGCACATTTTTAGGCTTCTTCAATATATCACAATATGATCATACCAAATTTACCCAAATTTATAATGTACAATCAATTTACATACCTTGAAATATTATTAGAATGGTCCAATCGAATGGTAATTCTTTAGTATGCTTCAATGTAATATTTCACACTCATCTCCATTTATCATAAGTTTTGAATCTTTTTTTAAAAACTTGTGTTATAATCCATAATAATGAATTTAGCCTTTAAGTTCATAACACATATATTTCAATTCTTAATCTAATATATACCTTTGCAAAACAGTTTAGTTTGAACATGCATCCACCATGAGGATGGTTTAACTTTAAAATTTTCATAGGTGAACTTAAACCACTTGGGATATTCTATACTCAACACTTGAAATACTTTTCCACCTCAGTGATTTAATTATAGATCTCTTCAAGACAAAAAATTCCAAAATATTTTTTAAGGTCCAACTTTGGTTTACTAGTCATTCTTGCAATAACTAAGAAGGATCAATATTCATGTTCATTAAACTCTTATTATGCATCTTCGTCCTGAGGTGTTTTAGATATATGGATTCACCATAACCTTAATCATTTACTAATACAACACCTTAGCATTTTTTATTTTATATAGCCCCCAATTGGGCTTGCATATCTCTCATCAATCCTAATAGATTTGTAAGTATCAGAAATCTAGCCACTCTTGGACTTATTCCACCCAAGCATCCGTTTTGTGGCATTGCCTTATAAATCTAAAGATCAATAACTCCACACTTTATAACCAAGAATATCATAGTAATATGTTTCTAGCTACTTTATACCCAAACTATCAAAGGTATAAAAAAATAATATCCAATAAGGACTACAACCTTTCTCTAATACCAAATGGTGTAGCCACAGTTGGCGGTCTCAATCAAGATATTATTTAGATAAAATAATCCTTAAAATACATAGTGGAATATGTAATAAAATTTATAAACACAACTTAGATATTTATTAATGTTAGTCACAACACAAAAATAAACAAAAAAATAACAATCTCATAATGATATGCATTATAACATTATATCCATATATATTTTCTTGCTAACTCATGATATTTTTCAATAAACCTATGTCATACCAATCACTTATAATTATTATTTTATATCTCCTCCAACCCTTGTACAAGTGTAGAGCCATATTTATAAAGGAACAAAACCCACCTTTTTAAAATAATACTTAGCAACCCACTAATATCATGAATCACACCTCAATACACCACAAATATTAAATGTCCAAAATAATTCCAGGGAATCATAATACATTACGTCTTAACTCATCATGGTATTCTACATCACATGTAATATTAAATTAGTCCTTAATAACTTCACATGATTGAATGAATTAAATGCAATGGATCCTTCCCATAACATGCCACAAAGATATGTGCCCAATTCATCCTACACACAAGAACATTTGAATAAAATGTTCAACATGCAAAGCTAAGTCATGATATTTCACAACCAAAAAATGTTCCAAAAACTCCTTGAATTGGTGTAAGAAAAATGAAGGTATTTTTTTCAAACCATGTTTGAATGAAGGGGATTTGTTTAAATCTTATTTTGAATTTATTGAGGTTCCTCTAATTTACTACTTATGGGGCTCATTTATGTGCCTCAACCTTCCATGATATTCCTATCCATCAAGACCCTTGCCACACTTTACCATAATCTCTCCAAATGACTCAAAAATTATCGTAAAACTTCCTTGGTGAAAAAATAACTCTTCTAATAGATCTCATAAACCCTCATACTTATATGAAAAATAAAAAAACCTATGAAGTGCCTAAATTTAATATCCAATGATCTATAATATGTCAAATACTTATGAAATTACTTAATATTTATCCACAAGGTTGCAATTACAAAAATGACTGACACCAAATGATTTTTTCACAAATATTTGTCATCTTTTTCTAAAAATTAAAAACTATAATTTTCAAAAAAAACAAATGTGAAAAGTATTATAAGCACTAAATATATGTGTATGTGTTCATAGGATTTGTAAAACTGCACCAAATAGGTTCACACTCAAAGGTTTCACAAAACAATGTAACGAGGTTTTTACATAACTCAAGATTTTTAAAAAATAACACACAATGACATATGTGTAATAAAACAATATTTTACCAATTTTCCTAAATTAATGTATTTTTGGTTAATATAATATTTCACATGAACTCGAATGCTCCTACATCATATTGCTTTACAAGTCACTCTATCTTAAAGTTGTTATGAGTATGGGATTAACCAAATTACAACCTACTAATATGTTTTGTCAAATAATTGAATGCTTCCAAAAATTAGTTAGATTTTTAAAAAGAGGTATTTTACTTACATTTGATTTATACATTTTAGCATGAATTCTCCAAATGATCATTTACTAAATTTTTTTCCTAGCAACATTAATTTACACCTTGGGTGGAGATAACCATTTATTTTTTTAAAGAATATTATTGCATGTTATTTCTTAATGTAATAGGAAAGATTGTGTTTTATAACTAAAAAACATTATGTCTATATAAGTGATATGGCCTTATGAATAGCCTCAATGGAAACAATATTGACACAAATTTTAAAGGGTTAGTATTCAACTCTTTAGTAAATGTATGATAATCTCCATGAAAGTGTTATTTTTTTACATGCACATAATGTCGTCTAAAAAACATGTGAGATAATTTGAAAAAATGAAAATTTTATTATAAGATTTTAAAAAAACATATAATAAAATCTTTAAAAAAATAAATCTACTTATGTTCAATTTTAACTTTTATATAAACTTAAAATTGTGGTTATTTTTGCTAAAATTAAATAATTTCAACTATTTAAAAATTTAAACTACATTTTAATGTTGATTGTATGATATATTTCAATACTAAATATTTATAAATAAATATTAAAACCACTAATCCTTAATGAACTTGTTACATTGGAGCCACATAAGCTTTTTTAGACATCAAAATATGGTAATTGATGTTTGGAAATATCTATTTTGACATATATTTATCTTGTATGAATTGTGTATACATAAATGACTCTCATTCACCATTGTCTCACATTCACATGATTTATGCCAGTCCAACCCTCCTAAGTTACTATCAGACAACTACAAAATTCCTACAGTCTATGTTAAACTAGTAATATCATACTTAGACATCTCTAGATCATCATATCAGTGTTCATGTCTCTTGGACACTAACATTAGACTTAGAACATACCATCTTACTATTTTTTCTGTGTCAAAAAATAGCCACATTTAAAATTAAAACCATTCCTATGGTTCATCTCACACATTTCACATGTTGGTGTCATGATAAAGTACCCAAAGAGTCACAAATAAAAAACAAGTATAAGCCTATTAGTCATCTAGAACCTATAGAGCAATTACTTACCAACATACTTAAACACTTGCACAATCAATAAGACTACACTAATGTTCCTAATTTACCAATCAGTTACTAGGAGTAGGTCTTAGTTAAGTCTAAAGCACTCAAAATCCAAGCCAAATTTGATATTTTCTAAGTATCAAGGGCTATATTATATGTTTCATCCATTGAATGAGAACTATTGCACACAATCACCTAACAAAGAGAACTATGCATATTTTGAATCCTCTCTTTGAAGTATTAGATATTTATGTAGTGCTAATCCATTTGATTGGGAGTGGTTAGGGTCAACTCAAACCTCCTTCCATCCCCATTTATAGGCATAAATCTATCACTGTAAGTGGACCTAGGGTTTCAAGTGAAGGATATATTTTTTTTGGATTAGTGCACATAATTGAACCTCAAGATCACACATAGAGTTTAAGGATAAAAACACCTACATATATCAAAATAGAGATAAAAATATATAGAGACATAATATTCATACGATGAACATAGTGAATGATAATATTGACCAAAGACTCATGTTATTGTTTAGGTGCATGTAAGGATTCAAATCCTTATTTGAGTGGCACATAGTCTAGTCCTTTTTATTATCTATAAACTTTGAAAAACCTGAAGTCCCCATAGGGTTCATCCTTTAATGACTAAGGTTGCATACTTTTGTATTTATATTTGTTTTTAAATATGAGTTATGATTTCCCCTTTTACTTGTGACCTCAAGCCTAGGGTTTCTATCTCTTAAGATCTCATATTCATATTATTACTTCCCTATTAATATTAGGATTTATATTTGTACTTATTGATGGGTTATTTGGTACACCAACTTAGGTAGGACAATAATCCACCCAACCCCTCCTAAAATAAGATAAAATTTCCCTAAGGTATATATCATGAGGTCATGGCATATTGGATAACCTAATTAGATGATGCGAAAATATTTAATTTCAAGTGGCATGTTAAAATAAAATTAAGATCTAACCTTTAAACACACTAATGGATAATGCAAGTTCATTGATTTTTTAAGGTGGGGTTTAAGCACACAAAAAAACATGAATAAAATTGCCTAGAAAGATTAGCAGTCTAGATTTAACATAGAAAATGTAGATAATTCAATATATGTACATTAAATACATTTAATAGTGCATAAATAATAATGAATAACATTTGAAATCAATACAAAACTCATAAAAATAGATTAAAATTTCATATATACTCAAAACCTATTCTTATAGATCCATAAAAAAGAGCAAAAGATAAGGGATTAGAGGATACACGTGAGCCTATTTTATGGTGAAGACAAATTTGATTTATTTGATTAGATTAAACCCATAAAATTAATCTCCTATTTCATCAGTATTCACATAGCCCTAAATTAATATAGTGATGATATCTAACAATAACTCAGTTATGAAGAAGAAGAAAAAAACACCTTATACATGTATAGGTAATGAAAATATTATCCACAACCATTCAATTTAAATATACTACATAAATAATCCCAATGTTTAGATCCATTGTAATTAGTTGAAATGCAAAAATGTCCTCAAAATAACATTTATCATATGAAAATATAGCTAAGAAAATAAAAAATTATATAAATAAAATGTTTGGTCCTCTATTCTATCCTCTAACTAAAAATGAACTAGTCCCTTCTAAGTCCTTTATCTGGTCTTATATATAAAGTTTAGTTCAAAGAAAGAAAGAAATTTTCATCCAAAATTTGCTTGCAACCATTATATGTGATCCACCCACTAAGGGCAATATTTAATTAAGGACAACACTTTTCAATACACTAAAGGCCAAAATAACTAATGGAAACACATGTTTGATGTTGAAAGTTACACTTTGACTTGTGCACTTTTTTTCCCCTTCCAATTCCTAAAAAAATAAAATAAAAACATTATTTTCTCAAAAAGGGAAAAATACAAACTTTATTAAAGGCACAGTGCACAAAATCATTAAAGTGGATGATAATATCACTAAATATTTTCTTATATTTCACTTCTCACATTTAAAACTTATACCATGAAAATTAGGATGGAACCATATTCCCAATGCCATAAAGGATATGAAAAATAAAGAAGTAGATTGGAAGTAATGCATGAAAAACCAACTCATTATCTATCACATTGTAGACCTTATCAGACCTTTATATCATGGGTGTTCATAGACTAAATCAGACTTTAAAACCCTAATTAGCATTACAAGAGCTACTAATCAGACCTTTATATCATGGGTGTTCATAGACTAAATCAGACTTCAAAACCCTAATTAGCATTACAAGAGCTACTAGGGTGGTTTATAGTTCAAATCAAGCTTCAAAAGCATGTATAACATTAAATAATGAGCAATGGGGGGTTGTATACCCAATGGGGTCCAAAACCCTAATTAGCATAGGGGTGAGGGCCTATCAATTCCATATAACCTATTGTGCCTCTTAGTTTAACTATAATTAGGTGGGGTGAAGTCCCCTTGACCTAATTAGTTCTTTCACCATGACTAACAAAGGGAAGGGGCTACTAACCCAATCAGGCTCATGGGCTCGATTATAATTGTAATCCCCCCAACTTATTTTATATTTAAACATTTACTAGAATAAATTTGGGGCCAATAGGACCCAACAAACACAGTTGAGCCTTAAAGCTTAACTAGCATTGGGCAAGATCCAAATGGACCCCAAAAATCAAATCAGTCCCTCAATATGGATTACTATGAAAAGGCTAATTTTTCCCTCAAAAACTAATCATGGGTTTAACCTTGAATCACATTAAAAACACTTTCATATCCCTACAACCCTAATCAAGAAAAATACCTAATTAACAAACAAAAATTAAAACCCATAGAATTAGTTTTTCACCTATGTGTTGTATATGAAAAAAATCTCAAACTTGGTCTACATAATGGGGATACTTTTGATACCCAGGATTGCACAAAAACCAATGTATGTCAAGCAATGAATAGGTAGGTATAAACTAATTGGACTATAACTAAAATTAATATTAAACTCAAAAATATAAAACTAGGTACCATGATTTATATGAAATTAGCATGTGTTGTGCAAGAAATAATAATACTCCTACCTATTTTAGGGTTTGGTATATTCAAAATGAATAGTTCATATAAAACCTCAAATAATCTTCATCCTAGGGACTTTCTTTTTTCTAGCCATTCCATTCCTTATTCTTATTATAATTAATGTTAAAATGATCAAATTGATTATTAATACTTTTAATTCTATAGAAAAGATATGATCGTGGAAGTAACATTTATGATTATAATTATGACAATCAAGAACATTGGTACAATAGTGATGAATACAACAAAGAATAAAATGAATAAATTAATTATAAAATATAATAACCTAGCTCTCCCACTTCTTCTTTATATTTTTATAATAAGCATTCACTAGTACATGAGGAAGGTAGTAATTAATTACCCCATGCATTATTTAATGTTTCTTGTGTTACACATATGGAGGAGCATACGGTAATACCATGCATAAATGATGAAAATTCAAATTTTCATGATGATTTACTTGTAATACTATGTATACATTTAATGCTACTCTTAATAACATAAGAAATATTGACATGCCTTTTCTTTAATTAGCATTTGATACTAGTTTTTATTTGTAAATTAATCATGACGTTACGTCCTTTTCAAAGATTTGATAAATGATATTTTATTGAAACAAAATAAAATGAAATTTATTTCCCTTCTCCTAAAATAGAAAATGATACATCATTTCTCTATCTCTTCTATTTAAATGTAAAGTGAAATTTTATCTTTACATGAAGCTTCTATTGACACACAATGTGACACAAATCCTACTCTTACATTAGAAACAATAAAATGTTGATTATCCAAGGGTATGTAATGATACTTATATATAATTTGATTCCATAAAATGCAATGATAATAATGATACATATATGTTTCATATGTTTATGGTAGGTATTGAACTAATACCAATGAATGAATCTTTCCAAACCACTACTAATATGGCATCACTTATATTATGCATGCCATAGGTGATGTCCAAAATCAAGTACTTTTTCTCATTATACAAGCTAGATCATGTAAGGATAATATGAATAATGATGTCATCATAGGACAATCTATCACATATTTTTTATATGAGTCTAATTATCCAAAATGAATTATTATGCCTAAATTTCAATTGTTTTATGGTCATGGAGATCCTCATAGTCACAAAAATTAAGTATACAATTTTTTTGGGAAGTACTCCAATGATGGACATATTCTATTATAGACCTTTTACTAAAGTATGGAAGGATATGCCTTATATTTTTTATATAGTATTCCTAGTTCCTCTTTACCTTAATTTAAGAAGTTAAAATAATATTCTTATCTAGTTTTAACAAATATGATATTCCTTAAGTAGCATTAGAACATCTCCAAGGCATAAAACAATGCCATGGTGAGCTCAATGAAGATTAAATTTTTAGATTTAAGAATGCCTTACTTTATTTAATGTATCAACCCTTAGGGTGTGTGTGTGTGTGTGTGTGTGTGTGTGTGTGTGTGTGTGTGTGTGTGTGTGTGTGTGTGTGTGTGTGTGTGTGTGTGTGTGTGTGTGTGTGTGTGTGTGTGTGTGTCTTTAATAAGTTTATTCTATCTCTACTCAAAGAAATAATATTTTATAACTCCTACACTTATTTTAAGATATATTGCATGGATATTTTCAACTATGCCTTTGATCTTAATTGTGAGTCACATTAAGTGTTGTGCTCAACATACCACACTCTCAAAAAAAAATTGAGTAGGGGCCCATCTCAGCCTAAAGGAAATACCTATGGTGGGTGAATCATTTATTGATTTTTATCATGTGCTTAACAATGATAGGATTTCCCAAGTGTTCTTATGCCTAAGTTTCTAGTTAAGAATAGTTGCCTTAATGTTAATAAGATTTTTCAATGCCCTGGTTATCCAAGTTTTCATTGTTTATTCTACTCAAGCTAGCCTATTAATGGTTTTCATAATTTTCGCAAGTGTTTAGTTTATTCAAGGTTGCACCCAACATTCCTCTATTTGGCACTTTTGTTTGACATTTATGTTCAACACACAATTTCCTTGGAACTTTTCTCCATCAAGTATTCTATGCCAAATCAGTTCTCCCAGAGATTCATTACTATCTTCTTTTACTAGTTCATTTTTAACTTGGTGAAGTTTTACACTTCAATATTTAAAGAAATTAGTGCCACACAATGAAAATATACTAACCCATATATATTCAATCACTTAGAAATTATATAAAAAAAATTGAGTAGGTGGAGTGCCATGGTTTTTCCAAGTGTCACAATCCCACTCACCCAATGACTAAGAGGATCAAATTTTCAAATTGTGAAACTCTTGGGCAAGTGGATTAGTGATAGCCATCCACATTCCTAATCCTAAAAACCTATATTCATCAAAGCATTCTAAACTTTTCTATGTCTTTTAGGTAAGCAAAGAATCAGGATGATGACATGTGTCATCATTACACTCACCCAGAGTCTACAGTAAAAGGAGGAGTAATTTTGACATTTCAGTAAAGATAAGAAATCCTTCAGGTTGCTTTGTAAGTCAGTGTTATATGGATATATATTTCATGTCTATGTTATAGTTTTTATGTGTTTTGATCTAACAAATAACTTAGTCTTTCTTGATATACACATAGTAATTTCAAATAGATTTTAATCAATTAATAAGTTTTTATCAATCAGAATGTGCAGTAGAAATTTAGGTTGATATATCTTGTTTTCTTTTAGTAAGATAGCTAAGTTACTCTTTGGAGTTTATGTAGAGATTCCATTTGATGCAGATTCCTAGAACGAGCCATAACTAGTCAAAGATGCTCTTTAGTATTAGTTATAATCTTTAAATTAAGATATGTTTCAATAGTCTTGATAACAAGCAAACTTTATTTAATAACTTAGAACAAATTCCATCATATCCCTCAAAAAAATTCATTGTGTTTATCAGTTCTATGTGCTAAAGTAGCAGTCTACAAGCATTATTTATTTGGTGTTTATCCTTGTCCTAGAGTTGATTAGAAAGGATTCATGTTATTTATTCATAGACCTTATTTTTTGCCTTACCTTTCTCTATATTTGTAGTTTCTTTAAGTCTTATCCACTTAAGAGTAGATCCATCATCACCCCATTCATATCTAGTAAACTTAGGATCCATATCCATATCATAATTGATTGGGTTAGTAGTTGCATTGCTCATAAATATTCTACAAGTGGTCACTACAAGACCTAATCCCTACAACTCATGCCCCAAATTGAATTTGATCTTCACTGAGATCCCAAAACATTATAGGTTACCTTGTATGTGTTTTATGGTGCGTGTAAAACTTAGAACAACATAATCTGGCACTAGAATGAGGGCCTTTTAGTTATCTAGACTTGAATATCTCTTAACTTACAATAGATATATCCCAAATACTAACTAGGTCTACCTTTGGCAATAACCTAATGCATCTTCCCCTACATGCCCATAGAGAAGTTTGATTATACAAAGGTGTTTTGAGGAGGTCCTAGGCTCAATCATATTCTCCAAATAGATGACCAATTCCCCATCTAATGGCCCATCCTTGGCTTATGGGTTTAGCCTTTAACAAACTATGAGGTATCCATGACCTACCTAGAAATACTAAAAATACCTTGCCACATTTTCTCACTTAGGGGAAAAACTACTAAAGAACATGTGAAAACCTATAAAACTGATCTAGGGATACTAAATGTAGTCCATGAGGATGTAGCTTGCCATATTTTCCCATTCACACTAAGTATGTCACCTATGACTGGTTCCTTAATATTTTCGAGGGTTCCATCACATCTTAGACCAATTTCCAAACCACCTTATTAATAAAGTTCGATTAGGTCACTTGCCCCAGTATCATATACTGACTCTTTTCTATCATGAAGGGAGAGCCTAACAAACCCATTAGAGTGTTTAATGAAAGGTTATATAAAATGTACAATTAGATAGACAATTCTTATAATCCAAATATTTCATTAGCTTTGGAGATGTAAAAAAATGCTTTAGATCCTAAAACTATAGTGTTTATACATAGGGAAGCTAATACTATAGACTTAACCCAAGCCTATATTGAATCCATAAAGGTTGATAGATAGATTAACCCTCAGTCACAGGGCTTAATAGGACCAAATGTTAGTCAATCCTATCTGATGTTAAATATGATCCAAAGTACTAATCAAAACATTGTGACCCATTATCAAACTCAAGCCCATATAGAGTTTCCTTTGTCTCATACTACACCTAGCTAAAGTTTAGTTTTCTTAAATAATCTTATCCAATTAACTGATACTCATAGAATCCAAGATTTAGTCCTAGTCAATGTTTTCACTAATCAAGTTGTTGTCATTTATTCTAATAAGGCTTAGATAAATTCCATCTAGAGGATGGTACAAAAGTTAAGTAATTAGTTCTTAACTATGCAAAAACATATGGGTAATGTTGGTAAATAGAGTACCAACAATATATTTGGTTAACATAGATACAACTAGTCCTTCAATAGATAATGGAACAATATTAAGTAGTCATCTAATAAAATTCTAGAGATGAACATATTGGAGGTAACTTTTCCCAACTAAAGCAGAGTTCACAAACAACCAAGCATAGAGAACTAGATTATGAATAATTCTATGTAACCTTTAAAATATTTCATAGAGAAATGGATAGACAAGAAAGACTGATAAATCTACCTAAGCCATCTCGTTTTGACACTTCAAGTCACTCCAACACTATTATGGTCTTCGATACATGTGATATTCCATTTTTAGTGAAAGAATATAATGAAATAGAGGATGTCACAGATGAAGTCCATGCTTTCCTATAGTTTCAAATAAATAATTACAATCTAAGGAACAAGAATCCTTATATTACATCTACACCTCTAAATAATAATGTTAACACTCCTCCAAATACAAAGAGTAGTAATAATCCACCTACACTAAAGTAGAGAGATTAGATGAATCCCATAGAATCACTAAATAAAAGGTGTAAAATATTTTGGAGGATATGAAAAATATAAAATCCAATATCACCTTACATGACCTAGCTTAGATCATCGAGCAAAGGGAACTACTACTGAAAGCCTTGATTAGAAGATCTTCTACAAATAAATCCAAGACTACCCAATCAAATGTAATAATCTATAAGGACAAACCTAAGGTTCCACCATTCCTACTAATAGTCTGAATGTTCAATAAGAATGTTCATAATTATTTGGTTGACTTAAGAGCTTCATTTTATGTGATGCCTATAACTATATACAAAAAAATAGGACTAATCATACGTAATTTAAAAAGGGTATTCTTGCAATTAGATAAATCTAAAGTACCTTGTGTCAAGTAATTTATAAATGTACACATATAGTTTCTCTCTGAGTCATATGTATAAGTTATTGACATATTAGTGGTTGACATACTAGATGCATATAGTCTACTGCTATCTGGGATGGGTCAAAAACCTTGAATGGATACATATCCAATGATTTCTCACATATGTGCCTACGTTGGAATAGTGTGGCCAATCAAATTAGGGTTTATCGAGATAAGTTGAAATATTTAATTACAAAATACAATGCTAAGAATGATAATGTTAACATCATATCCTTAGATGACAGTATCTACACCTTCACTACCAAACACAAGTATCAACATTGAGAGTTTAAAGGAATTTCATAGCTATTGATCCTTTACTTTGATGGTGCCCAATCGAATAAAAAACTAGGTGTTGGTGTAGCTTTTATGAACCCTGATAGAAGGTATTACCTAGAATCATACAAATTGTAGTTCCCTTAAACCAACAACTAGGATGAGTATGAATCCTTGATCATAGGACTATCGCTCGCTTTCTTTGTGAAATTATGTCAAACAACTACAAGTATTCAATGATTTATAGTTGGTGTTCAACTAGGTCAAAAGGAAATATTAATGGAAGCTAGCGTATCTAAAGAAATAGAAAACATAGAGATTGGAACTTGATTGAGCCCTTTGAGGCTTTCAATATTTGAGTTATTCCAAGAGAAGAGAACTAAATGGAAGATTTATTATCATCCTTATCTACCAACTTCATTCCACTCTCAAAGTGTAAGATACATAAATTTTCCATGGATATGGTGCCTTACCCTTCAATCCTTGACAACGTATAGAAATTCTAGGTCTTTGAGGATGATCAAAAAAATGTATAATTCATAGATAATTATAGAGACTTTGAAGACCAAATTATGGATGAAATTACTTTGAATGTCTAGGAGTAGAGGACCTTAAAGAGGATGGTATAATATAGCTTAAGGAAAATAGAATCCCCATTGGGATGGTCTATTTAAAAAGGATCTTTGATATAGATCCACAAGCTGACAAGCAAAGGCAACCAAAGATAGATTAATCTAACATTAACATCAATTTGTCATATACTCATGGTGAGAAGTAGAAGATGAAGGAAATAATGATGAAGTACAAGGATGTGATGTCTTAGACTTATGACGAAAAGGACTTTTTATCCCAAGGTGATCACCCATAATATTCCCTTAAGTATAGGTAATAGAACCTTTATAAAACATTAAAGGCTCATGAATTCCATCTTGGATCCTCTCATTCAAACTAGATTTTAGAAGTTATTATATGTCAGAACCATATTTCCTATCAAGCACTCTACCTAGGTGGCTAACTTAGTACCCATCAGGAAGAAGGGATAAATAAGGTAATGTATCAACTTCAAGAAATTGAAATGGTCTTTTGATAAGGATAACTACCCTCTGCCTTCCTTGTATGATGTAATCTAAGCTATCAATAGGTCTAAAATGATGTCCTTCCAAAATGACTTCTTTCGATATAATTGCTGGTAGAAGCATAAAACCATATGAAGACTACTTTCACCATGAAGTGGGGAACATATGCTTATAAGAGGGTTCCTTTTGACCTCATCAATGTCAGGGAAACATTCTAATGAGCCATGGAATATGCATTCTAGTGACTTATTCGTAAGTGCATCATTATCTATATAAATAACCTCATGGTCTTTTCCAAGAATAGAACAGATCATGCAAACCACTTGAAAAAGGTGTTTTATAGATGAAATATATATGGAGTATCCCTAAACCCAAATAAAATCATATTTGGGGTGATATATGGCAAGTTTTTTTAACACATCATTACCAAGAAAGGAATTTCTTTCAATCTAAAATGGTTCCAAGCTATTTCAAAGTTGACCACCCTAATAGTAGAAAAGAATTAAAATCATTCTTTGCTAAGATCAATTTTTTGTGCAAATTCATCTTCGAGTTTTTTGATATTGTCAAACCATTGAATGATATGCTAAAGAAATATGAAAAAATAAAATGGATAACAAAGGCAAAGGGTTCTTTCCAGGACATCAAGATGACCATTGCTCAAGCCCTAGTGTTTATTAGTCCTATCTTCACCAAGGACTTTTACCACTACTCCTTCACTTAAAAATATACCATTGTCATAATTATCACTCTAAAGGTATATGATAATTAACTCCTAATCACCTTTATAAGTAATAATTTAAAAGAGGTAGATCTGAAATATTTAATGATAGATAAGAAAATCTATGTATTGATCAAAGTTGTAAATAAGTTCATGCATTATATCTTGAGAAATAAGACTTATGCCACGGTCTTTGACCCTGCATTCAAGCTCACTCTTAGATAGAATGAGCTAGCTGAAATAAGAGGAAAATGGATGGCCAAGTTGTAAGAATTTAACCTTTAAATTAGACCATATATGATTGTAATAGGCTAAGGGATAATATAGATAATGATTGAGACATACCCACACATTTGAGTTGAGTAAGTCAATGAATTCCAAATGGATGGAGGAGAGTGGTATGATCAGATCATTCACTATTTACTCATAGGTATATGCCCCCTTGAGTTGAACAAACAATAAAGGTGAGCTTTAAGGCTCAAATATGCCTACTACATGATAAAAGGAAGAGTCCTAAATAGTTAAAACTATGAGGTAATCTACCTAAGATGTGTCTTAAGAGAAGAAACTATGAATATATTAGACAACTTACACCAAAATTTTAGAAATGGACACCCTTCCAGGATAGCCACAGCCCACAATATCTTAAGAATGTGGTACTACTAGCCTACTACTTTTATAGATAACCATGACCATGTTAGGACCTACCATGAATGCCAAGTCTTTATAAAAAGGGAGGTAAATGCTACTATGCCCCTACACCTAGTCATTTAAGGTCACCCTTTTGCACAATGGGGATTTGATTTCATTAGGGTAATTAATCCCAACTTATAAATAGAGCACAAGTTCATCCTCACTACCATATATTACTGCACTAAGTGTAATGAAGTTTTGGCCACCAAGAAATCCTAAGCTCGAGATGTCATCAAATTACTCAAAGAAAATATTCTGACCAGGTTCAGTATCCCTATATACCTAGTCAATGACAATGGACCAGCTTTCCAATCAACTGAATTGACTAAGTGGAATTTTAATAATTAGTAAAAAATCAAGTCTTCCATAAAATATTATCCATAAGGGAACGGGGTGGATGAATCTAGAAAAAATAACTTGATAGATGTCATAAAGAAGTTATCCCAACACAAACCAAGATAATGGCACCTACTATTGAAGTATGCATTATGTGTAGATAGGATAATACATATATAGGCCCTCAAGACCTCATCCTTCTTATTAATAAATGGATGATAGCCTATCTTCCTCATTTCCCTTAAGTTCCCAATGTATTAATTTATGTAGGATTATATGGTAGAAGATCCTAGGGTCTAGTCTAGGCTATTAGATATAGTCCAACTAGAAGATGTAAAAAATGAAACACTACAAAGCTTCAGTAGACACTAAGACATTGTTAAAAGGTGGTTTAATAAAATTTCCAAGTTTAAATCCTTTAAAATTTTAGAACTAGTTCTTCTATGGGATAAATCCCATGAGAATAAGGGAGAGCATGACAAGTTCACTCCCTTGTGGATTGGACCATATCAAGTGTCTAAAATCTTACGAAATAATTTTTTTCATCTAAGAGACCTTAAAGGTAAGGATCTAGCCTTCCTAGTCAATAGGTAGTATTTGAAGCACTACTTCAAGGCTACCACCACTAAGGATGTTTCTAGATAAAGGGATGATGGTAGAGGTAAATTTTAGATTAGGATTACTAGTTTCATAGATATCTTTCTTCTTTTCTATTTTTGGCTTTCCTTAGGGTAGTGGTTTTTGATTTCCAACTTATCCTTTCTTATTTTATGCATTTTATTTTCTTAGTTTAGTTCTCTATTTTATATAATAGTTGTCCTTTATTTCATAAAACCCTGATTGTCCCCTTTTTGAATGATTAAAGTGATATCCAATATTTTGTGATTCTTGTACTTGTTTGAACCTAACTATTAAAATTAGGGTAGCATGTCCTAAAAGGAAGGTGAGTGAAGTTGAGAGACCTAAAATGGAATGCGCAAACTAGTTGATTTTCAAAGTTTACACCCCTATTATTGAGATCTACAAAATTTGGGTATGCAACAAGAAATGAACTATGGTCATATCATAGTTAAATACTTTTGCTAGGTATGTAAAACTTTATCTTAGTGTTGTATGCAAATTTATAAAATTTCTCCATCCCTTGGGTTAAAAACACCTCCCACTCTAATACTTGTTTTAAGATAATAATCATTTATATGGATATTCTTTACAAGGACATTCTGGTAAATTGAATTTTGTTATTTTATACCTACACCATCTCACTATGGTTCCTTACCCTCTCTTCCTTCTTTATCCCCCCCAAAAAAGGGAAAGGGATCAATGTATCCCAAAGAGTGATCAAATAAACCTAAAAGGAAATCTAAAGGTGATCAATACTCACATGATGAAATAAGTGTTAGGAACCCCTCCAAGGAAGCACAATTGATTACTTTTCTTATAATCAATTAAACACGAAATTATACCATAATGATTAAGTAACTAGAAACTTGAAACATCAAAGAATTTGAGAGACAATACACAATCTTGTATTAAATACTCTTAGAAGAAAATACAATAAAGAAGATGCCACTTCTTCTTCCACCTCAAAGGCTTGCCACACCTCAAGACCTTCTTCCCTTTCTCTCTTGCTCAACACAACCAACTCAACAACCTGAGTTGTTATCCCTTCCTTGAATGCTTTAGCTGATCTCCTTGACCTTACACCTATAGATCTCCTTGACCTTGCTTCCTTGCTTTAATGCTTTTACTTGCCTACTTTATTTACAATACATCCCTCATGGGTCTTTAAATAGGATCCCATGCATACAAAAATAGACTTCTAATTACAATAATTAGACATGCAGCTCGTGACTATAATTAGCCCTTTAAACATGCAAACACTCGCTTCACTTAACTGACTATTCGTCAATAGCAGTTTTGGAATCGCCACAAGCGACCGACATTGGTCCCTGTCTTTCTGGTGCTGATTGACGTCAGCTGACTCCCTACCAACACCAGTTGCCTTCTGCACTATATGTGACTAATGTCAGTTATCCTATCGATGCTGATACATCTAGAACTTCAGCAACCTCCCCATGTCTGCAATAGTTGAAGCTTTTAGCTCCACAACCTAAAAATCTCCCACTTGGAGATAAATAGCTACAACTGTACCTGTACCTATACACCATCTAGTTTGTTCCCTTGGCTTTGTATCCCTCTTCAAGATCACTCTCGAAGACCAACCACCATAAACCCTGTGATGCCATCCCTGTCACTTATGCCAAAAGAATTTTGCTGCTCCCAAATTCTTCATGACATACCTCTGAACTAACTTTACCCTTAGCTCAGAAACTCCCTATATATGAAAACCTGCAACAAGCAACACAATACAGTAACAGGATAATGTAGCTAATATTATCCAACCTGGTAAAGATAAATACAAGGGTTAAACCTCCATTATCCTGTAGCCTACTCAAGACTATATGCCCTAGCCTTCTGTCTCACGTGTCCATCCACTCTCTTCTCTAACTTGGGAATCCATCCCTCATCTAGTGCTTTCTTCCAGCTAACAACTCCACCAATAAATACCTATTTGGTTCTTCTCCAAGGACTCACACTCCTCATCCATGCCAAGCTCCCACTATTTCTAGATTCTACCTGCATTTCCTCTTCACATCTTCCTAGTTCTTGACCATCAGTAAGCAATACAAAGAAGGTGAACAACGAATATGAGGTTCACTTACCCTTTCTGACCTCCATATGGGCATTTGAGACTCCTTAATATCTTGTTGTATGCCCAACATCCATTCCAGTGACCGATCTCAGCCATCTCCTAGTCTACATCCGACTGATGTCGGTTCCCTACACTGACCCTGACTGCCAACGTCATTTCCCTGGCTGACACCGGTGTCCCCTCTGCCAATGTCAGTTCCTACCTGACCGACATCAGACTTCTCCTGCCTGACTCTACCGACCCTATTGGTTTGTACATGATCGATGTTGGTATCTTCCTGACCAACGTCGGTTCCAAGTGACCGACGTTGGTGTCTGTGTGTTCCTGTAAGTGATGAATTCTTCATCTATAAGCTCATCTTGGATCAAACCCCTATCCATACTACCCTACTCAAAATTATTTAGCCCCTATGACTGATCTCTGTCCTTCATCTCCTCCATAAACACCAAGGCTTCCATGTTCTTGTCAAAAGCATCAAATTTCCTTTTCCTGTAGTGAACTCTATCTATGCCTTCTGAATCTGAACTCATACCTTTTGAATCAAGAACGTCCATTCCCTTATTATTCATGTGACCAAGCCTATTAAGCCAAATCTTCAAATCTACAGCTGAAGTAGATAAACTAGAAGTAGAATTAGTAATACAAGTAGATAGATAAAGAGTACCTACTTTCTTACCTCTTGCTAAAACAAGAGCACCCTTGGTAACCTTCCAAGAATCTACTATGAGGGTTACTGTGCATCCCTCATCACCCAACCTTCCTACAGAAACCAAACTCTGCTTCAGAACTGGGACATGCATAACCTCCTTCAACACCCATGTGTTGTCCATCTGCAATTTCAACTGCACTTTCCCTTTGCCAACTATTTGACAAGGCATACCATCCCCTAAATAAAGCACTCCAAAGTCTCCCTGGACATACTCATGGAACAAATCTCTATTTGGGGATGCATGAAAAGAAGAACTAGAATCTACAACCCATGATCCTACCTGACTATCCAAAGAAAGTATGAGAGCGTCATGTGCCACAATACCTACATCCTTTGCTTCTTCATTACCTTCATATTGATTTTCTTTATCCCTCAACCAATACTCTTTCTTTGTGTGTCCTCTCTTTCCACAAAACTAGTAGGTGACACCTCTGGATTTGGATCTCCTTCCCACCTTTGACCTTGATTTCCCTTGCTCGACCTTCTCTCTTTGCCTTCCCCTACTTTCTGCACTTAGAGCATTCCCTAATGATTCACCTGTGCTTCTCCTGTGTATTTCTTCATTCAAGATTACACTCACAACATCATCAACTTTTAAGATTTTAGAAGCAGATGCAGAATTACTTACTGCCATAACCAAACTATCCCAACTTTTAGGTAAAGAGCATAAAATTAAGAGAGCCTTTACTTCATCATCAAAAACAATATTGACTGAAGCTAACTGGTTTACCAAACCATGGAAATCACTAAGATGAGTATGTACCAATCCACATTCTAGCATTTGCAAAGTAAATAACTGTTTCATAAGAAATACATTATTTGAAGCCGAGGGCTTTTCATATAAATTCACCAAAGATTTTATCAACTCTTGCATTGTCTTGCACTGTGATAAGTTGGAAATCACAGACGATGCAAGGCTCAACCTTATGGAACCCAGAGCCTTCTGATCAAGAACATTCCATTCTTCATCCTTCATATCTGTGGGCTTGCATGCAACCCAACCAATGGTAAGTATAAATCCTTTTGATACAGATAATCCTCTATCTGCATCCTCCAATGTTGATAATTCTTGTTGTTAAACTTCTCCATTCGTATCTTACTTTCTTCTGCCATTGCTATACTCCCACTCAAATAGAAACCCCTGTGAATGACTTGTAATCAAACAATAACCTGCTTCCTGCAACCGTAGCTCTGATACCAACTATTAGGAACCCCTCCAAGGAAGCACAATTGATTGCTTTTCTTATAAGCAATTAAACACAGAATTATACCAGAATGATTAAGTAACTAGAACCTTGAAATAGCAAAGAATTTGAGAGACAATACATAATCTTGTATTAAATACTCTTAGAAGAAAATACAATAAAGAATATGCCACTTCTTCTTCCACCTCAAAGGCTTGCCACACCTTAAGACCTTCTTCCCTCTCTCTCTTGCTCAACACAACCAACTCAATAACTTGAGTTGTTATCTCCTCCTTGAATGCTTTAGCTGATCTCCTTGACCTTACACTTGTAGATCTCCTTGACCTTGCTTCCTTGTTTCAATGCTTTTACTTGCCTACTTGATTTACAATACATGCCTCATGGGTCTTTAAATAGGATCCCATGCATACAAAAATAGACTTCTAATTACAATAATTAGACACGCAACTCGTGACTATAAGTAGACCTTTAAACATGCAAACACTCACTTCACTTAACTGATTGTTCGTCAACAATAGTTCTGGAACCGTCACAGGTGATCGACATCGGTCCTTGTCTGTTTGGTGCTGACCGACGTTGGCTGACTCCCTGCCGATGCCGGTTGCCTTCTGTATTGTATGTGACTGACATCAGTTATCCTGTCGACGCTGATACATCTAGAACTTTAGTAACCTCCCCATGTCTGCAACAGTTGAAGCTTTTAGCTCCACAACCTAACAATAAGATCAATGTATCATGCATCATGCAAGTTTACAAAGAGAGAAAAGGTGGGAACCAAAAGGTATCTATGTCAAGGCTAAAAATTTTGGTTGGAAATAGAGCAATGCTCAATCTCCCTAAGTTTTTTATTTATACTTCAATGAAACCATTGTGAAACATACAATTTATTCTAAATCTTTGATAAAAATATAAAAATGAGGATAAAATAAAATCACTCCTTCACACACAAATCTAAGGTATGGGCAAGGATAGTATGTTGCATGAAGTTTCAGGAGTTTCTTTCATATATCTAATTTGATTATCATTATAGGATATTATTTATTATCACTTTGTAATTACTTAGCAAAGATTTTGGGTTGTTGAAAAATCTATAGTATTCCCCCTTTAAGTCACTATTTGTTGTTCTCAACATACCCCATACTCAAATCAAAATTGAGTAAGGGCCTATCTCAACCTGAAAGGAAATAGCAATGATGGGTGAATTATTTATTAATTTTTATCATGTTCTTGACAATGATAGGATTTCCCAAGCATTATTATGCATGGGTTTATGTTTAATAATAGCTTCCTTAATGCTAATAAGATTTTCCATTGCCCTAGATATCTATTTGGAAGATTTATTATACTTAAACTAACCTACTAATATTTTTTGGAAGTTTCCTAACTCTGTAGGCTCTTCAACGTTACACCTAAAATTCTTCTATTTGGCACTTTTGTTAAACATCGTTTTTCACCACACAATTTCCTTAAAACTTTTATCCATCAAGTATTTTATGCCAAATCAGATCTCCTGAAGCTTTATTAGTGTCTATTTATGCTAGTCATTTTTTAATTTGGTGAAGTTTTACATTTAGAACTTCAAAAAAATCAATGCCACATGGTGACAACCCATTAACCCATGTCTATTTGAGCACTTAGAAACTTTTCAAAATAACTTTCAAGAAAGTGGAGTGCTATGATTTTACCAAGTGTCATAATCCCTCTCACTCAATAACTGGTGGAATAAAAGTTTCAAAGTATAAAACTCATGGGTAAGTAGAGTAATGACAGTCATCCACATGTCCCAATCTTGTAAGCCCATGGTCATCAAAGCATTCTAAAAGTTTCTAAGTCTTTTAGGCAAGCAAAGCATCAGGATGATGACATGTGTCATCATCCCACTCACTTAGAGTCCACACAACAAAAAAGAGGAGAAATTTTGACATTTTAATCTAGATTATAAATCCTTCAAGTTGTTTTGTAAGTCTATGTTATATGTTTTTTTCTTTCATGTTTATGTTATAGTGTTTAAGCATTTTGATCTAACCAATAATTTAGTCTTTCTTGATATATGTAATCATAGTTTCAATTATCTTGTAATCGATTAATAAGGTTTTATCAATTAGAATATGCAGTAGTAATTTAGGTTGATAGATCTTATTTTTTGGTAATAATATAACTAAGTTACTCTTTAGAATTTGTGTAGTGATGTCATTTGGTACAACTACTTAGACTAATTCATATCTAGTCCAAGATGTTCTTTGGTATTAGTTATAATCTTGAAATTAAGATATGTTACAATAGTATTAATAACAAATAACCTTTATTTAATAACTCAAAGTTAACTGCATCATATCCCTTAGAAATTTTCACTATGTTTGTCAGTTTTATGTGCTAAAGTAGTAATCTAAAAGCATTTTTTATTTGCCATTTATCTTTGTCCTAGAGTTGTTTAGAAAGGATTCATGTTCTTTCTACATAGACCTTATTTTTTGCCTTACCTTGCCCTCTATTTGTAGTTTCTTTGAGTCTTATCCAATTTAGATTAGATCCATCATCACCTCATTCATATATAATAATTATAGTATCCATATCTGAATCAACTAGTTTAGGAGTTGTATTGCTCATAGATATTCCACCACTAGTCACTGCAATACCCAATACCTATAACTCGTGCCCTAGAGTGAATTTTATCTTTAATGAGATCCTAAAACTTTAGAGTTTACCTCAATATATTTTTTGGTGTGTGTAAAACCCATAAAAATAATGAGGTGGAATCAAATACATTGTATACCAAATTCATGAGTTTAATTAAGATCATTAATAAAAGGTAAAAATTAGAATACATAGTTTGTAAGGAAAACCCAAAATTGAAGGCACCTATTCCAAAAAGGAATCAACCCATTAAGTTTTAGTTTAAAAAACTAGCCAAGCACTACTCCATATAAATTACTTGATAAAATTATAAACTACTTACCTCCTAATTCATATCATCCTCCCCATCACCTAGAGATGGGGGGAGGGGGACAAGACCAATTTATAATTATCATCATATAAATGGGCATAATGATAATATATTTTTATGCATAATAACCAAATTTTTAACACTTTATGGATATAGGGGTTATTACATTTGGAAAAGTAGACACTAGGTCAACAAGATCCCCTTCTCCATCTGTTGTGGCCAACATGCCCCCTTTTAATTAAAAATGGGGGACCCCTCTAAAAATATCATGAACAGGAGCTTCAGGGTCCTTTCTTTTGATCTTGTTGGGAACGCCTACTTAAATCCTTAAAATATATGTTGCCCTAGTTTTACCAAGTAGTAACATGCTCCCTTTATTTTTTATGACTAAGGAATTTTTGTCCTTTATGAATCATAGTGCTAACATTATAGGTTTAGTTTTGCTAGAATCTCCTAGAGTCTCATTCCCTTGTTAGAGAAGCAAACTCATTTCCCTTTGTATAAAATATAAATCTCTATAACTGACAAGTAAGTTTTTAATGCATTATGTCATTTTCATTTCTTAGACTTTTTTAGGTCAATTTTGTAGAGCCCAAGATATCCTAGCTAAATGAGAAGGTGCCACATCACCAAGAGTCAGAGTGACCAATCCCTCTGACATATTAAATATGTCAAATCTTGGGAGATCCAGAATGAATGAGAATGTGCTACTTCAATGAGTGTCAGATCAGGTAGTCCCCTAGACTTTTTAGAGCTTGGGAGAGCTTAAATTTATGAGAAGGTACTAGATCTCCAAGTGTTAGAGTAGTCAGTCCCCCCAAAATTGCTAGATGATAGAGCTTAGGAGAGCCTGGCTGAATGGGAAGGTGCCACATCACTGAGAGTTAGAGTAGCCAATCCCATAGACCTATGAGAGATGTTAGATCCTAGGAAAGATTGAATAAATGAAAATGTACCACATCACTGAGTGTCAAAGCATATAATCCATTAGACCTACTAGATGTTAGTAGCTAAGAGAGCCCAATTGAATGGAAAGGAATCACATCACTGAGTGTTAAATCAGCGAGTCCCCTAGACCTATTAGAGATGTCAAAGCCTAGGAGAGCCCAACTAAATGAGAAGGATCCACATCACTAAGTTTCAAAGTGGATAGTCCCCTAGACTCATCAAAGATGTCAGATCTTGAGAGAGCTCAACTAAATGGGAAGGTGTCAGATCATAGAGTGTCAAACTGGTTAGTGTTTCATGTAAATTTTTGCTTAAGTTCTAAAGAAAGAGAGAAAAGAAACTTGATATGGGTATGGTTTAAAAACCTATTTGATTGTTAATATGATGAATTAGAAGATTATGAAGAGCTCCTATTTAGCTTGGGAGGAAGACCTGTGGATAAGAAAGCACTAAAGAAAACTTATTTTTTAGATAGATAAGTGGGTGGATTGCCTAGTGATAGCTAGATCCTAGAAGTGAGAGCTTCCTTAAGGGTTGTCAATCCATATATTTTAAATAATCATGTTGATAAACTAGATAGAAGATACTTGCATCAATAATCAAAAGGTACTGAAATCAAATAAAAGAAAGCTTACTAGAAGAATAGACTAGAAATGATCTAATTAGTGATAAATTAACTAATATTAGAGTTAACACGTTAGGGTATGCTTCAAAAATTTTGAAGGGGGTCTGTGGGTGGTCATGTGTCTCCTTGATAGTGTGAGAGGCCTCTAGACCATGAAGGCAATGAAATAGGAGGCCATCAAAACTACATTTGTAAATAATTCCTCCCATAATGGTGTAATGGGAGGTGCTATGAATAAATACAATATGGGCATTCTTAGAGAGGCCAGAGAGAACTATGCCAAGGTAAAGGTAGTCAAAGTTTTGTTGATACCAAAGGTCAGGTAGAATCTTTTCCACACTAAAGATGTTTTGAGTGTCTGATTTGGTGTAGGAAGGTTCGGTGAGGTGACGGAAAATTATTGATAGTTTGGAGTCTAAGGGTGTCAATGGGATTTGAGAGGTAAGAGAAGCCATGGTATCGATAAACTTGTTGGTGGATAGTGGGGTGGTTTGAATATGGTAGTGTTTGAATGAGGCTAGAAAGTATGTGACTAGTTTTCTATACAATTGCATCATTTCATTCTTAAACTGGTAAATGCCATTGACTTGGTTGACCACAATTTGGGAGTCACCAAATATATTGATTTTTATGACTCCAAAGGATAAGTAGTCTGAAGACCTATTACTAGGGCTTCATACTTGGCCACATTTTTGGTGCATTCAAAGTTGATTTTAAATGACAAAGGAAGTGGTTCACCAATAAGGGGGATAAGGATGATGCCAACCCCTCCACCACAATAACATTTGGAATCATCAAAACACATGGTTATATGATTGGTAAAATTTGCTTGAGATAGACTTATGATTGACTCATCTAGAAATTCAAGAGGGGGAGGTTGGGTGTCTATTAGGGGTTCATCTACCAATTGGTCAGCAATGACTTTCCCTTTGATTGATTTTTATTGCAGGAACTCAAGGTCAAACTTAGCTAAAAGCATGAGCCACTTAGCCATACACTAGTTTTGGTATGGTTTATAGTGCATATACTTGAAGGAGTTGGTATTAGTTATGACAAAAAATTTATGGTTAAGAAGTAAGTGGTGAGTTTTGGTGGCCACAAAGACTAGAGCCAAACATAGTTTTTTGGTATGTGTGTATTGAATATCATATTCCACAAATGTGTAGCTAATGTAATAGACAGCTTGCTCCCTTTGTTTTTTGTCCTTATGGGTAAGAATCACCCCTAGGAAATGGTCTATGGTAGATATATATAGGTAGATAGGTTGGTCGTATTTATAAGGTGTAAGGATAGGTGGAGATAGAAGGTACTCTTTTAGTGCATCAAAGGCCTTTTGACAATTAGCATTCTACTTGAAAGAGACATCCTTTTTTAATAGTTGGTCAAAGGGTTGACACTGATTAGAGAGCTAGGAGATGAAGTGGTGAATGGATCAAAGATTCCATTATAATCTATGGAGTTGTTTAATTGATCTGGGCAACACTTCAGGTGACAATTCGGGTGATGATCCTACCCTAATTGGTGGCAGAACTTCGAGGAGCCATAACTTTTACACCATAGCTTTGTTTGACTCCCCATTTGAACCGTTAAAAAGATAAGAATGAGGGGAACACTATGAGATTTAATGATCTCCACTTGGTGGGTTTTGACCCCAAAAACAAATATAAGTGCCCCAAATTTAAATTTTAGTAGTGCAATCTAAAAATAGTAAGTTTCTAAATATAGTAATTTCTTAATTCTGTATTATTATATTTCATGGAAGTCAAACCATGTCATATCCTTCAAGATTGGTGACCTTCCACATCCTCCTCCTACCTTTAAAAATAGGTATAAATAGATATGTATCCCAAAAATGAAAATAGACATCTCTTCCAAGAGATAGGCATATGTTGTATCTATAATTTTAAGCAATAAAACATCTCTTGTCAGAGATAGAATTATTATTTGTGTGTTCTTTAAATATTCCTCAACCAAGACTTTTTGAGTTTTGGATCATTAATATTGGTTGTAGGTAGCATCTCAAGGATGGATTTGATTTTGGCTAGATCAACCTTGATTCCTTAAAGGAAATGATGAATCTAAGAAGTTTGCCTGATAAGACCCTAAAAATACTTTTTTGGGGATTGAGGTAGACGTGATAGTGGATAAGTTTCTTAAATATAATCTTGAAAATGATTACATACTCTTTGTGAAGCTTGGACTTCCCAAGAAGGTCATCTACATAGTCTTTAATGATTATATGGATAATGTCATGGAAAATATAGGTCATGGCACATTGGTAAGTTGTGCCAATATTCTTAAGATTGAAGGGCATGACTCTATAATAGAAATTCCCCCATGGGGTGATAAGGAAGTTTTGTAATGATCTTTAGGGGCAATCAAAATCTGATTATAAGCTAAGAATTCATCCATGAGAGATAGCATCTCATGGCTTGCTATAAGATCAATAAGTTGGTCAATGTTAGGTAGAGGAAAGTAATCCTTTGGGTAGGTGAAGTTGAGGTCACTAAATTCCACATGGATACATAGTCTACCTATTTCTTTAGTGATAGGCATAATGTTCAAAACCCATTGGGTATAATCAATGGGTTGAATAAAGTTGACAAAAATGAGGTGTTGAATCTCTTCTTTGATAAGGAGAGTTATACAAGGATGCATTCGTCAAAGTTTATGTCTAATAGGTTTGGCATCATGATTGGTTATGATATTGTGAGTGGAAATGGCTGGTTTAATACCAGGTATATCCACATATGACCAAGCAAATGTAATATTGTGGTCTTGGAGGAAGTTAGAGAAGTTCTATAGTTCCATAAGGGTGGGGGTTTAGCTAAGTTTGATGATATCAGGGTTATTAGAAGTGCCTATGTCGATATTTATGTTAGATTCATTCAACATGGTTGAGGTTTTTAGAGGTAAATATTTGTGGATGGAAGAATTTGGTGCACCAAGGTTGGTGAGAATAGCATCGTCATCCTAACACTGAACATTGTTAATAGTAGGAGAGTCTTCTCTAATGAGTTTAGGATAGGTCAAAGGGATGGATATGGGTTCCCCCTCCTTTTGATAATTTAGTGGGCCAAGTGTTATCATGTTGATGAAAAAAATTAGGTGGGATGATGTCCTCATCCTCACACTCAGGTGGATGGGTTGTTGGTGAGGAAGGGGGTTTTTCTTCAACAATGGTAACAATAAGTTGTTTATATTTCTTTGTATTACGTAGAATAAAGTTGAGGCCATTCTTCTTGTGAGGATTTTGTGTCTCAATCAAGGATAACATGTGTGGGCTATGCTCATATCATCCCAAACTAGATCTCTTCCAGGTACACCTATAAAGGTAGAGTTTGGCAAAGTCTAGGTTGTCTAAATAAGAGAAGGTAAGGTGAATGGCTGAAGTGGAGAGGGAATGATGGTATCATTAAGTATATTTTTTAATTACACCATAGATAAAGTGGGTTTGATATATTGGAGGCCCCAAGGGGGTAATGTCTCTAATTTTGGGGTCATAACCTGGTTGGTGGTTGAGTTTCCCATTTTCTTAGGGAGTAAGGAGGGCATCAAGGGTGAAGAGACAATATTCTACAAGGGTAAGGCATTAGAAGGTAGTTTCAAAAGGATTAGTGATGGGTATTTGGTCCATGGGGATAGATGAACTAGTAGAGGCCTTAGTGGAAGGGGAGGAAGTAATGTCTTTAGCTTCCATGGGTAAGGTCTTGATGGTTGTTGTTTGTAGTACTTTAGATGGAGGTAGGAGAATGTCACTAGGTCAGTAAGTCATATTACATGCTATAAAAGGTCTAGGGTTAGAATCTATGGTAACAAATTGACCTTTATATTCAAACTTGACACAATGATGGAGGGTGGAATGTACACAACCCATGCCCTAGATCTAAGGTCTTACCAACAAAACATTGTACTATAATTCACCTTTGACCACATTAAAGAGTTCAAGGAACATGTGAGGTCCTAGCCAAATATGAATGATGATGGTTCCCAAGGTAGTGGTCATGGTGTCATTAAAGGATCTAAAGATGGTTGAATTTTCTAACATGACATTGTCTAATAGCTTGAGATGTTCATAGACATGGGAAGAGATGATGTTGGTACTGGCTCCCCCATCAATCATAACCCATTTAATGTAGATTTGGTTGATGTGGGCTATAATAAAGAGAGGGGGATCTAGATTTTCAAGGTGGATAGAAGGTATCTCTAGGTCCTTGAAGGTAACAAGGGTGGAGAGCCAGAGAGTGCCAATGAATGACTCTATAGGTTGGGAGTATCCTAGTCTAACCTTAATGGCTTATATAGCCTCAATCATGGCTTGATGATGGTGAGGTGAGGTGTAAATGAGATCATAGAGGCTTATTTTAGCTAGGTTCTAGTTAATTTGTTTAAGGATGACCCTCTTGATGGAGTTAGAGGGGTTGGCCTCCAAAATCCCTAAGATAGTGACTTTCAGCTTAGCTATAGATGTGGAGGTTTGGATATAGTTTGGTTTAGGGTTAGTTCATGGGTATGTCCATGGAATGGATGCTTTGGCCTTCCCTTTATCCTTTTATTTTGATCATGTTACCACATTAATGGTATGTATAAATGGGGAAGGTGTGATGGGGGGTTGGGTAGATTCTCTGTCACTCTGAGGTGAGAGTGGGGGATTAGGAATGTGTTGGTGGCTAGTTATTTGGTGTAATGGTGGAGGAATGGATAGAAGGTCATCTACCAAAAGATCATCCTCATCATATAGTTGGTGGATAATGACCTGAAAAGATTTGAAATTCTCTATTTCATGCCCAAGTATCTTATGATAGGAGTAGATTTGATGGTCATTGTACCAGATTGGCTTTGAATTGAGAGGACCAAAAGGTCTAATAAGAGGTAATATGAGGCTCAAGGTCTGAAATAATCTTTGAATAATAGTCATATAGGATTCTTTTAGAGGTAAGAAAGTTTTAGTGCTCATGGTTTGGGTTAGTAAGATGGGCATGTTGGTGGAAATAGGTTTGGTGAGAGATGGTTTAGGTAGGGTGTTGTTTCTAGTTGATGGTTTTGGTCTAGGTATGTTGGTAGTTGGGGTGGCTGAGTTTGGTGGTCTAATTGGTTATAATCTGGGAAGAACTAGTGTATTAGATAATAAATGTGTTTTTGTAATAAATGGTAGTGGGTGACATAAGTTGAAGGGGGTTGCTTTTTAATCAAAGTGGAAGGGTGGAAGGATAGAGGGCAAGGTAGATGGAAGTAGAGTCTTATTCATACAACCCTTTGATGTTTTTATCCTCTTGGTTGGTATGGGTTGAGACTTGGGTATAGGCTTGGGTGAATTTAAGTCTAATTTTAAATATGGGTGAACCAAACTCCAAATAGGGAAGGCACCAAGAGTTTTGAAAGGTTTGGTTGGTGATATGGTGGTTGTTTTGGTTGACTAAGGAGGTGGGGGGTTAGTACAAGTTCATATTGGTTTAAGAGGTGGTGGATATATGATGGATTGGTTGGTTAGGGGCATGCTAGAAGGTTTAGTTTTCGTGATGGGGGAAGCCCTAATTGTTGCCAAAAAGTGGTTTGATCCTATCTAGTTTTGTAGCCATACCTAACGTTTGGACAAGTTTAGAAAAAGGTTTATATATTGGTCTAGCCTCTAGGGTAGCAGGTGTTAAGGAGACACCTATGGGTTAAGGAGGAGGGTTAATAAACTCATTCATTTCCTAAAGTAAGGGAGGTAAGACTAGGCTAGGTGGTTGATCTATGAGGGGTGTTTGTGAAAAAAATTCTCCCCTGGGCACGATGTCCATAGTTGTGTCTTGGTTTATAGTTAGGGGAGATGGTGGGATAAGAATGGTTGTTTGTTTAAGTTGGCTATCTAAAGAGGTACTTGAAAATTCTAAAGCCTCTATGAGTGAAGTTAAGGAAAAAATAACCTCCTTGGTTTGGGCCTCTAAAGGAAGGAAAAGTGACTTCACCAACTCGGTAGACAAGGTGGGAAAAAAGTAGGTAGGTTAAATGATAGGTGCATCGAGGACCATATTGACCATGTGGGCATCATGAGAATATTATGCTTGTTTGTCTTCAACTTTGATAGGGGAATGGTTGGGAAAAGGTTTCCTAAAGATGTCAAGAGCTTGATTTTGAGGGCATTAGGATTATCCAACATGAGTTCCCCTTTATCAATAAGACTATAAAAAACATTATTGAAAGTATTACATCAAATAATGTCATGTCTAATTACCCAATAAGACTATAATGAGGTCATTCTCATTATACCAAGTAGGTGCTAGATAAGAAGAATTAAATTGCTAGGAAGGTTAGTTTTTAGTAGCTTCTCTAGAACTAAGGTATAAGATTCTCCAAGTGGAGTGAATTATTTTTGGTTGCTTCGGTCTAGGTTCCTCATGTTTTGGTTGGAGTTAATTAGATAATTTTTTTGATTGACATTAGGTAGAGGGGTGGTTTTAAGGATGATGGCATTCACGGTTCCCCTGGTCTTAGTTTTGCTATTGGCTTGGTTACCTAGTTTCGAGTAAGAGGTTTCATTGGTCTTAAAGGTAGAGTTCTTGTTTTGTAACTTCAAATTCCCCTCATCTATGGCCTTATTTTATAGCTTATGTGTTATGGTAAAATCTTCATCAAAAGTTTTAAATATTTTTACATCTAGTGTAGAAGATATATGTTTGGCACAGGCTGGAGCAAAAAGCTCTATAAGTGCAAGCTGAGGCAAGGAAAATGAAAGTTGATTAATCAAGCTTTTCCAATGAATTATGAATTCAAAAATGGACTCATCATCAAATTATTTGATATAATAGAGGTTGGTGATAGGGACCTTCCTAGAAATGTTGATGGATAAGTGATCTAAGAAGACCTATGCTAGTTGGCTAAAAGAAAAGATGGAATGTTTGGTAAGGGCACTATACTAGTCATGTGTTGGATTAGATAAAGATATGGGGAAGGTTTGAAGGAGAAGGGCATCATCATAAAAAATCATGTAACATGCATGATTGAAATCCCTAAGGTGTTGCTAGGGGTCCTCCTTGTTTTGAAATTTGGTAAATTTTAGAAGCCCCATTGAGGAGGGTAAGGTCTAATGGGGATAGAAGGATGAATATGTTTGTTACAAATATGATCATAGGATAAGAAGTTATGAGCCCCTAAAATAGATGAATCAAGGTTGGTTATCTTATCCATGAGCATTTTCATTAGGTCAATTTGAGGTGGTGCACCAAAAGGATTATAAGGCTGATATTATGTTTAAGGTTGGGTAACATATTAGCAATTATTTCATAGTTGAGAGGCTACCACATATTGGAATGTGGATGCTATATGTTGGATAGGGTAGGTGGATGATGGTGGTTGGGTAGTGGGTACATACCATTGTGGGTTAGGGATGTATCCTAGATTGGGTGTAATGGGTAACTACTGAGAAGTCCTTGTGGATTGGGCATGGGTGGTAGCTGGGTTGGTGACAAGAGGTGAGGTAGTGACCTTTGTGCTAATGGGTGGTAAAGTAAAAGGGATATATACCCCTAAGCTTGGTAAAAGGGTATTGATCGATGGGTTAGGTTTGATAGAGGGGAGGTTGGTAATGTTGGTGGTGGGTGTTCTAGCTATAAGTGGATCATGATGGGTCAATGGTTGTGTTGTCCCTAAGGTAGAGGAATCATTAGTAATGGTAGAAATTGTAAGGGTAATGATTAGTTAGATAGGTCAATTTTTAGCTGTAGCATCAAAGGGGTTAGTAGACAAAGATGCCTAGGTGGTTGAAGTTTGGGTGGTGATCATGGAAATAGGGATACCCTTTATAAGGTGGGATGGCATAACATAAGGAGGATCTTGAGGTGGGGTTGAAACCAAGATATGGTGAAGTGAGGTGTTAAGATAGTGTTGAAAGGAAACTAGGTTGTTGTCTAGAAAAGTGGTAAAATACATGTCTCCTTAGGGAAATAATGGAGGGAAAGTAGGGCTCCCCAATGGATGAGGTGAATCTTCTACCTTAGAGATGTACTCAATAGATGAAAAGGTAGAAGAGGTTGATTTAAGTAATGGGTTTTGTTCCACTAAGTCTCTTCATCACTGATGAGTGAGAACCATACAAGAAAAAGGCGAGAAGAAACAAGAACAAAATCACCACTCAAATAAGAAGACAAGAAAATGATCGAGGAAACCAAGACACACACTATGAAGTACATTAAGCCTAGAAGTTAATTTTAATCTCACTTTTAGCTTATTCCTTAGTTTATGAGAATGTGTGAAAGAAGTTGGCTTGTAGTTCAAGTACTATAGAAGCAATCTATGGTTGGTTTTGGTTGTTTATGTGATCAAAATAATCTATATTGGAATCAATACATGACTTGGTATTGGGGCCTACCCCTCACTTCACAATCCTACAGTGATAAGGGTGTCAGGTGCTTAACTAATATATATTATTTTCTAGAGTTTATACTCAACCAGAGAGCTGAGTTGGTTTTCCTCTTGGTAATGACCTCTAAGTAGGATTACTGGGAATGGGCAAGGTGACCACTAGGTGATGAAATCCCAATTGATCCTTGTGTCAAATTTTTTTGATGTTTGATTGATGAAAGTGGTCTAGATAGTGTGTGCAACAAAGGTGATGCTATGATAAGATTGTTGTTCTTTAATTCAAAGTAAACTAATGTTAAAAGAAAGAAATAGATTTATTTGATTTTAAACCCTAAATAAATTTTAGTTTCAATTATGAGCATAGATAGAGAGGAGAGCATACAAATTCAAATAAAATGTGAGTAAAGACTCTAGGTCCCACCGGGCATGCCGAAATGTTCCATGTAAATTTTTGATTAAGTTTTAAAGAAAGAGAGAAAATAAAGTTGATACAAGTATGGTTGAAAAAACTATTTGGTTGTGTGAGTACTATATCAAAATATTGTGAAGAGATCCTCTTTAGCTTGGAGGAAGACCTGTAGATAAGAAAGCACTAAATAAAACTTATTTTTAAGATAAATAGTTGGGTGGATTGCCAAGAGATAGCTAGATCCCAAAAGTGAGAGCTTCCTTAAGGGATATTAACCACATGTTTTAAACAATAAAGTTGATAAACTAGAAATAAGGTACTCGCATCAAAAATCAAAAGGTACTGAAATCAAATAAACAAAAGCTTGCTAGAAGAATAGACTAGAAATGATCTAATTAGTGAAAAACTAATTAATACTAGTGCTAACAGGTTAGGGCATGTTTCAAAAAATTTGAAGGGGGTCTGTGAGTGGTCAAAAACATAAAAAAGTGGATTTGGTCAGGTGTGGGTGGGTGAAATTATCTTGCTAGTTTTTTTTCATAGGTGACCATCAATGGTTGGGTTAACCATTGATGGTTCTACCTAACCATTGGTGGTTGGGTCTGACTATCGACTGTTGACTATGGAATTTTGGGTCTGATCAACAAAATATTATAGGTTTCTATAGATAAATTTTTAGAGTTAGGCAAGGGCTAGATTGATTTTGAAGTTGAATAAGAGCATGTGAGGATCAATAAACCAGCACTTGTCTTACCAAAAGTTAGTTGGTTGAGTTGATGTAGTTAGCCTGTTGGTAGAATCTAGCTTGATTATAGTATAATAACAATCCTTAAAAGCTTAGTTGAGAGGAAATGATGAGTTGGATCTCAATAAGATGGTTTTTAATTCTTGATAATGTTGATGATGCTAATTTACCTAATTGACATGTAAAATAAAACTCCTAAATGCCTGAGCTCTTGATAATTATTACAGATAGATTTGACCTCCTAGGCCTCTCTCTTATAGGCATAAGCAAGAGGTGGAAGTGAAGGTGTAACTAGGTCATCTAAATATAATTTGTGCATGCAAAGGCTTGTAACACAAAATAGACAAGTTATATTTAGAAAAGGGTTGGAAGAGCTTACATGATCTTAGTGAGAAGATAGATCCTAACCATCAATGGGTAGGGGTCCCCAAGGATGACCATCTATGGTCACTTGGACCATTGATGGTCAGGATCCACAGGGATAGGTTCTTGAAGGCCAGGGTTATTTAGCTAGGTGAAACTAAGTGCAGATTGGTTGGTTTAGGCCTGATAGGTATAGGTTGGTCCTAAGAGGTTGAGGAGTACTTCTAAGGATACTTCAACATTTGGAAGCATAGGTGTGTAGATTTTTGATGTCTACAACTAGCCCCCTAATCCTATTAGAAATGTTAGACATCAGGAGATCCTAGTCAAATGAGAAGGTGACATGTTGACATGTGTCAGAGTGGACAATACCCTAGACCTATCATATATATTATATCTTGGGAGAGCCTAGTCGAATGAGAAGGTGTCATGTCATTGAGTGTTAGAGTGGTCAGTCCCTTAGACTTGTCAAAGATGTTAGAGCCTAGGAGAGCCTAGCCAAATGAGAAGGTACCATGTCAATAATATGTGGATGAACTAGCAGCCACCTAAGGCCCCAAGAAGATAATAATAAGGTTTATATGAATTTATAGAACTAATTAGGATGTGCCACATGTCCCTAGGTGAGACATCACCCTTCCTAAGGGAATGATGTAGAGTAAAAATCCATGCCTAGGTATTGACCATTAGTAGGAGGACCAATGATTAGATTCCATGTGTCATAAACTAGAAGTTAACTAAAAATCCTCTAAGAGATATGGCCATGTGCCTACTATGCACTAGGAATTAATATAATAGTAAATTGGGTCTGATTAGATAGTTTTAAAACATCCCATCACCATTACTATATCTAGCTAGTGATGGAGGATAATGGGATCCAAATTCAAATATAGATTTAGAATTAAATATAGAATCTTACCACCAATTTAAATTTTAATTCTTAGCAACTAGACCACCAAACTCCATTAATCTAGGGGTTTGTATTCATGTATTTATAAAACCTAATGGAAGCTCTCTAATGGTTACCATTGTTAATTTCAAGGAATCTCTAAATCATGGCTTTCTAATTATCACAAAGCACCCCTGTATTCTATGCTTTCCACATTCAAAACTTCCATATTTCCCCTCCATCTTACTAAAATGGCCACATAATCCTCAAACCCAAAGGTTGAACCCAACTACTAGGATACCACATTCCCAGTTGGCTTAACCAAATTCAAGCACTACAATGACTTATTCAAAGCAATTGAGTAGGTCCCCAAGGATTTAGGCTCAAATGATGACCAATATGTAGAGTTTTAGGATGCCCTTAGTTCCTATAATAAGTGTAGACTTCATAGAGATATGGATAAAATAGAGGTGTTCCCCTACATTGACTTACTGGGAAACATCCTTTATAATTCCATCCATGTGTAGGATGGAGTCCATGACTGGGTATGCTCACCCAACTCTCAGCACTAGATTATCAATATCTCTAAGAATGCCTTCAAGAAATGTTACTCCCTCCTATAATACACATTCTCCAATGATGTAGTGATGGTAATAGTCTAGATAGGGACATACTAGATATACACCATCCTCTATGACTGGATTAAGAACCTAAACTATAAATGGGTTAATAAGGAGAATATCAATGCATACATGGTGTTTACCTTTTAGGAGGAAGTCTGATTAGGCATGATATTTCTAAACTAAATGTTTGAGGGATAGGACTACTTGCACATCAATAAAATTTGGGTACGTCTCCTACACATGATCCTCACATGCTCAAAAGTCATGAACATAGGAAGATTGATTAACTTCAAGTTGGTCAATGCCATCACAGATGCTCGAGCTGGGGGTAACTTCTATATGATGAGCTACCTATTAGACACAGTCTACAAGATGCTCTCTTTCAATCCTTTAGCCTTTCCTTCATGGGTTCCTAGGGGATCAATGGTTCATGTAGTCTTTTATAAGCTATATGGCCACTAGTTCGATAATCACATCTGGGATATATGCTAGAATTTATACCAAGTGGTTTACCAAGACATTAATGAGGCCAAAATGCCCCACCTTTAAAAGGTAATTAAAGATTTTATCACAAGCATTGGTGACTACTAGCTTTAAAAGGATGACACCATGATCCATATTATGGGTTTCCTCAAGTACCCCTTCCACATATTTTATTTCATCTTATACCATTTATCAAATCAAGAAATTTCCTATCAATTTGTGGAAGGCATCTTATAGTTCTACATCCAACATTAGCAGAAGGTGTGCCTACCACTTTTGATCATGATTAGGCACCACAACTATAAGGCCTTCCTTCTAATTTATAAGATGGTAACTACAAAAGACTCTTTTACCCTTGAAAAAATTGATATCTAATGATGGGAACCCAAGATGATAATTATATCTCACTTGGTGTGGTGCTCAACCCACCTCAATGCCAATTAGGTTTATCAGGTTGAAGATGATGATATCTATATAAATGCTACCAATGACTAGGAGGTGTTATCTTAGATCATGGAAAAAAATAAGAAAGGAAATAAGGCTCAAATAGGCCTATAATTTCCTCCTCTATCTCTTTCTCTATCCATGGAGGACCCAACTCTAATAGCTCCCACCATCTCCCAGAGAATCTTACAAGGCATTCTACTGCATTTTCCTCCTATTACCTCAAGTCTAGCTCTAATTACTTTAGAATTTATCACTCCTTATGCCTTATCTCCTCCTCTAAATCCTCTAATCACTACTCATGATTTACCTCTACCATTATCTCTAATATCAAGGATACAATAGCGATAGACCCAATCTACTTGGTATCACGTAGCCCAAACGTAGCCATCTAAACCATTGACACTTCAACCTAAGGCTGCATAGACCCAGAGGTATGATATGGATGGAAATTTGAGAGTGATCCTAGAGTGAGGATCCCAATAGGCACCCATCTAGGTTCCCCCTCTTGCACCTCCAACTTATCTCATTTCCCTTCCACCCCTCACTCCCTTCACTTTCTAACTCCTGATCCTGGCACCCACCAATTATGCTTCACCCCCATAAATCCCTTAAATGGTGCCTCTTAGTTTCCCATTTCACCCCCTCAATAATTGTCTCAAGTAACCTTTCCCTTGGTCCTCTTAGGCATCCTGGCCTCTTCATTCCCCTCTACTCTTCCATCTCACAACCTGAAGTTCTCTTGTTGCCTCCTTTGGTTGTGCCTTTATTAGCTAGTGAAGCTACAAATTTTGGGAGTATACCACTCATAGTAGATACCTTCCTAGTACCCAATCCACAATTATCCATGGTATATATTTTCATCTTGGTCATACCATCTAATATATCATTCTTTACATTTTGGCCTCATAGGCTAAATGTCAACCCCTAACATCAAATTTTTTTGGGTGAAAACCATTTTATAATATTCATGGTGATATATTTTAGGATCATTCCCTTTTTTGTCCTATTTTTAGAGTTTTTAAGCCTTGATGAGAAGTGTCACTGATGGGTTTAGGTATACTAGTGTATTCATGTTTCATAAATTGTTAAGGTGTGGAGCTAAAGCCTTCACCAGATGAGGGGATGCTAAAGTTACTAGATTTACACAGTCACCAATGACGACAAGGAGTCAACTAGTAGCTACCATCATTGTTCATAGATCAGTCGACGTTGGTCATAGGCAGACAGGCAGGGATCGACGTCGATCACCTGTGCATCTAGAATCTATTTTCATGGATGAACAGATTGTTTGCATGATTAGTTTAGCTGTTAGTTGTAAGTCTGCATCTCTATCTTTAGCAGGACCATTTTAAGCCTTTGATTAGGAGGTGTATCTAATGGTTGATATTGCATTGCTCATGATCCCTAATTCTATATAATGGGATAGATCTTCATAGCTTGTATGCTTGTGAAAGTGTAAGTAAAGAATAATACAAGACATATTGTATATGTGTGTATCAATCCAAGTTGTTGGAATTGATTGTAAACTCTTGAGGGAAAGAGATCTGTACATCTGAGAGGTGTGATAAGAAAGTGTGTAGCTTCTTCATTGTATTTCCTTCTAGAAGAGTTTAATACAAGTTTTCAAGGTGGTTTCTTATATCTCTTATTCTTTGCTATTTCTGATTCTAGTTGCTTTCAATTCTAGTTTAATTCCGTGTTTAATTGCTTACATAAAAGTAATCAATTTTGTTGGTTGATCCCCAACAAGTGGTATCAGAGCTCAGGTTGACTAATAGGTGTTTCAGATCTGGTTAGTGTTTGTTGATTACAGGTCACTCATAGGGGTTTATGGTTGAGTGGGAGAAGCAATGGTAGAAGAAAGCAAATTGAGAATGGAGAAGTTTAATGGCAAGAATTACCAATTATGGAGAATACAGATAGAGGATTATCTATATCAAAAAGATCTATACTTATCGTTGGGTGGGGTTGATAGAAATCCCACAGATATGGAAGATGAAGAATCGGAAGTTATTGATAGAAAGGCTCTTGGATCTATAAGATTGAGTCTAGGATCTTCTGTGATTTCTAACTTGTCACAGGAAAAGACAACGGTAGAGTTGATGGACACTTTAGCAAATTTATATGAAAATCCCTCAGCTTCAAATAAGGTATATCTTATGAAGCAGTTATTTAATTTGCAAATGCAGGAAGGTGGATCTGTATCTAATCATCTTAATGATTTCCATGGAATTGTAAATCAATTAAATTCAATCAAAATAGTTTTTTATGATGAAATTAAAGCTCTTTTAATTTTATGCTCTTTGCTTGAAAGTTGGCATAGTTTAGTAATGGCAGTTAGTAATACTACATCTGCTACAAATATCTTAAAATTAGATGATGTTGTTAGTGTAATCCTGAATGAAGAGACTTGCAGGAAAAGCACAGGGGAATCATCAGGTAATGCTTTAATTTTTGAAAGCAGGGGGAGGCAAAAAGAGAAGGGCAAGCATGGGAGATCAAGGTCTAAGTCAAAGATGAGCAATAGATCCAAATCCAAAAATGGAAAAACAAAGATAACCTGCTAGAATTGTGGAAAGAGAGGACATGCAAAGAAAGATTGTTGGTTGAAGGTTAATGAAGAGAATCAGCATAAAGGTAATGAAGAAGCAAAAGTTATAGGTATTGTTACACAAGATGCTCTTTCACTTTCTTTGCATAATAAAATAGAATCTTGGGTTTTAGATTCTGGGGCCTCTTTCCATGCTACCCCAAATAGAGAATTTTTCAATGATTATATCTAGGGAGATTTTGGAAAAGTTTATTTAGGGGATGATGAGCCTTGTAAAATTGTTGGCAAAGGAAATGTGTAGCTGAAATTGTAGAATGGCAACACATGGGTGTTGAAAGATGTCATGCATGTCCCAGCCCTAAAGCAAAATCTGATTTCTGTAGGAAAGTTGGGTGATGAGGGTTGTAGAGTAACTCTCACAGCTAAATCTTGGAAGGTTACCAAGGGAGCACTTATACTAGTCAGAGGTAACAGAGTAAGTACTCTTTATTTATGTAATTGTATTACTGATTATTCTCCTTTTGTATTATCTACTTCAGATGTAGATGCAAAGTTGTGGCACCAGAGGCTTGGCCACATGAGTGAGAAGGGAATGACTATTCTTAAGTCAAAAGGTCAGCTTTTAGATTTGAAAAGCATAGATCTAGATTTCTATGAGCATTGTGTTTTTGGAAAATAGAAGAGAGTAAGGTTTGTTAAAACTGGGTCAACAAAGAGGAAGCACAAGCTGGAGCTTGTTCACACAGACGTGTGGGGACCAGCTCAGGTAGATTCTATTAGAGGATCACAGTATTATGTTGCTTTCATTGATGATGCTACTAGAAAGGTATGGATTAATTGCCTAAAGAAGAAATCTGATGTTTTTGACACTTTTAAGATTTGGAAAGCTTTAGTTGAGAATAAAATAGGCAGGAGATTGAAGTCCTTAAATCTGATAATGGTGGTGAGTACTGCAGCTATAAGTTCAAAAGTTATTGTTATATGAATGGAATACGTAGGCAAAGGATGGTTCTAAGGACACCTCAGCAAAATGGAGTTGCTGAAAGGATGAACAGAATGATATTGGAGCATGCACGGAGTATGAGATTGCATGCTAGTTTGCCCTTACAGTTTTGGGCAGAAGCTGTAGATACTATAGTTTACCTGATTAATAGAGGACCCTCTATAGTGCTGGATGGTGGAATTCCAAAAGAGGCATGGATAGGTAAAAAGGTAGATCTTTCATTTCTAAGAGTTTTTGGTTCTGAAGCTTTTGTGCACGTTGATAAGGAAAATAGAAAGAAGCTGGATGCTAAGTCTATGAGGTGCACATTTATTGGTTATGGTTCTAATGATTTCAGATTTTGGTTTTGGAATCTAGGAACTAACAAAATAATTAGGAGCCGTGATGTTGTTTTTGATGAAAAAGTGATGTATAGTGATCAGCTCAAGAAGTTGAAGAATTCTGAGTAGGGCCATGAAGATTTAGATGAGGTGACAGTCCAAAATGAGCTCATGGGAAAGAATTATCATAGACAGGAAAACATAGAGACTAACATCGGTCAAGCAGGAACCGATGTCGGCAATACAAGAACCGATGTCGGTCAGACAGTGATCGACGTCAGTTAAAAAAGAACTGAGGTCAGTCATGTGGATCTGATGTTAGCCAGTAACAGGCCTAGAGCTGACCGAGGTCATTCACTGTTAAAGAATTTGGGTGGATAGCAAGCAAAAAATGAGTCTTAGACGCCCATCAGGAGGTTAGCAAGGGTAAGTAAACCTCCAATTCGATATTCCCCTTCATTATTCTATTTATTGCTCACTAATAGTGGAGAACAAGAGAGTTTTGATGAAGCAATACAGGTGGAATCCAAGAATCAGTGGGAGCTAGGCATGAATGAGGAAATTGATTCCTTGAAAGAGAACCAAACATGGGATTTGGTTGAGTTGCCAGCGGGTAAGAGAACACTAAAAAATAGTTGGATCTACAGGTTAAAAGAAGGTGAGAATGGACAGATGAGATATAAGGCCAGGTTGGTAGTGAAAGGATTTGCACAGAAACTAGGTATTGATTTTGGTGAGATTTTTTCTCCTGTAGTTAAAATGACTTCTATACGGACTGTATTGTCTTTAGTTGTTATTGAGGATTTGCATCTTGAGCAGCTTGATGTTAAGACAGCATTTCTTCATGGAGATTTGGATGAAGAAATATATATGGATCAGCTGGAGGGTTTTGAGGTCAAAGGTAAGGAGAAACTTGTGTGCAGATTGAAGAAAAGCTTATATGGTCTCAAGCAAGCTCCTAGACAATGGTATTTAAAAGTTGACAGGTTTATGACTGAGCATGGCTACAGTAGATGTCAATCTGACCATTGTGTTTATTTTAAGAGATTAGATAATGGTAGATATAAAATCTTGTTGATGTATGTAGATGATATGCTGGTTACAGGTTCACACATGCAGGATATCTCTGAGCTTAAGGTGAAATTAGCTCACACATTTGCCATGAAGGATTTGGGAGCAGCAAAGAAAATCCTTGGCATTAGTATTAATAGAGATAGGAAAAATCACAGGTTGATTTTGTCTCAAGAGGATTATGTGAACAAGGTGTTGGAGAGGTTTAATATGCAGGATGCAAAACCGGTAAGTACACGTATGGCTAGACATTTCAAGTTGAGTAAAGAGTAGTGTCCTAATTCACATGATGATGTAGAGTACATGAGTAGAGTTCCATATGCTTCCATAGTTAGGAGCTTAACGTATGCAATGGTATGTACTAGACTAGATATTGTCCAAGCAGTGGGAGTTGTCAGTAAGTATATGGCCAACTCAGGGAAGGAGCACTGGAAAGTAGTTCAGTGGATTCTCTGATATCTGAGAGGGACCAGCAGTAGGCATTTGTGTTATGGTGGGTCAAACACTTCTCTACATGGTTATGTATATTCGGATATGGCAGGTGACTTGGATGGTAGGAGAAGCACCACAGGATATGTGTTCACTGTTGTTGGAACGGTGGTTAGCTGGATATCAAAGTTACAGAAGGTTGTTGCCTTGTCTACTACAGAGGAAAAATATATTACAGTCACAGAGGCTAGCAAGGAGATGATATGGATGACACAGTTCATGGAAGAGCTAGGAAAGGAGTAAGAGAGTTGTAGACTATACGTGATAGTCAGAGTGCAATTCATTTGGCTAAGAATGCAGCGTTTCATTCAAGAACCAAACATATATAGCTTAGGTACCACTTCATATAACAGGTATTGGAGGATGGTGAGTTGAAGCTAGAAAAGATCCATACAGATAAGAACCCTGCTGATATGTTAACAAAGCTGGTAACAAATGAGAAGTTGAATCTTCATTCAACTTTTTTTGGTCTTCAAGATTGAGTTTGAAGATGGAGAAGCTAGAAGATGTTGTACAGGTACTAGTGTAGCTATTTATCTCCAAGTGAGAGATTGTTAAGGTGTGGATCTAAAACCTTCACTAGATGAGTGGATGCTGAAGTTGCTAGATTTACACAGTTGCTGATGATGACAAGGAGTCAACTAGTAGCTACCGATGTCAGTCATAGATCTATCAACGTCAGTCATAGACAGACAGGCAGGGATTGATGTTGGTCACTTATGCATCTAGAATCTATTTTTGTGGATGAACAAATTATTTGAATGATTAGTTTAGCTATTAGTTGTAAGTCTGTGTCTCTATCTTTAGCAAGACTGTTCTAAGCCTTTGATTAGGAGGTGTATCTAATGGTTGATATTGCATTGCTCATGATCCCTAATTTTATATAATGGGATAAATCTTCATAGCTTGTATGCTTATGAAAGTGTAAGTAAAGAATAGGACAAGACATATTGTATATGTGTGTATCAATCCAGGTTGTTGGAATTGATTGTAAACTCTTGAGGGAAAGAGATCTGTACATCTGAGAGGTGTGAGAAGAAAGTGTGTAGCTTCTTCATCGTATTTCCTTCTGAAAGAGTTTAATACAAGTTTTTAGGGTGGTTTCTTGTATCTCTTATTCTTTACTATTTTTTATTCTAGTTGCTTTCAATTCTGGTTTAATTCCATGTTTAATTGCTTACATAAAAGTAATCAAGTTTGTTGGTTGATCCCCAACATAAATGTCTTGAGTCTTTTGGTGAAGTGATAATGGGCCTTATGGTATTAAAGTGAGTAAACATAGTGTCAAGGTGTCTTATATGTCTATTAAAGGTTTTTTAACATTTTTTGAGGCCATGATATGAAGATTTGTGGTGTTTTGAGGTTCATTGTCCACCATATACTGTTTCAAGCTCAATTAACACCTCTTAAGCCATCCATCACCTCATGTATGCTTTTGCACTTTATAATAACTTGGAAAGAGGAATTTTTTGATTAATTACAATAAATAGGGTCTTTAAAATGTCTTATTCATGCCATACTACCACCACCATACATTTCAAAAGCTTTAAGAGCCCATTTTGAGACCCATTCACACCTTTTCACTAGTCAAATGGGCCCCACATGCCAAAATTGTGACTTTTCTCACTTCCTCATACATATTTCCAATTTAAAAAGGTTTTTTAATGCATGTTACCTCTTTTTCTACTTTAAAATGGAAGTTCAAAGTCAGAGATTTGAAGAAAATATAGGAAAAGACACATTTTAAGGAGTTTTCTACACTTGTATGAAATTGTATGAACTAATCCATATAGAGGAGGATCAGAGTTTGAGGGTAGAGTCATGATAGTTTATTCAATAGAGTTTCATGGAAAATGATGTTAAATAGGCTCAAAACTAGACCTCTTAATTCATCCACCTTCTTTACAGGCTTAGAGAGCTCCTTAGGTTTATGCTTAGATCATACGAAGGAGAGAGAATTGGGGCTCAAGCTCTTAGCCAAGGGAAGTATACTCAGTCAAATTTCATACATGGGAATATTTTATTGGATTGACCCTATAATATCTATGAACATTCCTTAATATCTTAAGGAATCTATATGCCATCCTTGTCAGCACAGTCTAAGTTAAACATAATGATTTTCATGGATTCTTGGTTTGTTTGGTCAAACTAGTGAGTGATCTTGTTTCCTTAGGTCCTAAAAGAAACTATCATGGAATTTTTAGTGGTTGAATCACATGTGTGAGCTCATGGTACCAACAAAACTTCAATACTAGCATAGTGTGCATTCTACATGTATGTTAATGTATTGAACAAAGGTTGAGTTCCCTCATTAGAATGTGTTTACTATGTTGAAGAATTCATGGATTGATTTCAGATTTCCCATGCCTCCTTGATCAAATTTTGTGTTCATAATATCCTCTTATCATCTCAAAGGATTTTTAAATTAAATGGATCATACATATATGAGGTTCATTATCTATCAGCACTATGTATTGTTCAGAGTTGCCCTTAAAGCCTTAAAAATAGCTAAAAAATAGAAGTAGGTGTTAGAGTCATAATATTCCATCATCATGTCCATGTGAAAAATTCTATTAACCTCCATGTAAACCTCATAGGCATAGAAACCATCCTCATTTCCTTGAAATCCCACTTCATCAGTTTATTGAAGATTAAGCTCTCTTAGCCAAATTTAAGGTTTTTTAGAGATTCCTAGGTTACTTTTTGGATTGCATGTGCCTGTTGTTCTACCTCCAAAGTGTTATATTTTCCTAGTTATATGTGTTAGGCTCCTTAAGTTTCAATTTTTTTTGCATTGGGATGATTCTCATGTTTCATTTCATGTCACTTTCATACCTCTATCATGTCACATTGTTTTCACTACCGTTATACTATGTTTCACCCCTATTTTCATGCTTTAACCCCCTTACCACTCCATAGTCATTAACATCCACCCATCCATCCTTCACTCCAAGTTTTAACCATTTGTATAGACCTATAATCCCCCTATAATCACCAATAAACATGAGATCATGGAAAATTGGGTTCATGTAGGTCACATTCCCTATTGAAGTAGCAAAAGAGCACCTACAATAGTATTCTAAATAGATAATAGTTAGTCAAGAGCAAGACATGTAAGTAATGATGAGGATAATAACCTTGAACTTTTATATATTCTACATCCTAATATAAAGAGATAATGAACACTCTTTAAGAGATCAATACCCATATTTTTATACATTTCACCTCAGTTTGACACTAAAAGACCACCTACAACCATACCACCTTGGCTTAGATAGTGGTATGAACTAAAGGTTGGATTCAAGGTAATTAATAGTGAAAATTGAGATTGAATATGATAAAAAAACTCCAAAAGTAAACTATGAGGTATATATGCTCATTCAAGGTCATCACTACACATATGCTCCATAAGGTACTCCATCTATACAGAGGTATCTTATGATCACCTACAACCATGTTAATAATAGATGAACCAAGTGTAAAATAATAAGAGCCCTGAGACCTTGATGAATATCTTAAAATTAATGGATCTTGAAGTGAATGCAATGGATTCATTCTCAAAACTCAAAGAATAAAAATGTCCTAACCCTCATCTTGAAAGCAACACCTATAGGCCTTTGAGAAACCTTTCTAGTCTTAAGCTTAAAATGAAAGAACAGGAGCATTGTTGAAAAGATATTTGATCCAACCAAGACTTTGAGAATATTTGAGATCAAAAAAAAATCCATGAGACACTGAGGAATTTTTTAGTGTAGTTGGTTGAATCTCAAATACAACCGAATATAGTTAACTAAGTGCACAATCAAGGACAAATCACCAACAGTCCTACTTAAAAGGAGATGCATTCTCAGACCTAAACAAGAAGCAACGGTAAAGTAATGAGGTTTGAATTTTAATTGAAGGGTAAAAACAAGTTAAAGGATTTGTTGATAATTCTAATATACCTAAGGATATTCTACACCCACATACATGTATTCAATCAAATGCCTAGATGCGACCTGCAAGTAGGTCCTAAGATGGAAGTGAAGATTTAGAATTACAAAGGAAGGACTCTATTGATCAATAAATGGGTAATATATGATAATTTATTTCATATTATCATTATAACACCTAGAAAATGGTAGAAAATATATGTTAATAACCTCAAGTGAAGGTAGTCTCATAGAGAGGGAGACTATAACTAGGCTTAGTAAGCGTAATCTGATGCACACATTCCTACATCAAATTAAAAAAAAATTGTGAAGTGATTTTATGATGGAAAAATATAAGTAGGATATTTATAATAGGGTTTCAAGATCAATAAGAACCCAAATTAAGGTATAAGGCCCTAAAACCTAGACCTCAGGGTTTCATCATACTGACTATGTATAAACCCTGAGCTGACTATGTGTAGTATCCAAGGACAGAATTAAATGGAAACTCGGTAATCATGATATAATTAAATATGGTATCATGAATGGGAATTATAATCCTCCATAACCACTGTACTAAAGAGAGGAATAACCTCCAGACCCTTGTCTTCCTCGAACATAGTCCTAAGAATGTAACCTATATGCAGCTATGGATAAAGGGAGAACATTATTAAAGTTTGAGTGGCTAGAGACAGTTGAGTAAGTTATAAACAAAAAATAAATGGGGAAACATGATGGGGTAGATATTATATAAGCTTCATATATGTCTCTCAGACCTTTAGTGCTTATTTTAGGTCAAATAATCCTAAAGTCTTGTTCTAGGCCTCGAAGGCCTACACCACCATAGAGGTACATTCAGATCACTCCTAAGAAAATGTTAGAATGATAAGGTATAAGAGGGTGAGATATAAAATTTATAGGATTTTTAAAATATTATAATGTTATAAAATATCAATTTTGGTCTTGAAAACCTCCTCAAGTTACACAGTCTACATAACCAATTCGAGTGCCTTATTTGGATGCTCGTATATTTCACCTCAAAAGGATCATAAGAAAATTATCCTAGGATACTTTAAGTACCCATATTAACATCCTAGGATAATTTAAGTACCCTTATGCACTTTAATTACATGTATTATTGAGTTTATTAAAGCGTCCCACCTTTATGAACAAACATTAAGAATGCTAGCATATTCAAACTACCTGCATAAGGAGACAAGCCAACTTATCTACAATCAAATCTTGGCAAACTATTTACATGGGAATAAAAGATACTCAGATAATTTAAAGGGTCCATGTACTAAAAATACATGGTAGGATTTTTTGATTTAAGGATATGTACTCTACAAATCATTGTTAAGAGTACCAAACACCCAAAACCTCCCTAAAACCCTAATCAAACCTAGTTTTATAAATATTGATGTTTTGGTATCCTATCACCTTGAAATGGAATAAAAAAACACCTACATTTTCAATTACACTCAAATAGGACTCCACCCATGGCATTGAGTTGTATGGACACTATACACAAGTATCATAAATTCATACTTTTGTAGGATTTTGAGTATAAATAAGGGTATAGAACTATTTGAGAAGCTTAAAACTATTGGAAGGAGAATTTTAGAATTGTTTACACCTTATCAAGTCATAACATGCCCAATTATCTTCCTATAAACATATCTTCAACTCACTTAGAAAGAGCCAGTCTGCATGACTAAAGAGCACAAAGATATAGCCAACTACTGTGATAAATGGTAGATGTTTCTTGATCAAAAGTGCTCATTTTATGATGTAAGGAGTTGTTACAGACATAAATCTCATCCACATAAGGTTTTCCAATCTCTCATACAGGTCTTTCATGGCTTCTAAATGCAAATAGTTAGGCTATTAGGACTAATTATCCTACTTGGTCAAAGAGAGTTGAAAGAATGACATAGAAGGGCTAATAAAATGAGTTAATTCAAGGTTAATACTATTGGTAACTAATTAATTGAATGATTCAAGTGCACATTCCATATTCATCATGAGAGAGGAGGCAGTTTCAAGGCTTGGTCCATATGAGAGGGCTAGTGGGTTGTTTAATGCCTCATGGAGGCTAATTGCACTTCAATTCACCTTATAACTATCATATGAAGGAGTAATGGAATATTTTAGGCATTGTAAAAAAATTTATGAGGATAAATGAAGCTAAATCAAACCCCCTTACCCCACTTCAATGCTAAAAGGACTCATTAAGGAAGACCAATGCATGGGAGAGTTGAAGAAGGATTGTTGTAACTCATGTAATTATAGGTTGAGTGGACCATGGTAATTGATGACCTCTCATCTACATATCCATGCCATTATATCTTCTTTCACTCTAAAATACTTATATATATTCAAGTATTATGGCCTTGCAATGTATCCCTCAGGCTGGTATGAGGAAAATCTACCAGTGTTTGTACTTGTACACCTACTTGAATTGATCAATAAACTTTTACATCTCTTACTATTATTAAATACAAGGGGAAAGGGTATTTTTATTTTAAATAACACAAAAGAGAGGTAAGGTTAAAGCATAAAATATAATCCTCTAGGTATAAAATTAACTTAGTTCATTAATCATTAAACCAAGTGACTCTGCCATAGTTTCTATACAAAAATGTTTCATGTGGATGATGTACTAGGTGAATAGAATGTAAAGGTCATGAGAAGCAGGTCTACTATGAGACTCTTACCAATCATATCACACTTAAAATCTTATCACCAACACTTATACACTCCACATAACCTACATAAGACACATTTTTGACATATAGGTGAATAAAGGCATATAAGGGAGAAAAATCCATCACATTTGAATATCCTAGTCACTTGGTTCAATGATCAATGCACTGAGTTAATTTTATACCTAGAGAATTCCATTTTATGCCTTACCATTACCTCTCTTTTATTTTATTTAAAATCAAAATACCCTTTCCCCTTTTATTTAATAATAGTAAGATTAATACTCATATTCTCATAAAAATATTTGACCTGTGTGTAAGACTTTATATTGAATTTTTGGTGATGACAGTGCATCTCTTGAATACTATTCACACACTCAATTTGTGAATTTAAATACCAACATTCATGCCATTGGATGATCCCAAATCTATCCTAAAATGGAGAACAAAAATATATAGTTATCCCCACATTCCCCTTTTTAAGGGAATGCCCAATCTCATGGGAATTTCATGAACATAAGTAGATTGGAGTGAACAAAAGTTGGCACTATAAGGAGGGAATTATTATAATACTTCATTTTTGTTATTGATTTTATTTTATGTGTATTTCAAAATTGGATTATTGGTAATAGTGCATTAATTACTATTTGATTGTGAAGCATCCTAAAGACTAGTTCACCTATTATAATGTCTAGGTCCCATCAAGGTTGATTGGTAATTTCCCCCTACTTTTCCACATAAAAATAAAGTCCAACTAACCTATAGCTAACATGATTCTCATCAGTTCATCCCCATAAATTATTCCAAATTTTTAGCCCAAAATGGCTTAGTTAGTTGGCTTTGCCATTAATATTCCAAGAGTCATTGATGATTTACCTAGGAACCCTGAGAGGTATCTCCATTATTTTACCCTTGAAATGGGACAAAATAAAAATGGATACCTAACATCCTACAAGACTTCCTTCAGACTTCTAAGTGTATAACATGAATATGTTGCATGCATTCTTTTCCACTTTACCTTAATGAACTTTGCATATGATTGGTTCCTCAACCTTCCTGAAGACTCTATCCCAAGTTGAGACAAGTTTAGTTCTACTTTTCTCATCCAACTTGGGCAAGTGATAGACCCCAATGTCCTATACTAGCAAATTTCTTGCATCAAGAAGGAGCCTAGTGAGCCTATTAGGAACTTCAATGCTAGGTTTTAGAATATGTATATTTAGGTCACCATGATTTATCAACCTAATCCTAACTATCACTTTAAATCTATAATAATGTGTTGGACCTTTGGAAACCCATGTTCCTAAGGAGGGACACAACCATAACAAACCTATCATCAACTTAAGTAGGGGCTATCAAAGTGGATAGGTAACTGAACCCTTAAGATCACATAATGACCCCCACTCTTGGTATGCTACCATATATGCTTGCATTGAACTTCTTGCCCAATGTTAATCAAAATGTACCAATGCTTCATACAATCCCCATAATACATCAACTCTCATTAGGTCATTCTACTTCAAACCAACAACTAGGTTTCCTAAATCTAGGCATTAATGAACTAATTCCTTGGACTCAACATCAGGTATGTTGGTCATGATTAATAATACTCAAACCACACCTCAAAAATACACCAAAATTGATTTATATGTCATTCAATGGATGGCACAAAAAATTAGTAATGGCTTTCTAGGGATATAGAGATAGGTGAGTAACTCTAATGTAAAAATTTATAGCAAAAATTCACATATTAAAGACCAAATAGAAACTATAACTATCCTCTCAATATCCTATAACCTTCACCTAATAGGTAGCCCAAAACAAATATCTTCAAGATAGCCATGGCCTAATTAGTGTCAAGTAAATAACATGACATCACATGGGGAATTGTAGTGCATGGATTTTTCTTCTAATTTCAAAATCTTCATGAAGGAAATGGAATAATATGAGGTGGTCCCTAATCATCTTGAATCCTTTAACTTGGGTAAAGCCCCTAGTAATGCTATGGTGTTAGAAACTATGTATTTCCCTATCCAATAATAAAATGAGCCATACGAGGGTATTAGTGAGGTTAAAGTGTTTCATTAGTTCTAAGGGAGCAACTATGCCATTAGGAATAGGAAAAAATAACAACCCCTTACTACCTCAACACCCCCTAATAATGATGCAACCTACCCAAACCAAAATGCAAGGAATGATCCCCTACCTCCAAGACCTCAAGAACCTAACTAGCCTATGAAAACTCCACCATTAGAATATAAATGCGGTTATAACATATTCAAAGATATGAAAAATATCAATTCCAACATTACCCTTCACAAACTTGCTTAAATCATAGAGCAACGGGATCTCCTGCTGAAATATTTGATTCAAAAGCTAACTCCACGGGCCCAACCAAAACTAGGAGTAACACACACCAATGGGATAATTCAAAAAAATAAGATAGAAGTGACCCCTTTACTTTTAACAATATGGTTATTTTAAAATAATATACATAATTGCTTAGTGGATTTAGGAGCCTCAACCAATGTGATGCCAACAAGCATATATGAGAAACATGGTATAGCCCCCATAAAGTTAGACAAGGTAGTGGTCCAACTAGAAAAGTCAGAAGTGAAAGTGATAGGTGAGTTTTTAAACATCCACATCTAGTTTAAATCTAATACTAAGATTCAACACTTCATATACATTCAAGTGGTAGATATCCCAAAAGCCAATGGTATTCTCCTCACTAAAGATTGGTCCATATCCCTAAATTGGTATGTGGCCATTAATATATCCCATATGTGGTTGTCATGGATGGGAGTATCCATCCAACTAAAGGTAGACATAGAAACCCACATGAATCATATGATAACTGAGTATAATTCCATTAAAGAGAAGTTAACCTTAGTTTTCTTAGACCTAGACATCTACACATTGAGCACAAAGCCTCCCAAAACTTGAACTAATCATAACCTATCTCTTCTTGGCCTATGGTCTCTTTATATAGATGGAGCTTGCTCCAAATAAATTAGAGGGTCTAATTCTCTACTTATAGACCCCTTAGGGATAAAAATTCTAACATCATATAAGTTGTAATTTACCTACATGAATAATCTGGCAGAGTATCAATCTCTAATCCTAAGATTATAATTTCATTAAGACACATGGCAAATAGAATAAGAGTATTCAATGATTATAAATTAGTGGGAAACCAAACCAATAATAAGTTTTAATCTACATTATCATACCTTAGAAGGTATAATCATATATATTAGGACCTAATCAAAATGTTTAACACATTTAATATCATCCCCATTCCCTAGGAGGAAAAGTAAATAAAATACTCACTGGCATCTATGGAAACAAACCTAAATTTCTTGAATGACACTAAGTTACAAGAGTTCTCTATGGAGCTTGTCCCATTCCCCTCTATCCCAGTTAATGTGACTAACTTTCAGATCTTCAAAAATGACTATCAAATCATCTAGTTCCTCAATAATGAGGGGATATTTAAGGCCCAAATTATAGATGATAAAGATAGAGACAACCCTAGGAATGAGATAGATAAGTATGGGATCTTGAATATTCATGGGAACCAGATACCAAATGGGATGATCTTATTGTAAAGATAATTTTATGTGTTAGACTCTACTTTCAAGGTGAAATCCCCAAATTTGAGGACTAAAAGTGCCAACTCATCAACCTCAACCTTGTAGAGAATCCCTAGATGGTTAATTTAATTAGACAAAACATGAATTAGAATAGTTATGGAGGTTAATATTGAGATACAAGGATGTGATTTCTTGGGCCTATAGAGACCTTAAATTATTTTACCCAAGAGTAATTACTCATAATATCCTCTTAAAACCCATTTAAAAATGATTTAGGCAAAGGTAGAGACCAATAAACCCAATCTTGGATCCCTTGATAAATAAGGAATTCTATAAGTTACTCTTTACGGGGATAATTTTCACAATTTGCTAGTCCCCTTGGGTGGCCAACCTAGTCCTAATGCAATATAAGAATGGATAAATATACTTGTGCATCAACTTACAAACCTTGAACCAAGCCTCAAATAAATATAAATACCCATTTCCCTCCCTAGATGAGGTAATATGAATGGTCAGTGGGTCTCAAATGATGTCTTTTTTGGATGGCTTCTTGAGATACAACTAGGTCTTGGTCAACCCCATAGATAGAACTAAGACTATTTCACCACCAAGTGGGACATATATACTTATAAACAAATGCCTTTTAGTTTAATCAATGTTGGTGCCACTTTTCAAATGGAAATGGACTTCACTTTTGAAGGCTTGATAAGTAATTTTATAATCATATATATGGATGACCTAACTGTGTTTTCATAATACAGGTTAGATCATGTGCACCACTTGAAAAGGGTATTTAAAAGATATAAAAGGTATGACATTTCCTTAAACTCAAATAAGAGTGTTTTAGTGTCATAGAAGGTAATCTTCTCAATCAAATTGTCATGAAATAAGGTATTTATATTGACCTCGAAAGGGTAGATGTAATTTCTAAACCATCTTTACCTAATAATAAGAAGGATCTAAAATATTTCTTTGGGAAAATCAACTTTTTGCATAAATTTATTTCTAAATTTTCTAAAATAGTAAAAACCTTGAATGAAATGTTGAAACAAGATGCAAAAGTGGAATGGCATGTAGAATCCAAGAAAGATTTCTGAGATATAAAAGACACAATCATATAAGCCCCGATCCTCATTAGTTTAAACTATATGAAATATTTTCTATATCTACCCTTTTGCCTCAGAGCACACCATTAATGTTAGCCTCACCTAAAGATTAAAAGTATAAGAACACCCCATGGATTTTATGAGAAATAATATTAAGGATTCAAAGCTTATATATTCTACTATGGATAAGCACATCTATGCCTTGGTCAAGGTAGTGAATAAAGTTAGGCATTACATCTTCTATAATAGAGTACACGGCATCGTCCTAGACCTAGTTATAAAAAATATGTTGGGAAAAATGGGCTGGGTGAAATAAGAGGATAATGGATGATAAAATTATAAGATTATGACTTGGAAATCAAATTGGTGAAACTAGTTAGAGAACAAGGCCTTTCTCAACTAATAACAAAAATAGACCCAAGGATTACAGTACACCAAGTAAACCAATAGAGGGTATTACAATCAGACTGGTATGCCATGGTCATGCACTTTTTAATCTATTTAAATTCACCCCCATGACTCAACCATGCATATAATAGGGCCCTACAGTTGGATTCCATGTAATATATGCTCAAGAAGGGAGTTTTCTTAGAAGAAACCACAAAGTAGTCTACCTCTAGTGTGTTTTACCCAAAGAGGCCAAAGAGATAATGGAAAGTTTCCATGAAATATTAGGAATTAACCATCCCACAATAAATTCCATGGCCCATAAATTTTTTCAGGTAGGTTACTATTGGCCCACACTATTCAAACATGTTCATGCACATGTTAACATTTACCATCAGTGTCAGGGTTTTGATAAAATATAAATGTAGATAGTGATGCCACTACAACTTTTAGTGGATTCTACACCATTTTCATAATGGATATTGTATTTCATGGGGGTCATGGACCCCAATTCATCAACCAATTATAAGTTTGTTCTTACAGGTACAAACTATTTCACCAAATGGTTTGAGGCAGTTGTAACCAAAAGGAGCACCACTACCAAAGTTAAAAATTTCCTTAAGAACACCATAACCACCCATTTTGGGGTCCCCATTTATTTAGTATCTGATAATGGTCCTACATTTCAATCTAAAAAATTCACAAAATGGTCCTATGATAATGGGATCATGTTAAAGTTCTCATCTAATAACTACCTGCAAGGGAATGGATTGGTAGAGTCCACTAATGAGATCTTGATTGATGCCATCAATAAATTGGCTAGAGAAAATCCTTGAGAATTTCACTCATTGATAAATTTTTCCCTATGAGAAGACTTCACTAGGTATAAACAACCCTCAAAATTTATCCTTTCCTTCTAGTTTATGGATTGTAGCTAATCGTGCCAGTCACACTTAGGCTATTGAGTTATAAGTTCATGCAACAATTCATTAAACTAGATGACAAGGTGAATTAGACTCTTCAACCTAATTCATCTAGAGGAATCTTGGGATGAATCTTTGTTAATCTTTAGTAATAAATAGTATACAATCAAAAAGTGGTTTAATAAGAGGGAAAATATCAAGACCTTCAAAATCTCTGACCTAGTCCTAATGTGGGATAAAGTTCATATAAAGAAAGTCCAGCATTCAAAATTTGATCCCCTCTATATTGGTCCATATTAAATATCTCAAATCATGGGCCAAAATTCATTATGTCTCAAATATCTCAAGGGTAATGAGCTACCACTTCTATTAAATGGGCAGTTCCAAAAGCATAATTTCTCAATTGTCCCCTCCAGTGTAGTTTCTAAGTAACCTAAGTAGAGGTGGTATAGTATATACTAGATATATTTTCTTTCATTATGTGTTTGATTTTTCTATGTGTTTTTTATTTTATTTTCTATTTTCCCCTCTAGCTCCATCTTTATTTTATGATGTTCCTCTATTGCCTAATGTATACACATAATATTTTTAACTTTTATCAATTACTGATGCTTTCTATTTTGTAAAAACCTACAAGTCTCAATTTATTTGAGTGCATGCCTTAAGGGGTGTACCAAAAAATGGGTGGGAAGACCATTGGTGATTTTTAGGATTGTTTTCCATTTATTATCACTTGATATTTACACAACCATCTCCTAAAAACACTCCCTTAAGCTTTGCCTCTTATTTTTCACCCTCATCTAGTCATTTTCCACCTTTATTATCCCTTCCCTAGCCTAAATTCCTTTTTTAATATTTAAAATATGATTTAAACCCCATTGAACCTATACTCTAATTAACAAAACTCATTTAGGGTCTAGGTCAGCCCCTGACTGACCTAGACCAAGACCTAAATTGTTTTTGTCAATAATGATATAGATTCAATTGGGCTAACCCTATCGACTACACTTTAGAAAAGTATTAGGGTTAGGTAAAACTATATATACATACTCATTTAGTCATTTAATAGAGAGGAAGAAAAGAAGAAGAGATATACTGCATATCTAAATTACTTAGCTTGTCATTTACATTATGAATATGAAAACATAGGACTTAGGGTTATTGCATAGTTTTACTTGACTGGAGGCTTTGAAACTCTCCCTAATGATATTATTGTGACAAGATATCCCTTGGCTAAGTCAAGTAGATCCATCTTGGTCATGACCCTAAACATATAATGTATCAACAATTAGAAGTGTAAGTAGGATTTATCTTCTTTGAGCTAAGATTGATTTATAGATCAGTTTCATTTCCTTTTGCATACATTCTGGTGAACCCAACGTGAATCTAACTCTTGTAGGTTTTATTTCATGCCAAAAAAATTTCATAATATTATGTTTTTATATATTTTTAGTATTGTATCAAACTAGATGATTTAGTTCTAACTTTATATGCATAAGTTTAACACTAGTCACTTCAAAATGACTTTATTTTGTCTTTACAGGTCTTCATCAATTATAGGTTACTTGATTGATTAGTTTGACACAATATTATTCTTTAGTTCAAGATTAGTAAACACAATAAAAATAGTTGACATTATTTTCTATTTTATTCTACCAATATATATGTCAATAAACACAGTTGAATAGGTTGACTCTATTCATTGTTTCTTCTTCAATACACAAGGTTTTGTCAACTTGGTCAAACTAGTTGACCTAGTTGGTAAAATTTAAAAGCAACATTTGAAAATCTCAACATAAAAAAATTTAAGATAAAATGTCTTTAATCCCACCAAGGTTCTTTTCTTTTATATCACTATCATTTTAGTTCTTCTTTCAATTCTATTTTTCACAAGTTTGTAGTCTATAAAACTACAACCTTACAACTAACTAGGTCAACCTAGTCAAATTAGTGTTGGAGTGTTATCAATAATGTCTCTAAGGTAGACAAGAGTGTGCATGAGGTGATAAGTGTTATAACCTGACAATGATAAAGTGTGATTTAGAGTTATTTCATGGATATTTAATGGTAGCTTGGATAGGTAGGTTGATGTATGTGTTTGGTGATGTGATCATGTTGTAGAGACGATATGGGGTGTCAAGTTTGCTTGGAGTGCTTGTGGAAATTCATGGTTTTCATTAGGTTCATCATTCTGGTCATATAGGCCGAGTATTGTGTAAAATCAAGCTAAGTAATCAAATTGATAACATCAATATTCACATGTGTGTCAATGTTAAAAGGATTTGGTCACATGGGTCTGATCCATTTTGTACCATGATCTTATGGTCCAAGTTCAAGGTCATGAGGTTTCGTGTAGCAAATGATATCGAGGTGAAAAGTTAGACTTCTAGGTAGATTATAATGTTTCCCATACTTAGTGAAATTTGAAATATTTAAAGACCTTTATATAGGGCTGACAAGTGTTGAAATATCACTTAATCAGATCAAGGATATAATGGTGAACATTCAATCATACAGATCTAATAGTGAACACAAGGTCAATAAGTCAAAGGATCCTGAGATTGAATTCGATTATGAGATTGAATTGAAGGATATCAAAAAAGCATATTTGATAAATTTTCTAGGGTGCATAAGATAGAGACACATGATCAAAGCTTTTGCATTAAGAAGTGACTATTGGAATTTTAATTTTCAAATTTACAAATGGAAACCAGTTAATAGTTTTTTGTTTATAACTTTTGATGTATGATGAATTTTATAGTGGTATAAAATTCAAAGTTGTAAATGACTCTAAGGGATATCTATAAAAATTATTTATAATTTTTTAATGTTTGTAAAATTATAGTAATTTACTTCCAAATTTGACTATTTGTTTGCTCATGGTGTTCTTATATATAAGACTAATGTTTGAGTAGATTGTACATATATAAAAGAGTGTAGTAATGGATGTAATCACTTGAAGGTGTCTAAGGAGTCATGTGGAATAGACATATGCATTTTTTATTATTTTTGTTCCTAATTTTCTTGATGAAGTGTTAAAGAGGTGAATAGGTCTCTATTAGACCTATAAGGGTTGCTTAGGCCTATTTGAAAGGTGTATCCACTTAAGGGTGATCCATAGATGTTATGGCCAACCAATGATGGATATATTGAGATTTATCTGAGTTTTATATAATTCTTAAGGCTTAATTAAAGTCTTATGGCAAACTAATAATATAATATTCATGAAGGCTCTATAAATAGTGAAATCAAAGGTGATAGTTTCTAGAGAACTAGATAGATAAATAAAGAAATAAAAGTAGAGAGGCAAATAAAGAAGGAGAAAAAGTTGTAGAGGAAAATGAATAGGAAGAGTGATTGTGCCTAGTGGATGAATTAAATATCTGAGTAGGCTAAATATTGTGTGTATGATCTGTAGATCATAATTTTGATGTTATAATAATGTACTTGTAGGATTGAATATTGAGGAAGAATAAAGAGATCTAGAGTGATCCAAAATGGTGTTTTATATGAATTTATTGTGTGTGAAAGATTGAGAGTGTCAAGGGTTGAAAGAGAGGTGTTATACATTGTTATTACATCATATTAAAACATAATCAAAGTTTTGGATATGTTGATTTCATAGGTATTATGTGGGTGCTCAACATCTATAACAAATTGGTGCTTGTTCATACTTAGGGTTGGGTGATCCTTGTGAAGTGGGTGATTCGCTAAAAGGTATCATATTTTTGGCCATTTTATAGGACAATTAGTCCATATGTTTTCAATATTGATAGTGGGTTTTATTCCCCATGAGGATTTCCCACATAATACATGTGTTGTGTGTTTGATCTTACATCATCTTTCTTGTTCATTATTATGAATGACTTGTATTATTTATGAATGTTTATGGTGATTTATTAAGGGTTTGAAAGGATTGGAATTGAAGTTTGGATTATCTTTCATCACTGATTCACCCCCCTCTTAGTGATTGTATCTCTAACAATTGGTATAAGAACCACACCTTATTTGAAAGTTTAACCACTTGAAGGTGATCAAAGGTACAATATAGTAAGTCAACATATGAAATATTTATCTAAAAAACAAGCACCATTTTTCAATGGGTCTAATCATGATTTTTAGAGTGTAATAATGAGGACATACATCATGTCTCTAGGGTTTGATATTTGGCAATCTATTATGGATGGTTATACTATACCAACTACTCCTCCAATTAGTGTAGTTGATAAGAAGATAAGTAAAAAAAATTCAAAGGAAATGAATGCCATCATTTATGGTCTTTCAAAGACTGAGTTCACCAAGGTTACTATAAGTCTTCCAAGGAAATTTGGGTCAAATTGAAAACTATCTATGAAGGAGATTCAAAATTTAAGTTGGCTAGATTACAAACTTACCAAAATAAATTTGAGGGCCTCAAAATGAAGGAAGAAGAAAATGTGGCATCCTATCTTCTAAGGGTTAATGAGATAGTAAACATGATCAAAGTTCTTGCAGAGAAGATTGAAGAATCCATTGTAGTACAAAATTTATTAATATCTCTCACTCTCAAATTTGATTCAAAAGTATCTATTATAGAATAAAGTCATGATCTTACTTACATGAAGATGGATGAATTGCATGGGATTATTACTACCTATGAGATGATAATCAATTAGGATAGACTTCCTAAGAAGGAATCAACCTTCAAGGTGATTAAGGAAACAAAATTCAAGAATAACAAGTTAATTCTTGAAGATTATGACCTTAATGAAGAGTAACTTGAATCCATGATTGTAAGGAAATTAAATGTAGGATTAGGTAAGTATGAATTTAAACTTCCTTTTAAATGTATTTCATGTGGTAAAATTGGTCATTTTTAGCTATATGACTAGATAAAGAAATTTTAAACACAAAGAATCTCATAAGGGATCTCATGAGGATGAACATAAGAAATCTGAGGGTCCTAGCAAGTACAGAAAGTTCTATAATAAGATAAATGGCAAGGAGTCATATAAAGGAAACAAGAGCCTTTGCCATGAAGAATATAGTAACTCATTTGTAGTAGAAGAAGAAAACACATTAGACAGTGATGATTCTTTTCATAATGAGGACAAGGAAACACTATTCATGGCTCTTAGTGATGATGAAGGTGAATGTTCATTAACAAAAGATATCTTTGGAGGATATAATTTAGATGAAGAAGATAAGAAAGTCACTATTGAAGATAAATATATAAAAACTATGGAAGAAATGAAGCTACTACAAGGCAAGAATAGAAAACAAGCTTCCTTGATCAAATCCTATGAGGAACAAATTAGTTTTTTTGAAGGTTGAGTAATGAAGTCAAGGAGCATGATGAGATAACTCAACATCTTAAAGCTTAGGTTTATACTCTTGATGTAGAGGTAAAGAGTAAGGATTAAGAATGCATCATGTATCAATCAGAGATGGAGTTTTTGTAGATGAAACTAAATAAATCTATGATCAAGCCTGAAACATATCAAAATTCAAAATCAAGTAGCTCTAAAAGAGATGATCTCATGACAAACAAAGATGTAATTGATGATTCAAATAATAAAGAAACTAAGGTAGATAATGAGACTGAATTGATGAATGTTCTTGAAGATCTTAAGATTGAGAAGAAAAAGAACAAGAAGATAATGTCACAAATCAAGGACTATGAAGAGCAATTTAGTGTGTTAGAGGAAAAAATAAATGATGACATCAGGGAACATGAAGATACAATCAAGCATCTCAATACTCAATTAGAAACTATGTCTACAAGCCTAAAAACCAAATAAAATTAATTCTCTAGGTATATGATTGAAATTGAGTCCTTGACGGTTGAATTGGAGAAGACATCTAGAAATGTAAGGTCTTTTGTGAAATTTGAAAAGAGTGATAATGATCTTGAAAACATTCTGAGCAGTCAAATGTCTACAATTGATAGATATGGTCTAAGTTTCAAAAAGGAACAAAATTTTGAAACTTAAGACAAATAGAATGCTAACATGAATAATAAAAATCAAACCTTAAAAGTCAATAATCAATCAACAAATGATAATACTAGCAGACTGAAAATTAGTCCTATCAGGCAACCAAATGTTGTGAGGTATGCAAACTTGAATGATCAATGTTACTCCTACAATAAATTTGGTCATAGGTCAATAGAGTGTAAAAAAATCCTCAATGAATGAATTTGATTGGAACTATGATATGAATCATCATTCAAGTTGTGTAAGTGAAGTTGAATGCTACAGTTGCTCTAACATAGGGCACATTGCAAGATTTTATCCTAACAAGGTAAGAAACAATGAGTTTTTATTAATAAGTATGGTTTGATACAAGTGTCAAGAGAAAGGTCACATAGCAAGGTTATGTAGGAATGGTCAGTCTCTTACTTCAAACAAAATCAATCCTAACATGAAGAAAATAAGCCATAATGAATGGAGACCCAAGGAGGTGAATGAATTACTTGTCATGACAGAATAGGAAACAAGTCCAAGAATCAAAGAGTAATCCTTATCTTTCCAAATGGATAAGAAGTTCAAGTAGGACTCTGAGTTAAAAATAAAAAGTGAAGTTAAGGACTCATTCAAAGTTAATATGATGATGAGGTAAGACTAGAAGTCAAGTAAGAGCATGGAGATGTGGGAATTTCATTATTTTTGGGACTATTAGTCTTTCATGACAAATGGGTGTTTTATCTATGCTTCTTAGGATACATCTATTATATGTAGAATTAAGTGTGCATGGTCTATGTGATGAAATAAATGATAATATCATTACAAGAGGGGGAGAAACAAGTTCATAAGCTTGTTCTAGTGATTGGTGATGAAAAGCTTCAAGAAACTCATTCAAGGATTTTGATCCTGAAGGTTTGTAAGAAAAATATGGAGGTTTTCAAATGGTAAAACAAAATTGGTTAAGAATAACTATTGAAGATTTCATGATCTAGGTAGAACATGGAGTTAAGGGGAGATAACTTAGATAGTTTTAAAGGATTGAAGAGTTATGCATGATGTGAGGGGGACCATATGTGAGATGTTCCAGTCATGGTGTAAATATGAAGAAGTTTGCTATAGATGTGAACTCAAGCATGTTGATATGATGACTTGATTAAACCAAGTCAATTTCCTTGATAATGTATTGAATCCTCATTCATAAATAAAGGGGGAGCTTTGTAAATGGTTAGAGGACTGTGTAGTTGAATTGATTGCAGCATAGTTTTAGAAGTTGAAAGATTGGTATGAAGTTATCAGTCCATGAAAGAGTGTGGTGTATTTAAACAATGTCATAATGAGGTGTGTAACCATATTATAAAGGTTATAATAAGGTTTAGATATCTAAATATGTTCTAATTTTGTTTTTTTCATTTTAGAGTATTATGTGTGCACTAGAGAAGGTATGAAGGAAAGTATGAAAAAATTTCATGGTTGGAGATGGTCTAAAGGTGCTCAAGGGGTGCATAAGCTCAGGTAACCTAGGGGGAGTCCCTCTCAGTGTTATCAAGGTGAGTTCAAGTATTTTATAACGTTCTTATGTGTTTTGTCTTCATAGAGTAGAGTATGATAAAAAAAAATGAGGTCATGGAGCATGTTTGAGAAGTTCAAGATAAGAAGAGGTATACATAGTGTTAGGGGGAGTTTTTATCTTCTCCCAAAGGTGTTACTTTCCTACTTATAGACACTGAAATCGTGTCTACTCCCTTGGTCATCCTCCTCGTCCTCTCCCCCACTTGGTCCCCTTCGTCCCATTTCACTTAACCACTCCTAACCCCTTACACACTTATTAATTTAAAATAATTAGCTATTTTAAATTAATAAAATCCCTTTTCTCTCTCCCCATGCCACCTCACTCATGCCACCTCACACCACCCTAGGATCCCCTTCCTTGGATTCTCTTCACTCCTCCCATGCCTTAGTGACCTAAACCCCATTTATGACCCTCATTTCATTCTCCCATGCCTCATTTAACCCCTCTCGACCATTTTTCCACGAACCTTGACCATGGCGGCTTGTAAGAACGGGCAGAGAGCTAAAATTAGCCTCTATCCCCATTCTACAATCATTAACATCGGTCAGTCTAGGGCTGACATTGATAGTTTTGCCAGCATTGGCAGCCTTCAAGACTGCATTCTGTATCTAGAATGTGAATCAGCTCTCTCGCATCTCTTTTTCCAATCTTTGCATCTGCTCTTTCAATTTGCCTTGTGACCTTCAACAACCAGCCAATCTTCTAGTCTTCAATCCACCAGACCTCTCACTCTCTCTCTCTCTTAGGGCTTCTGCACCAGCTACAGCAATAGTAGGAACTCTGCATCAGTCTTCTACATCAACAACAGGGCCTTCACACCAGCAGCATCAATAATAGGTACAAGCATCAGCAACACTTCTTCAGTAGGTATGAGCTAAGAATGTTTCATTTATTTCATTTCCATAGTCTAGAATGTATTAGTTGTTAGCTCCCATTCAGCACTTCCTATCACCAGACCAGACCCAAATCCTTATCTCCCTATCTCCCTATTGCCTCTATCTTCTATTTGGTCCCTCTTTTAGACCATTCTTTCTACCTGCAAAGACCCTATACAGAGCATTCAACCAGACTCTCAGACCCTTGCACAGACCATTAACAATGCCCAAACTCCTTCTCAGACCCATCTACAGCACTGAAACCTATCCAGACCTGACCAAACCTCATCCAAAGACCATCACCCCAACCGACACCGGCCGTAGAGACCACTACCCCCACCGACATTGGCAGGCTAACTGACGTCGGCAGACTTGACCAATCGATGTCGGCAGACTAATCGACGTCGGCGACTGTGACCAGGCTGACAACAGCATTCAGGTAAGCATTTGCTTCCATTTCTATTTTAGTTTTCAATCATTTCAGTCTTTTATCATTCTATCTTTTATCAGACATTATTTTTATCAATCAGTGGGTTGACATCCCTCAAGCTTTTGCTTTTGGGATCAAGCTTTTGCTTGGCAACCCACCATCTCCTTATCTAACACCTTCTTTGTTTGTCTCTTTCTTCTACAGGTGTCATCCTCCACAACCAAAGAGGAGTTCTCACGACATCTGGATAATGGTGTGCAAGACTTCATCCAGGTACATACAAGCCTTAGACCATCTCTCTTAGTTTCTTATTCTCTCTTTGAATGTGAAAGCGAAAATTGTATAGAAACATTCTGGCACGAGCGGTGGGACCCTAGGGTCTTCCTTGGGTTCTTTTCTTTCTTTTCATATAGGGTGCATTAGGTTTCTCCTTTTCACCTCTTTCTTCTATCTTCCAAAAGACATCATTAGTGGGATTAAAAAGAACTCTTCTTTCTTTTCTTGCATCATAGACTAGTCAAAAGTCATACTCTTCAACCCTTTCTCCATTTGTCTTCATACGAACTAACGTTTTGACTTGGGCTTAAAACACATTGCATTTCATTTCTTCTTGCTTGCATTTCTTATTCCACATCTAGTAATTAACAACCGCATCATGAATTAATCGTAGATCACTTTATGTTACACAACCAAATCACTTGCACAAATCAAACATCAAAACTTACCTGAGACAAGGCCCGACTGGAATTTCATCACCCAGCGGATACCTTACCCATCCCGGCAATCCCACTTGGATTTCATCACCAAGGGGAAAGCCCACTCTATTCTCTAGCAGAGAATAATCTCTAGGGAAAGTATATTTTGGCTAAGCGAGACTAGCTTATCACTGGGCTCGTGAAGTGAGGGGAGCTTGTTCCTTAGCACTAGGCCATGTACGAAACCTAACCCAAACTCTTGAGCGCCTAAACAAACCTAAAACCATCCTTAGACAACTTCTTCTAGGACCCATTCTAACAGCCAACCTCCCAAACATCACTTTAAGGCATAAGCCACAAGATTCTAAAAGTTGATTATTAGGATTTAACGCTTAGGGTCTGCCTATCTCCATCTATTTTTTTGTTCTCATCTAGTTTTTTTGAGCTAATGAGGATGTTCTTATTCATTTTTTCCAAAAACTCTCAAATCTTTTGGGTTTTTGGAAAACATAGTCACCGGCATCGGTTTTACCACCGATGTCAGCAACCTTTCCTTGTTGGCATCGGTTATATGACCGATGTCGGCCATCGTTCTCACCGACATCAGTTTTTTAACCAACGTCGGTCACTATCACAGTCTTTTTTTTTCAAAACAACAGCGTTAAAACCTAACCCTTTTTCTGCCAAAACCACATTCTAAGTTTCTCAAACTAAAAAAACATAGTTTCTGAAACCTGACCCCTCTTGCCTTGAATGGTTTTGACACATAGTCAAACCATGACTTTTATTGACCAAGCGAGGCATCAACCGCTTCCACCTTCACCATCCATAACTAGTCCTATAATGGAGTTCCACTCGGAGACCGAAAGAACTCCTACTCGACCGACCCCGACTTAGACCCCCATTATCCCTGAAGGGGACCAAGATTTTGAAAGATTCTTGGACCTCAATGTCAAAGCCCTCCAAAACTATCTCGCAAGAAACCAAACGCGAGACCTTTCGGGTGAAGCGGTGATGACATCAACACCATCCACTACCCAGCCTTTTGCCTCAATCATTAACTCGACCATGGCCAATATGCAAAGTTTGGCCTCCCCATCTATTTTTAGACCGACCTCCATCGGGGTTCCATTACCCCCTCAACCACATGCAATTCAACCAAGTTCTACATCATACCAGAACTTGATTGTCTCGACTCCACACACTCTTGTACCCATAAATGCAAGAGTGTCTACCTCTCCTTTTGCCAATGCCGCCACACAACCACCTTTGGCGATATCTAGTCAACTTATGCCTTCTACCTTCATAATGCAACCACCCTTGGCCTCCACTTCTATCCCAACTACTAGTTATCAATACATTGTGCCCCTACAAGCACAACTGACTACATCGTATGCCCCGTCTAATACCTTTCAAGCACCTTACAACCTAGGGGGGCGCCCCATCTACCAATCCATCAACTGATCTCATCAAAATGTTGATGGATAAAATGTCTAGTCTCAATACCTCTATTTCTGGTTCATGCAATGCCCTCTCATATGAGCAAATTTGCAATGAGCCCATCCATCCCTCTGTCCCAATCAGACCATACCCCAACCAGTGGGAGCTTCCAAAATTTTCTCATTTTTAGAGTAAGGAAGACCCGCAATAGCACCTACGAGCATTCTGACATGCTTGTTATCTCATAGCCCACGATGATGCATTACTTCTACGCACGTTCCCCATGTCACTTTCTAGCCCTACTCTTGACTGGTATAGCTCTCTTACCAGACATTCTATCTTTTCATTCACTCAACTCACCCAATTATTTCTCGACCATTTTTCTATCAATATCACCAAACAAGCCTCAATCACAGACCTCTATTCTATCAGGCAGTTTGACAACGAATCAATAATCAATTTTGTCACCCATTGGAGAGGCTTGATTAACCAGCTCTCCTTCTCTTTGCATCAACCTGAGCTCATCAAGCTCTTTTCTTGAGCATGTGCCAGTCACATCTCTTTTACCTTGCGGGTTCAAACATTCTACACTTTTGACGAAGCTTTCACCATGGCCTGAAATCTCAAACTCCGCACCATTGAAGAGGATAAGGTCAAATTGCGTAATACTAACACAAGAACCAATGACCCTTCTTCTTCCAAACCTTCTTCTTCCCACTCCAAATCCAAAGGAGTGGCCAATACTATGGTCATTAGATCACCATCTTTGACAACAACTAACCAATCTCAACCTTCAACGTCCCAAAGCATCACCAAACAATTCCAACAACGGTACATCCAACGTAACTACACTCTAATTGGAGAATCATACGCTTCCATTTTGGAAAAACTTGTCAAACAAGAGGTCCTCAATCTCCCTCTAATTCGACCACCTCAATTTGACCCTTCAAAAGCCCTCCCTACATGGTATAGGGAGGCTCACTTCTATCACTTTCATCGCATCCATGGCCATGACATCGATAATTGCCGAACCTTCAAAAACATTGTCCAAGACATGATCGACAAGGGGGATCTTGTTTTGGATGACCCAAATGCCCAACCCAACCAGCACATCAATATCTTCAAACAACCCTTTCTTAATCACCCGCCTATTCAAAACAATGTCCAGACCATGGCCGATAGCTCCCACGAGCATGACATACACATGATTAACACGGTCTCGCCTCTTGTCCCTAACTTACCTCCTTCATAGATGGGAAACCCTTATTCCCCTATTTCTCCTCCATAGGATGAAGAACTATCTTCTCTTATTAGTCCTCCATCGACCTCTCTCATATTGGGGGATGCCTTGACCATACCAATGCCATTAAGCCCACATTCATCCTTCCTCCCACCAATGGAGGACCCTACCTTGCCTACTCCTCAAGCACAAGTAGAAGGCACCATCATCCCTATCCTCTGCCCTCTTGAGGAGCCGCACTCTCCTATTTCTTCTCCACCAAGAGAAGAACCAGTCTCTTCACCCATTTCGACCAAGGAAGACCCAGTCATAGTTTCCTCTTGCCTTTTGCCTGAGATTGCTACATCTCTCTCACCTCCGTCCACATATGAACCCAAACCCGTATCTAACCTCGCCTCACACAATGGTGGCCCTCAACCCAAACCAAAGAAGGCCACTAAACCACACCGGAGGACTCCTCCCCCACCTTCATCATTACCTTCAATTTTGGGCCCGCATCCGTCCACTTTAATAGGAGTGCTTCCTACTCCCATACTTCACAGAGGCAAGTCGCCTCCATTATCCCCTCAACCCATCAAACATATATTTCCTCCAAAACATTCAACACCTATCACCTGTAAAGTGCCATCTACATGTGTGGCTACACCACCCATGAAAATGATGATACGACCAATGCCTCTTATGCCCCTCAAACCAAAGTCATCAACCCCCAGTGCAACAAGACACACAAACCCATTAGCAGGTTCTTATACCTTACTGTTATGGTAATTGTTGCAGTCTTCTCGCATCAATCTCCCACCTCTTAAACCATATCAATCTCTCAGACCAAAACCACCTTGGTTTGACGACACTCAGATTTGTGCATATCATCGCACGCCTGGGCACGACACTAAGCATTATTGTGCCCTCAAGGTTGTCATTCACCAATGCTTGGGGAAAGACACCCTTCTTCTTGACCACATTATCAACAAACCTTCAACATTGCCCCACTCATCAACTATCAGATCAAGACCATCTTGGTTCAACAACTCAAAATTCTATCATTATCACCACACTCCAAGACATGACACTGAGCATTGTTGCGCTCTTAAGGCTATCATTCGTCAACACCAGAAAAAGGATACCCTTCTCATCAAGGATCCTCTTGACCACCCCTTTGACAAATCATCAACACCGACCCATGCTTCTCAAACTTCATCACCAAAATTGAGATCTCCACGCCAGACTATGGTCCCTTTACCACCTTTAACCCCCTTATTCGACATCAACACAGTTAATCTGACCACCAAGCCTCAACCAACCTTGACCAATCTGTCAAACATTCTCCCTAGCCACTGAGGGAACTCAATGTTCATCCAAGCCTCAACCAACATTTCAACCTAGTCTCGACCAAATATCAATCACTCTTTTCCTCTTAAACCTTGACTAGGCCTCAATCAAGCCTTGACCATACATCGACCAAGCAAGCATCGACATGACCTCGACCAAACATTCAACTTGATCTCAACCCGACCTCAATCAAACATTTAACCAATCTCGACCAATCATCGACCAAATACCAATCTCGACCAAGCCTCAACCAAACATTCAACCCAACCATTGACTAATCATCAACCAAATATCCATCAACCCGACCCTCGACCAAACATTCAACCAATCTCGACCAATTAGCGACCATATCAACCATCCAACTTCATGACCATCAACCAACATGTGACCAATTTGGGAAACAAGTAAACAAAGACAAGTTTACTCTAAATTGGCTTAGACCTTCCATCATCATGCACAAGTGTGGACCAGGGACTTATCAAAACTTGAGCCCTTTAATGCCTTGCAACTATGACCATTCTACTATTAGTCGAGTACTCATTCACTTGACATTTAACTTGAGCTCGTCCCTTGAGCAATCCCCATCCTCTTAATCCTCATTCCTTTCAACCCTATTCCCCTTAACAAATCCTATATAAACCTTTTATAATGTATGGATACTTTGTCTTAATAAAAGGGTGCCCTTGAAATTATATAGTCTTGTCCATGACTCAAAATTTTGTCAAAAAAATAAATCAAGATGTCAAAATATCCAAGGTCACAAAATCAAAAAGGCAGACTGTTCCCTCAAAGGATAGTTGTACTATCATTGTTGTAACTAATAGACTACTCCCTTGAAGGACAGTTATTCCAAGCCCTCATATATATATAAAGCAAAAATATAGACCACTCCCTTGAAGGATGGCTATGACTAAATCTTGCTACTCTCAGAAGCTTCTCGCATCGATCAGCTTCACAAATGACCACAAAGCAAATGACATCTCTATGTAGACTTCCTGCATCGATCAGTTTGCTCAAAAAAAAGAAAGAAAGGTCATGGACTTGACTTTTAGTCGTCTCAGGGTCTACTATAAAAAGGGGCAAAGTTCTCTCTGCTCTAAAATGGGTTACCCTATCCTCACCTATCATAGCACCTACCCAAGGGACTTCGATCTCACTTTAATGTCAAAGCGATTCGACTACTTCTCTAACACAAACCATGGTCAACGACGTAATGCATGAATGGGGCTCTTGGTTCTAACAAGCCCTATCTATGCTGTCATTCTAGTCCATCTCAATGAAAGAGCAATTTGCCTTTCACTTTTTATTCACACTTTGGTCACATCCAACCAAATCATTTACCAACCAAACCAAATCAAACCAAAACATCTTCAGACCAGTCACATCATCCTAGTCCATTTCACATAGTTTTTATGGACACCAATACACATGGAAACTATCGACCAGACACAATTTATGTTAAGCATAAACCATTACTTGCTAAAGCATAAATAGACCTCAATTCATTTTTAGCATACATCCATCACAAATATGGAAAATTGCTAGGGATAAAAGACTTCTCAACCAATGCTACAGAATACACCATTTGGAAAAGGCTGTAACATCTTTTTCTCCTCATCATTTCAACACATGACCAAACCAACCTATCAACCTCTTTAACTCTTCCCCTAAACTACATTGGTCTGAGGCCCTGAGACTGGGGCTATGTAGGGAACACTCAGATGACACGACATCTTCTGAGGTTAGCTCAACCACCCTCATTTGTTCATTTCCCTGATGGACAAACTATCCTCCTTTTGACCATGACTTGACCCTGACCAGACCATCGACCACATCGACCCTCTTCCTCCCTTTTAGGGAGAACTACATTGGCCTGAGGCCCTTTTAGCAAGGGCTATGTAGGCAGCACTCATTTGACATAGCATCTTTTGAGGTTAGCTTGGCCACATTCTTTTGTCCATCCATTCATTCGACCAACTATCTATCTTGACCTGCCTCGACCAACGACCTTAGAGATCATGACTATCTCCTCAGACTCCGACCAATTCCAAGACATACGTTGCCTTGGTTGTTTTTACATGTATGCTACCTCACGAATGGTTAGAAAAATTGTGCATAGACTATTTCTGACCTTCACAAGTATAGGATCGCAAGCCAGTTGATCCCCACTACTTGTGACATTTTCATGTTCCTGGGAGCACTTCTTGAGCCCAGAATACCTGGAACATGATGAACATTGGAGCTTTAGCTTAGATTGAATAACCTGATCAGCTATGACCAAATGTTGGGGCCCAATTATTTCAATTTTGGCACTCCTTGACCTTGACCTGTGACAATTTGACCTGACCATCTTGAGAAGTGGCATACGCGCAATCACGACATTTACAGCGTTCACACTCACACTTCACCATTTTCATCCACTCTATCAAATCAGCACTCGATTCTAGGTTCCCTTCCCTCGACTCCTGCTTTGAGGGGGAATACCTGATCCCACATCAGGGCAACCAACCTCTTCCTATTTTTATCTTGCAGTTCACTTGAACAACCAACAGGACAAAATCAACCTTATCCCACACTTGGGACAACCAACTCCTATTTTTGTCTTGCAATTCATCCAGAACAACCAACAAGACAAAAAGGGGCAAATGTAGATACCGAAATCGTGTCTACTCCCTTGGTCATCCTCCTCGTCCTCTCCCCCCCTTGGTCCCCTTTGTCCCATTTCACTTAACCACTCCTAACCCCCTATACACTTATTAATTTAAAATAATTAGCTATTTTAAATTAATAAAATCCCTTTTCTCTCTCCCCATGCCACCTCACACCACCCTAGGATCCCCTTCCTTAGATTCTCTTCACTCCTACCATGCCTTAGTGACCTAAACCCCATTTATGACCCCCATTTCATTCTCCCACGCCTCATTTAACCCCTCTCGACCATTTTTCCATGAACCTTGACCATGGTGGCTTGTAAGAATGGGTAGAGAGCTAAAATTAGCCTCTATCCCCATTCTGCAACCACCAATGTCAGTCAGTCTGCGACCAACATCAGTGGTTTTGCCAGCGTTGGGAGCCTTCAAGACTACGTTATGTATCCAGAATGTGGATCGGCTCTCTCGCATCTCATTTTCCAATCTTTGCATCGGCTCTTTCAATCTACCTTGTGACCTTTAACAATCAGCCAATCTTCCAGTCTTCAATCCACCAGACCTCTCACTCTCTCTCTCTCACAGGGCTTCTGCACCAGCTACAGCAACAACAGGGACTCTGCATCAGTCTTCTACATCAACAATAGGGCCTTCACACCAGTAGCATCAACAATAGGTACAAGCATCAGCAACACTTCTTCTTCAGTAGGTATGAGCTAAGAATGTTTCATTTATTTCATTTTCATAGTCTAGAAATGTATTAGCTGTTAGCTCCCATTCAACACTTCCTATCACCAGACCAGACCTGAATCCTTATCTCCCTATCTCCTTGTTGCCTCTATCTTTTGTTTGGTCCCTCTTTTAGACCATTCTTTCTGCCTACAAAGACACTATACAGAGCATTCAACCAGACTCTCAGACCCTTGCACATACCATTAACAACGCCCAGACTCCTTCTCAGACCTGTCTACAGTGTTGAAACCTATCTAAACCTGACCAGACCTCATCCAAAGACCATCACCCCTACCGACACTGGCCGTAGAGACCACTGCCCCCACCACATCGGCAGGCTAACCGACGTGGCAGACTTGACCAACCGACGTCGATAGACTAACCAATGTTGGCGACTTTGACCAGGCCGACAACAGCATTTAGGTAAGCATTTGCTTCCATTTCTGTTTCAATTTTCAATCATTTTAGTCTTTTATCATTTTATCTTTTATCAGACATTATTTTTATCAATCAGTGGGTTGACATCCCTCAAGCTTTTGCTTCTGGGATCAAGCTTTTGCTTGGTAACCCACCATCTCCTTATCTAACACCTTCTTTGTTTTAGTTTCTTTCTTCTATAGGTGGCATCCTCCACAACCAAAGAGGAGTTCTCACGACGTCTGGATAACGGTGTCTAAGACTTCATCTAGGTACATACAAGCCTTAGACCATCTCTCTTAGTTTCTTATTCTTTCTTTGAATGTGAAAGCAAAAATCGTATAGAAACACTACTGTTGGTCTTTTAAGTCTTTTCAGGTCCTCTAGATTAGTTAGTGCCTAGTTTATCATTGTGTTAAAGGGGGATAAAGTGATTGAATAAAAATAAAGAGTGTGAGCATAAGATTTTTGAATTGTGTTGACATCAATGACAAATGGGGAGATTATTGAAGTGTTATCAATGATGTCTCCAAGGTGGCCAAGAGTGTGCATGAGGTGACAAGTGTTCTAGCTTGACAATGATAAAGTGTGTTTTAATGTTCTTGCATAGATGTTTAGTGATAGATTGGATAGGTAGGTTAATCGATGTGTTTGGTAATGTAATCATGTTACATATTCCCTATGGGGTGTCAAGTGTGCTTAGAGTGATTTTGGAAGTGCATGGTGTTTATTAGGTTCATCATTATGGTCATCTAGGCCAAGTAAGTATTATGGTAAATCAAGCTGAATAATAAGATTTGACATTAGTATTCACATGTGTGGTAGTGTCATAAGGAGTTGGTCATATGGGTCTGATCAATTTTGTACTAATATCTTATGGTCCAAGTTTCAAATCATGAGATGGTGTGTAGTAAAAGATATCGAGGTGCAAAATTGGCCTTCCAAGTAGATTATAGTTTTTCCCTTACTTAAGCAAATATTAAATATTGATTGACCTTTATATAGGGTTAAAAAGTGTGAAAATATCACTTGATCAGATCAAGGATCTAATGGTGAGCATTCAATCATGTAGATAAATATCTAATAGCAAGCATGAGGTCAATAAGTCAAAAGATCCTGAGATTAAATGTGATGGGGACATGTGTCACAAACATGGTGATTTAGTAGTAGATATATGGTATAAATCAATTAAATAATTCAATAATAATAGAAGGCATGTGGGGATACCAAATGGTGTAAGCACATTTGGAGACTAATAGTAGAGTATACATAAGGCATGCGGGCTATCAAGTATTACAATCTTAGAAGCATGAATTAAATATCAACAACCAATGATTGAAAGTAAAGACCAAGAGACTCCCAAGAAGATTGAAGGAATAAATTTTATAAAGCTTCCATATGGAATGAGATGAAGACATGTGTCTGAAGATTTTACATTAAATATGACTATTGGAATTTGAATTTTAAAATTTACAAAGAGAAACCAATCAGTAGTGTTTTGTTTATAACATTTGATGTATGACAAATTTAATAGTGGTATAAAAAGCAAAGTTGTAAAAGGATCTAAGGAATATCTAAAAAAATTGGTTATAAGGTCTGAATATTAGTATAATTATAGTAATTGAGCTCCAAAGTTTACTATTTTTTCATTCATTATGTTCTTGTGTACAAGACTAATGTTTGAGTAGTTTGTGCATATACAGAAGAATGTAGTAATGGATGTAATAACTTGAAGGTGTCTTAAGAGTAATGTGGAATATACCTATGCATTTTTAATTGGTCTTATGTTCCTAATTTTCTTAGTGAAGTGATAATGAGGTGAATAGGTCTCCATAAGATGTATAAGGGTTGCTTATGCCTATTTGAAAGGTGTAGCCTTTTAAGGGTGATCCATGGATTCTATGACTGACTTATGAGGGTAATATTGAGATATGTTTAAGTGTGATATAATAATTAAGGGTTAAGTAAATTATTATGTCAAACCAAGAAGATAATATTCATAAAGGCTCTATAAATAGTGAAATCAAAGGTGATGGTTTCTAGAGAAGTAGAAAGGCAAATAAAGAAAGTGAAGTAGAGAGGCAAATAAATAAGGAGAAAAAGGTGTAGAGGAAAATGAAGAGGAAGATTGAGTGTGCTTAGTGGATGGATTAAACTGATGATTAGGATGAGCATTGTGTGTAAGATTTGTAGATCATAATTATGATGTTATAGTAGTGTACTTTCAAGATTGAAGATTGAGGATGAGCAATCCAAAATGGTATTTTGGATTAATTACTTGTGTGTGTAAGCTTGAGAGTATGAAGGGTTGAAATAGAGGTGTTATATATTGTTTCTCTATTAGATTGAAAGAAAATCAGAGTTTTTGAGTTTTTGATTTCATATGTGTTGTGTGGGTACTCAACATCTATAATAAGTTGGTGTTTGTTCATAATTAGGGGTAGGTGCTCCTTGTGAAGTGGGTGATTCACTAAAAGTTCTCATGTTTTTTATCATTTTATAGGATAAGTATTCCATATGTTTGTAGGCTTGAGAGTGGGTTTTATTCCCACATAATACATGTGTTGTGTGTTTGATTTTGCATCATCTTTCTTATTCATTGTTATGAATGACTTGTATGCTTTATGACTACTTGTGATGATTGATTAAGGATTTGAAAGGATTGGAATTAAAGTTTGTATTATCTTTCATCACTGATTCATCCCCCTCTTATTTATTATACCTCTAACACTTAGTGTTATAGTCTATCATTTGTCTAAGAGAAATAGTTGACCTATTTGATCTTGTTCTTAAAGACCTTGCTTCTGTAGAACATTAGTGACCTAGTCAAATCTATTTTATACTATTTTCATATATTGTCACTTGAACTAACATTGTACTATTATTAATCAATAAATTGACAACTATTTACTATAATTATTTCACCTTTTCTGTTCAGTTGTTTGCATGCTTAAAGTAACTCACATAACTTATATTGATGGTTTTTCAAATTACCATTTTAGTTACACTATTTTATTCTTTTGCAAACACTACCAAATATTTTACATTCAAAAAATATTAAACATTTGTCTTCCCAAGGTGTACCAAGGGGGAAGTTGACTTGGTTTTATGGCCAAGTATAAATATGTGAATGATGGCATAAATTGGCAAAGCAGTCGACACCCTTTGTTAGGGTGTGGAGCTAAAAGCTTCACCAAGGAGCATACTTAAACAGGTTCGGGTCTACACAGACGCCGGCGTCGGTCAGGAGCGACCGACGTCGGTTAGTAGCAGTTGCAGAGGCACCGACGTCGGCGATATGGTCGACCGGCGACGGTCACAGGCGAACAGGCAGGAACCGATGTCGGTTACCTGCGTGTCCAGAAATCTATTTTCGTGGACGGCAGCGAGTGTTTGCATGATAAGTTTGAGTCGTGGACTCAAGCTTGCGTCTCTATTGTTAGCAATACTATTTTTAGAGCCCTTGTTCAAGAGGCTTAACTGTTTGTTGTAAGAGCATGCTCAAGTTTCCCTATTTCTATATGTAGGAAGATCTTCTTAGCTTAGAATTGTAGAGTGTGTGTAGAACTGTAAGAGTAGAACATTGTGAATGTTTGAAGGACAGTATAGAGTTGCATTAATCCAGGTTGTTGGATTTGAATGTACTTGAGAGTGAGCTCTTGAGGAATAGAGATCTAGTGAAGAGATCTTGTGTGCATCTGAGAGAGGTGTGGAAGAACGAAGCTTCTTCATATTGTATTCCTATTGTAAAGAGTTTCAATACAAGTTTTCAGGGTGTTTTCTTGTATATCTTGTTCTGTGCTATTTATCATTTCAGTTACTTATCTATCTGATTTATTTCCGCGTTTATTGCTTTCACAAGTGTAATCTATTGTTGGTTTGATCCCCCAACAAGTGGTATCAGAGCCTAGGTTACAGGTTACAGGTTACAGATTACAGGTTGCTCACAGGTGTTTCTGCAGGAATTTCTGTTTGAGTGGGAGAAGTAATGGCAGAAGAAAGTAAGCTGAGAATGGAAAAGTTTAATGGCAAGAACTACCAACATTGGAGAATGCAGATAGAGGACTATCTGTATCAGAAGGATCTCTACTTACCGTTAGGTGGGATAGCAAAAAAGCCCAAGGACATGGAGGATGAAGAATGGGAAGTTCTTGACAGAAAGGCTCTTGGGTCTATAAGACTGAGTCTGGCCTCCACTGTGATATGTAATTTGTCACAGGCAAAAACAACGGTAGAGTTGATGACCACGTTAGCAAATATGTATGAAAAACCCTCAGCTTCAAATAAGGTATATCTTATGAAGCAATTATTTAATTTGCATATGAATGAAGGTGGATCTGTTTCTACTCATCTGAATGATTTCAATGGAATTGTTAATCAGTTAAGTTCTATCAATATTGTATTTGAAGATGAAATAAAAGCTCTTTTGATATTATGTTCTTTGCCCGAAAGCTGGCATGGCTTAGTAATGGCAGTTTCTAATACTGCATCTGCATCAAATATTTTGAAAGTAGATGTGGTTAGCGTTATCTTGAATGAGGAAATACGCAGGAAAAGCACAGAAGAGACATCTGGGAACGCTTTAAATTTTGAGAGCAGGGGAAGGCAAAAAGAAAAGAGCAAGAGGAGATCAAGATCTAAGTCTAAGGTGAGAGGAAGATCCAAATCCAGGAATGGCAGGAAGCCACAATGCTGGAACTGTGGAAAGATGGGGCACATAAGCAGAGATTGTTGGTCAAAGCCCAAGGAGGACAACCAACACGAAGGAAAGGAAGAAGCCAAGGTTGCAGGTATTGCACAGGATGCTTTAATTTTCTCTTTGCATAATAACATAGAATCTTGGGTATTAGATTCTGGTGCTTCTTTCCATGCTACCCCTAACAGAGAGTATTTCAGTGACTATATCCATGGAGATTTTGGAATAGTATACTTAGGGGATGATGAGCCTTGTAAGATTATTGGCAAAGGTAAAGTGCAGCTGAAGATGCAGAATGGCAACACATGGGTGTTGAGAGAAGTGATGCATGTTCCTAGTTTGAAGAGAAATTTGATTTCTGCAGGTAAGCTAGGTGATGAGGGTTGTACAGTAACTCTCACAGCAGATTCTTGGAAGGTGACCAAGGGTGCACTAGTTATGGCCAGAGGTAAGAGAGAAGGTACTCTCTACTTGTGTAATTATGTTACTAACAAATCTCCTTCAGTTTTATCTACTTCAGGTGTGGATTGTAAATTGTGGCACTCAAGGCTTGGCCACATGAGTGAGAAGGGGATGTCAATACTTAAGTCTAAAGGTATGCTTTCAGATTTGAAAAGTATGGATCTAGAGTTTTGTGAGCACTGTGTATTTGGGAAACAGAAAAGGGTTAGTTTTCTCAAGACCGGGTCTACTAAGAAAAGGCAGAAGTTGCAGCTTGTTCACACAGACGTGTGGGGACCAGCTCAGGTAGCCTCTATTGGCGGATCACGGTACTATGTTACATTCATAGATGACGCCACAAGAAAGGTATGGATCTACTGTATTAAAAAGAAATCTGATATTTTTGAGACTTTTAAGTTTTGGAAAGCCATGGTTGAGAATGAAACAGGCAGAAAGTTAAAGTGCTTGAGATCTGATAATGGCGGTGAGTTCTGCAGTCTTAAGTTCAAATTGTATTGTTATACACAAGGAATCCGTAGGCAAAGGACGGTTCCAAGGACACCTCAGCAGAATGGTATTGCTGAAAGGATGAACAGAACTATTATGGAGCATGCAAGATGTATGAGATTGCATGCAGGGTTGCCCTTAGAGTTTTGGGCAGAAGCAGTTGACACCGCAGTGTACTTGATTAACAGAGGACCCTCTACAGCGTTGGATGGTGGAATTCCAGAAGAGGCATGGACAGGTAAAAAGGTAGATCTTTCATATCTCAAAGTTTTTGGTAGTGAAGCCTTTGTGCATATCGATAAGGAAAATAGAAAGAAGCTTGATCCTAAGCCTATGAGGTGCACGTTTATAGGCTATGGCTCAGATGATTTTGGTTTCAGATTTTGGAATCTAGGAACTAACAAGGTAATCAGGAGCCGTGATGTTGTTTTCAATGAAAGAGTGATGTACAATGATCAGATAAGGAAGCTGGATCAATCTGGGCAGAGCAATAGTGAATTGGACGAAGTTATGGTCCAAAATGAGCTCGCAGGAAAAAGAAATAATCACTTGCAGGAAAACACAGAGACCGACGTCGGCAGGGTTGTAACCGGCGTCGGCAGTACAGAAACCGATGTCGGTCATACAGAGACTGACGTCGGCAGACCAGGCACCGAGGTCGGTCAGGAAGAACCGATGACGGCGAGTGACAGGTCTACAGGTGGCCGAGGTCGGTCACTGTCAGAAAAATTGGGTGGACAGATTGTTGAAAACAAGTCCAAGACACCCACCAGGAGGTCTGAAAGGGTAAGTAAGCCTCCAATTAGATATTCTCCTTCCTTATATTATTTATTGCTAACCGATGGTGGAGAACCAGAAAGTTTTGAAGAAGCATTACAGGTGGAGTCCAGGAGTAAGTGGGAGCGTGGCATGGTTGAGGAGATGGAGTCCTTAAGAGAGAACCAAACATGGGATTTGGTTGAATTGCCAGCTGGTAAGAGAACACTGAAGAATAGATGGACCTACAGGTTGAAGGAAAGTGAGGATGGTCAGATGCGATATAAGGCCAGATTAGTGGTAAAAGGATTTGCACAAAAGCCAGGTATTGACTTTGGTGAAATTTTTTCTCCTGTTGTTAAGATGACTTCAATAAGGGTTGTATTGTCTTTGGTTGCTTTTGAGGATTTGCATCTCGAGCAGCTAGATGTTAAGACAGCATTTCTTCATGGAGATTTGGATGAGGAAATTTATATGGAACAGCCAGAAGGTTTCGAGGTCAAGGGTAAGGAGAAATTTGTGTGCAGGTTAAAGAAAAGCTTGTATGGCCTCAAGCAAGCTCCAAGGCAATGGTATTTGAAATTTGACAGGTTTATGACTGAGCATGGCTACAGTAGGTGTCAATCAGACCATTGTGTATATTTCAAGAGATTTGATAACGGTAGATATATTATTCTATTGTTGTATGTAGATGACATGCTGGTTGCAGGGTCTCACATGCAGGATATCTCTGAGCTCAAGGAGAAGTTAGCTCAAAAGTTTGCCATGAAGGATTTGGGAGCAGCTATGAAGATCCTTGGCATGAGCATTAGGAGAGACTGGAAAAATCACAGGTTGATATTGTCTCAAGAAGATTATGTGAACAAGGTGTTGGAGAGGTTTAATATGCAGGATGCAAAACCGGTGAGTACACCTATGGCTGGACATTTTAAGCTAAGCAAAGAACAATGTCCCAATTCACATGATGAGGTAGAGTACATGAGTACAGTTCCATATTCTTCCGCAGTAGGGAGTTTGATGTATGCAATGGTATGTACTAGACCAGATATTGCCCAAGCAGTGGGAGTAGTAAGCAAGTATATGGCCAATCCAGGTAAGGAACATTGGAAAGCAGTTCAATGGATCCTTAGATATCTGAGAGGAACCAGCAGCAAGCACCTATGCTATGGAGGTTCAGATACTTCTCTACATGGCTACGTAGATTCAGATATGGCAAGGGATTTGGATGGCAGGAGGAGCACCACAGGTTATGTTTTTACTGTAGGTGGATCGGCAGTTAGTTGGATATCTAAGTTGCAGAAGGTTGTAGCCTTGTCAACTACAGAAGCAGAATACATTGCAGCTACAGAAGCTAGCAAGGAGATGATATGGATGACACGGTTCATGGAAGAGCTTGGAAGGGAGCATGGGAGTTGCAGATTGTACAGTGACAGTCAGAGTGCAATCCATTTGGCCAAGAACTCAGCGTTTCACTCTAGAACCAAGCACATACAGCTAAGGTACCACTTCATACGGCAGGTATTGGAAGATGGTGAGTTGAAGCTGGAGAAAATTCATACAGACAAGAATCCTGCTGATATGCTAACAAAGCCGGTTACGATGGAGAAGTTGAATCTTCATTCAACTTCTATTGGTCTTCATGATTGAGTTGAAGATGGAGGAGCAAGAAGATGATGCTGTACAGGTTGGTGCAGCTGGTTTATCTCCAAGTGGGAGATTGTTAGGGTGTGGAGCTAAAAGCTTCACCAAGGAGCATACTTAAACAGGTTCGGGTCTACACAGACGCCGGCGTCGGTCAGGAGCGACCGACGTCGGTTAGTAGCAGTTGTAGAGGCGCCGACGTCGGTGATATGGTCGACCGGCGACGGTCACAGGCGAACAGGCAGGAACCGATGTCGGTTACCTGCGTGTCCAGAAATCTATTTTCGTGGACGGCAGCGAGTGTTTGCATGATAAGTTTGAGTCGTGGACTCAAGCTTGCGTCTCTATTGTTAGCAATACTATTTTTAGAGCCCTTGTTCAAGAGGCTTAACTGTTTGTTGTAAGAGCATGCTCAAGTTTCCCTATTTCTATATGTAGGAAGATCTTCTTAGCTTAGAATTGTAGAGTGTGTGTAGAACTGTAAGAGTAGAACATTGTGAATGTTTGAAGGACAGTATAGAGTTGCATTAATCCAGGTTGTTGGATTTGAATGTACTTGAGAGTGAGCTCTTGAGGAATAGAGATCTAGTGAAGAGATCTTGTGTGCATCTGAGAGAGGTGTGGAAGAACGAAGCTTCTTCATATTGTATTCCTATTGTAAAGAGTTTCAATACAAGTTTTCAGGGTGTTTTCTTGTATATCTTGTTCTGTGCTATTTATCATTTCAGTTACTTATCTATCTGATTTATTTCCGCGTTTATTGCTTTCACAAGTGTAATCTATTGTTGGTTTGATCCCCCAACACCCTTATCACTATGGTATTGTGAAGTGAGGGGGTAGACCCATATACCAAACTAGTACCATCACCAATATAGATCTCTTTTAGGCCAAATGTCCTAAAACCAACCTTAGAGTTCACTCTAGTTCCTTATTTCAACCAACTTTTGTATCACATTAAAATTAAACTTTCTTATAACCTAATACACCTAGGATGACCAACTAGTTATCATTTACTTTTCAATTATTGATTTCTCTTTGATCATTGTGTGTTGCATTAAAAAAAAATTGTTGGCCAACATTGGTAGAAGGTTTTTGATATGTGTTTTAATTGGATAAATCACATCAATCTAATTATTTGTGTGCTTACTTTCATTATTGCTTCAAATTAGATTAAAAAAAATTATTGTTTTAGAATACTATCATCTTGGTCGATACAGTCTCTTACAAATTATAAAACCTTCCTACCTATAATACATAGTTGACCTACATGACCATGTATTCTTATCTCCCTATTTACTTTCCTAACTGTAATACATAGTTAACCTATATGATTGTGCATCCTTATATTTTTATTATATTCCCTAGGTTACAAAACATAGTCCCAGTTCAACTCTGTACCCTATTTTTTTATTTTGTCTACCTGATTCTTTTTAACTTCCTTCTTCCATCATGAACTTCCTATCTAAGGATAGTATAGAGTTGAACACAATAAATATGATGAGCTTTACGGATCTCAAAAAGCTTTCCCCATAAACAAATTATGGATTCCACTTTAGATGAAAGTAATGTGCATTTGTCTACTCACACTACAAATTATGGGACACCTCCTCATTTGTTTTTAGCTCATTATTTCTCTTAATTTTTGCTCATTTCTTAATTTTAGAAGAAGATAAAAAAAACTAGTAATAAGGGTGTGGTAGAATAACTTAGTTGTTATACATACATGATCTAGATGAGTGTAGAGAGATCCTATTTTTCTTGGAAGGATTACCTATATATAAGAAATCACTAACAAAAGGGGTTATTAGAAATATAATTAGGTAGACTACCTAGTGTGAGTTAGATCTAAGAAGTGTAAGCTTGTTAGGAGGCTATCAATCCACTCTTTGATAATACTTAATTTGAAAGAGATTAAAGTAAGATACTAGCATAAAATAATAGAAAGCAACTGAATTGAAATACAAGAAGAAAATGAATGTTTGATAGATAAAATGACTAAATATAGCAAAAATGGGTCAATACTAATGCTGAAATAGATCAAGTCAAGTTCAAAAAGTCAGGCAAGGGTCTATGAATAAGTAAGGACATAGAAAGTTAGATTTGGTTGGGGGTAAGGGGTTAGAAATAACTTGTTATTTATTACCATAGTGATCATCAGTGGTTAGGGTCACTATCAGTAGTTATGTTGACAATTTATGGTTGGGCAACCATCAATGGTTAGAGGTGATTATCGGTGGTTGTCCTAACCCTTGGTGGTTGCCTATAGAATTTTGAAGGTGTTCAAAAAGAGTTGTAGAATGGGATATTGACTAGATAGGGTTTGGTTAAAGGTCTGGGTAACAATGGGAGGTTGGAATATAGGTGTAGAAAGGTATGATGGGGAGAGAGGTCAGAAACTCAAATAAAAAAAACTAAAGTACAAATAGACATGTTGCTTGCTAAATGGCTGCTGGTTGATGGTTGGAGTAATGATACTTTGCATAAAAAGCAATTTTGGTAGAGGTTTGGATCTCTATTGTTATTATTGAATTACTAGAATAAGATTGGTTGAATAGAAACTTGAATACCTATGTGCTAGAATTCTTATGATGATGGATCCCACCTCCTAATCCCTTCCTTTTATAAGCAAAGAGAGATGGAAGATATAAGGTTCCCTAGTATGTTGGCTTGCTAATTTTGATGCTTGGGAGTTTGATAGTAATGGGCAAGGTAGATATATTAAATTATGTTGTGTTAGATTTTATAGTTAGTTTTTGTGTAAGAATGAGGAAGACCTGACCATCAATGGTCAACCTAATCATTAATAGTCAAGCTAACCATAAACGGTCAAGTGTCTAAAGGAAAAGGGGTCAAGGTGAGTTAAAATGGGTTGGGTTAAGGTTAAGTTAGTAAGTTAGGGAGTTTAGTTGGCTAAGTATCTAGCTAGACTCAAGGTATGATGGGTTGGTTAGTGGGTCATGAAGGGTTAGGTGATCCTTAAGGTATGTTGAGGCATTTCAACATCTAGTACCATTATGTGTGGTTTTTGAGTGTCTACATTTTTCCCCTTTTTATTATGTAGCTTTGAATTAACAAGTTTTAAATTAAAAATGGATTGCTTGGTCAAAGGTTTGTTTGCCCCAAGTATGGGAAGTGTTCCCCCTCAAATTGGGAGTCAATGAGGTGAAACCAAAATCAATTTAGGGTTTGATAAGTGGTGTATGGTAAGTCATGAGGTTTGTGACAAAATGGGGGTTGGACATTTGAAATGCAAACATGTGCACAAAATATGAAAAAGTATGATAGCCAACACCACACATAGACTGAGGTTGAAAATTTTGGTAAAAATAAGGTTAGTTCTAGAAGGACTAATGATGGGGTAATTAGGCCACATCATTAGGCATAGCTAATTGGGTTATTCTTATCAAGTCTCTTAGACAAGGTTAATGTTTTTGTAGGTATCTAAGGTAGGAAGTGCTCTTTTGAAAAACACAAATGGTCTGGTATGCACAAGGTGGTGTAAATTTCAAATATTCAACATGTTAAAGTTGGTTGGTGTGGTAATAAAACAAGATAAGGTTATCATAAAATATGTGATAGTTTGGGATAATAATGGCTAACATCGAGGTAGATGTGGTCGGGTTGTTGGTTGGTCAGAGAGGGTGTTCTCTGAAACATAGTTTTGGTTCTAGTGGAGAAGTTTATTTCCCAAAATGTTGGCACTTAGATGTGGGTGCTTTTTTAAAAAAGTTTAAATGTGATACCCTGATTGTCAATGGTTAGGAGTTCCAAGGTCAATCATCTAAAGTCACCTTGACCATTAATGGTTAGGGGGAAATCTTAAAAGTTTGAGGATAAAAAGTTAAAAACAAAATTCATTATCACTTTTAACTTGTTGACTCTAAGCTTTCCATGCATTTTGTGATTTGGTGATTTCACTTTTTGTTGTGAGAGGTTTGATTGAATGGTTGCTAACATGGTGATTGTCAATTGGGTGGAGGTGTGTATTTGAGGTGATTCAGTTGGGACCAATATGTAGGGTGGATGAGGATGTGATTAAGTATTTGGATGTGGGTTGTATCCTCAACAATGATCAAGAAATGAGGTCGAGAGTGTTTTAAAATTGATAGATTATTTAATTTTGTTGTTGTGAAGTTAAATGTGGGTAGTTTGTGGTTGTGCTAGATAGGGATTTGGGGGTTTGACCTAGATGTAGGTTTTATTTTAGATTTGAAAAATTAGCCAATGAAATTCAAAATTAATGGAATATTTGGGTAGAGGGTAGGGTATATGATAGAATTGGGTAATTTATTTGTTGAAATTTTGTTATTTTATTGGTTTTTTAAGAAGGTAGGGTTAGGTGGTTTGATTATGGTTATTGATGTGATTTGATATAATGATGGTGAGGATGTTTTATGATTATTATGATGTAACATTTTGTTTAGGGTTATGATGTTGATGAAATCACATGAAGTAAGTTAGATAACAAACTAGACGTGGAAAAAGAGATAAGAATCATGAGACATGTGTTTACATGAACCAATGATAAGAAGGTAAGGAAAAAGAATGATGCTTTTTCATTGGTAAGGAAAAAATACAAACTAAAGTTATATTGGCTTAAGGAACATAATCCTTTTGAATCATTCTCATTATCATGCTTTGGTTGATAAAAGGTGTCTTGATCACATGGTGTTAAGTAAGCTCATAATCCCTTGATTTGTAGATGGTACAAAGGGGAGGTAGGTGGTACGTAAATGCTAAATGGGTTGATAAGTAAGGTAACCTTATGTGGTTTAGTTTTCCCCTTCTATAGGTCACCTAATAACCATAGTATACAAGTCCATGTGTTCATGTAAGGTGTAGATTGATCGATGTGGGAAGTCTACTAGTCCTAGATATGAAATTTGATTACAACTTTCTTGGGATAACTTGTTCTGATTTTGATATAGGGTGCTTTATTGCTTTTGTTTTGATAAGTTTGTGAAGCTAATCAATGTGGGGAGCTCAAATGATTTATTTTAAAAAATTTAACTTAGCCATCCCTTAAAGGAGTGGTCTAAGTTTGGGTTTATTTATTTGGTATCTATCCTTTAAGGGAGTAGTTTATCTTTTAAGCAATTTAGTTTTAGGTAGTTATCCTTCAAGGAGCAGTCTACAATGGTAGATACATGTGACCCAAGTGATATTTTGGTATCCCAAATTATTTTGATGCTATGTTTTAGATATGGACAAGTCTATATAGGCTTAGAGGTTTACCTTTATGAGGGCAAAAACTTTAGCACAATAGGTTAATGATAGGTGAAAGGGGTGGTTTGAGAGACAATGACCATGTGTATTTATTTGATTAGAGATGAAAAGTATCCATGAGAACCATGATATGGGTAGAGCTGTGGTATCCATATTTATGATTAGGCTATAATTGTGATGATTAATCACATGGTTCTATGTTGTAATCAGTTATCCTCAAAGGGATACAGATAGGTAAGTGAAGGTGAGAATCTCATAAATCAAGGGATGAGCTTAAGTTAGACAATAAAGTGATTATTATCCTTGTTTAATAAAATAAAGGATGTAGATGAGAAGTATTGAGAGGCTTAGGTTTTGGTTTGCCTTCAAGAGAGGATAAATGGTAAGCTCCTGATCCATTCTTATGGGTTATGATGTAGGGTCCAATTCAAATGAAAGCAAAATTGCCTCTTTTGCTTTTCTCCATATTGGTTAGATGTTGATTTTCCTTTAGGATGAGGTCTTCAATATTGAATTATCATTATTTTAGGTGTTTATTATAGGCACACTTGATTCACTCTTGGTATACATGAAGATGGTTAAGCACTACTAGGTGATGCTTGTCAAGTATCTCAAGTTGTGATATATGTTCTTGATGATAAACACTCTCAAAAATGATAGATTGCAAGGATATGTGAAGAAAAGGAATATAGAATTTGAGAGGCAAGACTACCTATGCTCTAAATTCTATAGAGAAAGGGGTAGCACCTGTAGGGGTTTAAATGTTAGTGTGATAGGCCCATAAAGTGAAATGGATATGTAAGTGCTAATCCTGACCTTAAGTACTAACTACTTTGGTTAACATTTTATTAAGGTTTTTGTTATAGGATTTTGCCTTTCCATTTAATTATGGATGGTAAGGTGATGAAAATCTTAACTTGATGCCAAATGCATTGCAAAGACCTTAGACTTGCTTGTTTTTGAAAGATTTACCATTATTGCTGATGATCTTATAAGGAACACCAAAATGGTAGATGATATGATGATTGATGAAGTCGATGATCTTATGAACTTTGGTATAATTTCCCCAATGAGATCGAGTCCCCATTGTGAGAATGACCAATAGTCTTTGGATATTTTAAGGCCATGGGTAGCTATATCATGTAAATTGGTATGTTTTTGACATTTAACACATTTATTTACATAATCATAACAATTTTAGTTGAGGGTGGGCCAATAGTATCTAAGGCAAAGGATGCATTTAGTGATAGTTAAACCACTAATTTCCCTGATAGGATGGGAAGCTTCATGACTATGTAGACAATGGAGAAAGAAGCCATCAAAGCCACACTTGTAAAGGATTCCCCTTAGTATGGTTTAATGAGAGGTACTCTGAATAAAGGCTCTTTCAGCATTCCTAGAGATATTGGGATGAACGATGTCAAGGTTGAGGTAGTTAAAGGTTTACTCATACCATATGCTTGATGGAGATGATTCCAAACTAAAAATGGTAGGAAGGTTAGATTGGATGTAATAAGATGTGATAAAGTGGTGGATGGTGACAATATTTTAGAATTGGTAGATTGAGATGGGATTTGGGAAGTAAGGGAAGTCATTGTATCTATGAACTTGTTGGTATATCATGAAATAAACTAGATAAGGTAATGATCAAATGATGCTAAGAGTGCATCTACTAGTTATTTTTACTTTTGAAATACATTATTCTTAAATTAGTAATATCTATTGACCTAGTTGACCATAAATTAAGAATTTCTAAGGATACTAATCATCTTAACTCCAAAGGTTAGAGTGATTTGAAAACCTATTACTAGGGATTCATACTAAGTCATATGGTTGGTGAACTCAAAATCAAGTTTGAAGGAACGAGGAAGAGGTTCACCATTAAGGGGAATGAGAATAACTCTAGCACCCCCATTGTGTTAGCATTTTGAGCCATTGAAGAACATGGTCATTTGGTAGGTGGGGTCCTCTTGAGAAAGAGTCATGATGGACTCGTATGGAAATATAAGAGAAATTAGTTGGTTATCTAGTAGAGGAGCTTCAACTAATTGATCAGAAATGACTTTCCATATAATTAACTTTTATTAGAGGAGCTCAAGGTCAAACCTAGCTAGGAGCATGAGCCACTTAGCCATACATTGGTTTTGGTATGGTTTAGAGTGCATGTACTTGAGTGGGTCAGTGTTAGTGATGATGAAATTTTTGTGACTGAGAAGGTAATGATAAAGTTTGGAAGCCACAAAGACTAAGGCAAGGTAAATTTTATCAGAGTAGGTGTACCAAGTCTTATACTCTATAAGTGTTCAACTTATGTTGTAGACAACTTTCTCTCTATTTTGTTCATCATGGTGAGTGAGCATTACCCCTTAAGGAATGGTCAATGGTAAAAATATAAAGGTATAAGGGTTGGTCCTCTATAGGTGGGGTAGGAATGGGTGGAGAAAGGAGGTATTATTTGACTAAAGCAAAGGCTTATTGGCAGTCCTTAGTCTATTTAAAAGGCATATCTTTCTGTGGAATATGGTGAAAGGGTTGACATCTATTTGATAACTGAGAGATGAAACAACAGATGGATTAGAGCTTCCCTTGCATGATTTAGATTTGATTAAGGTAGGTTAGATGTGGCATCTCCAAAATTGCTATAACTTTGGTAGGGTCTACCTTGATTCCTCAAAGAGAGATGATAAAACTAAGAAGCATTCCTGATAGAACCCCAAAAATATAATCAAAGATGATTGTGAAAATGGCTATATGATCCTTGTGATGTTTATATTTCCCAAGGAGATCATCTAAATAGTCCTCTACAATTTTATGGATTAGATCATGTAAGATTTAGGTCATCACACATTGGTAGGTTAATATAACATTATTCAGACCAAATGGCATGACCTTGTAACAAAAGGTTCCCCAAGGGGTGATGAAAGAAGTTTTATGCTGATCCTTAGGGGAAATCAAGATTTTATTATATCCTAAGAAACCATCCATGAGAGATAATATCTTGTGGCCCGTTGTAAGATCAATAAGTTGGTTAATGCTAGGCAAAAGGAAGTCATCCTTTAGGCAAGCAAGGTTGAGGTCACAAAATTTAATTAAGAGGTGAATTCCCCCTATAGAATTTATAATGGGAATGATGTTATAAACCTATTAAGGATAGTCAATAGGTTGGATGAAGTCAACAGACAAGAGACACTAAATATCTTCTTTGACTAGAAGGGGAATGCAAGGGTCCATCCTATGAAGGTTTTGTTAAACAAGCTTAGTGTCAGGATAGGTGATAATGTTGTGGAGGGAAATGGAAGGGTCAATTCTAGTCATATCATGATAGGACCAATCAAATTATATGCTTTGGTCATGAAGGAAAGAAGGGTAATCTTGTTGATCCATAGAATATAAAGATTAACCAATCTTGACAATGCAAGGGTTATCTTTAGTACCCTTGTTGACATTGATAGTGTATTTTTTCAACATGGTTTGGTTCTCAAGAGGAAGGGATTTGTGGATAGAAGAATCCCCCACACTGAGGTAGGTGAGAATGGAATCATTGTCTTGATGTTGGATGGTGTTGATACTAGGAGAATTATTTTCTACCATTTTAGGATGAATGAGATGAAGGGTTTTAGTTCAACCATCCCTTTGATAGGTTATGAGGCTAAACTAAGAGTATTGCTAAAAATAAAAGTTAGGAGGAATGATTTTGAAATCCTTAGACTTCGAAGGAGATTGGGTTGGTGAGGATGGAATGTCATTCTCAATGGTGGAAATGGGTTTTGGTGAAGGTAAAGGTAAAGGTGAGGGTGTTTGTGTTTGGTTGGAAGGTTGAGGGGTGGAAGGGTATGTCCATGGTATAGACACTTTGGCTTTTCTTGTATCATTTTGTTGGGCCCTAGATCAAGTAACAATATGGATAGTGTGGATGAAGGGAAGTATTAGGATATATGGTTGCTTTGGTTCCTCCTTACTTTCAGATGAGAATGGAGGAGTAGGTAATTCTTGGATTAGTTTATTTGGTGGTTGGGTTGGTAATGGGCTCAAAAGAGGTTCATTTTATAATAAATCATCCTCATCCCATAATCTATGGACATGTGTTTAGAGAGATTTATAGTTTTCCATGTCATGTCCAAGATTCCTATGGTATGAACAAATCAAATTCTCATTGAACCATGATGGTTTAAGACATGAAGGATCAAAATGTTTGATAGGTGGTAGGATTAAGGAAGAGGTTTTTAACAACCTTTGTAAACTGGTTGAATAATATTTGAGCAAAGGTGTTTAGGATGTTGGGTTCTTATTTTTAAGAGTGGTATCCTTCTTAGAATTATGCTTCACCATAGAATTTATAAGTGGTATAATGGTTTTGGTAGGTGGTTTAGGTTGGGATTGTTTAGTTATGGTTGGTTTTGAGGCAGATGATTAAGGTATGGAGATAGGTGAGAAGGTAGAGGTGGATAGATTAGTTAAGAATGATGGGGAGTTTGATGATTTGGTGGAGGTAAGTGTAGGTAGAGGAAAAGGATAAGGTTTACTATATGAGGAATAGGTAATTATGGGAGGTTTCACCTTCTTGGTCGAAGGATGAGCTCTTGGGTTGGTAGAAGGATGGGCTTCTAAGATATATGGCAAGAGAGAAGGAGGTGGTATAGCTCTAGTTTGTGGTGGGAATTTAGGTGGCTCCTCCTTCTTAGTTGGTTTGGTTGGGGTTTTCTTTTGTGGAATATATGAGGTCAAATCTAACTTCAAATATGGGTGAGCAAGGCTAGGTATAGGAATTATTCCTAGATTCTTGATGGGTTTGGTTAGAGAGGTGTAAGGTGATTTGAAAATTTTAGATGGAGGTGGGTCAGATGGTTCCCCTATGGTGTTTGAAGGAGAAGTGTTTGATGAAGGTATTGAGGTGATGATAGGTTCAATGGTGGATGCAAGTGAGGTTGAAGGTTGAAGTTTTTTTTGGTAAGGGAGCCCAAAAGGTGGCTCTATCCAGACTGGGTTGAGAAGTGAACTCTAGATTTTGGACCAATCTAGAAAAAGGCTTGTAAATGGGTTTGATTCCTTGGTCATTAGTTTCAAGATTAAGCCCATAGGTTGAGGTGAGAGAATGAGTTCTTCACCTTTGCCCTTGATGGAAGGTTCCAATATTGGGGAGGATGTTTCCTCCATGGAAGGTGTAGACAATGTAATCTCTTCTTTTGGGATCGTTCCCAAAGAGAGAATGGGTGGTTGTATGATAGGTGAGGAAGGTGTGATGGCCTCAAGTGAATGGATGGAAATGGTTGTTTCCTTTGTTTGGGTAAGTTTACCAATTAAATAAGTAGAGTGGGGGAAGAGGTGGTTGAATCAATGGTTGCTTCCTTTAGTATTTCTATCAAACGAGATGTGGATTCATTAATGATCTCATCAAGTAAAGAAAGAGGGGTGGTTACTCTTTTTATTTTGGGTGTCCAAAGGAATAGTGGGTAATTCTACCACTTTAATGAGTGGAATGGAAGAAGAGATAGTCGAGGTAATAGTTTACTTAATGATAGTTTCACTAATAATGGCATTAACCATGAGGACCTCATGAGCGCGAGATGATTCTATTTTATTATAATCATATTTGGTAGTAGGGGAATGATTGGGGAAAGGGGGTGTATTGGGATTATCAAATACAAGTTCTCCCTTATCAATCATGTTTTCTATAATGGTTTTAAAGGTATTTCACCTACTAACATCATGTCTAATGACCCAATGGAAAGCACGTAGATAATTCTCATTATACCAAACAGGTGTAGAATGAGAAGCATCAAATTGTTGGGGAGGTTTTATGGGATGAAGTTGTATGATGAAGTTTGTATGATGTTTGCTTTGACTAATATATCGGAGTGTATTGTTTTGGGGCAACTTGGTTTTTATTTTAGTTTGGTTGGTTGGAGGGTTTATACATGAAATGGCATTAATTGACTCTTGAAACACCTTATAACATCCATTTAAACCCCTATAGACCCCAAAACTCAAGTTTTTGCCTATAGGTGCCCTAGTTTGATTAGAAAGTCAAACTTGGTCAATAATTTGGTGACTCATGGGGGTGGTATACATGTTATACTAACTAAGCTAGTAGCCTTATCAGTCTATTGGGCTTATGGAGTCATTTAAGGATCAAGATAAATAAGGGACCTTGACTATGACCAAGATAACTAGTTACTACCACAACCACACAATAAGAAGACAAACACACAAGACACACATGTGCATAAGCACTTGGGAAACTCAAGACAAACTAAAACAAACATACTCAAACACTAACAAACTTGATATGAACACTTCCTCTTGGATTGAAAGGGTAGCTTTAAACCTTATTGGCTTCATGACATAGAGGGATGAATGGGGCATGAAACCTCTTGATCTTTGGCATCAATGCCTCTATCTTCTTCATGGGGCTCAATAAAAAACAAGCAGCTCCAAACAAATTAGCCATAGAAATAAACTTATATTGTAGCTCAACAAATTCAAGTTTCTCATAATATTCTTTAACTTTGACCTCCAATGGTGATGCAATAAGGCTTGCATTCTTATTTTCCATGATATTCTCAATGAGATTGGGTTTTTATTCTTGACATATGAGGTCATCAAGCTGATGCTTTTCATGTTCCAATGCATTTAAGGGTGGTTTAAAATTAGATATAGGTATGGACTCATTCCAAGAATTATGTATTCTACCTTGGTTTGATGAGACTCTTTCAAGATTACAACTTCTTGACAAATGACTTGACCTTCATCCTTTATAGTTCACTCCACTTCGTGCTTGACATGGTCATCTAAAAATTCATGATCAGACATGGAGTCTTCTTTCTCTTGGTTCAAGAAGGGTGAGTTATGCTTGATATCCCCAAGTGGAGTTTTAATGATAAATTATTCTTCCTCATCACTTGTGTCATCCTCTTTCTCTATTGTAAACTAAATTTGTTCTTATTTTGATTCTTCCCTTAAAATGGTTTCTTCTTTAAAGAGAGGGATGGTGGAAGAGAGATATATAGTTCTATGGGTTGGGGATGTAGTCTGGTGGTCATGGATGGGCATGGAGATGGGTGAAACTTCTTGAATGGGCTCTTGAGGGAGAGGTAAGATAGGATAAGCAATAGGAAGGAGATCTTCTTCATACACATTTTCATCATCCTCATCTTCTTAAGGCTCTTCATAGCTTTTTGGAGATTCTTTTACATCTGTAACTTGTTTCATAGCCTCTTGGGTTTCCCATCTCTCTAACCTATCAATCCACCATTGAAAAGCTCTTCTTTCCATAGACAATCCTTCACTAATGGCATATTGATTCTTGTCTTCAACATACCCCCACATGTCCATCAACAACCCAACTAAAACCCTTAACCAATCCATAAGACCACTGAGATTTTCATCACAACACTTATCTAACACACTCATAGGCTTTTCCAATTCTAGAAACTTTGGCATAAATGCCCACACATTTTGAGAATGAGAGGTGTAGTAAGCTTGGACAAAGTTTTTGGTATATTTAACTTATTCAAGTAAGGTTTTTAAATTTTCATATTTTACCTCCCAACTAATGGTGTTTCTTGATTCATCATGATAAGGCTGAGGTGAATATGGGTCATATGGCTGGTCAACAACAACATACTCATTTAGAAATGGACTAGGTTGACCATAGGACTACAATTACTCATAGGGAGGATGGTATTCTTGGTAGTACTATTGGTAAAGGTAGAAAGGGTCATGAAACAGCTGATAGAGAGGTATATGGTATGGATTCTCCTTATACCCATCCATATCAACTTCATAAGTCACATGAAAAGACAATAATTGAATAAAATCTTCATCAATAGATACCTGGGCTGCTTATAACTAAAAATTCATTTAGAGTCACCATTGGTGTTTACTTGGATTCTTCCAAAAGTTGATGAGAGAGAAGACACACCAATAATCTTCCCACTATTTAGACCTTGTCCCACCAGGCATGCAAGAACTATTGTCATCACATTTTGCACCCTAAGACATTATATGAAACTTCTTTAATTTGATGCTACATTGAATCCTCCCTCAAGTTTGTGGGATCTTGTAAGAGAGATAAGTCTCTAGGATTGAAAAGGACTAGCTCCCTAGATATGACTTGATGTGCTTATGTCACTAAAACTACCTACTATGGGTGAAAAGGGAGAGAAAGGTACATAAAAAAAACCTAAACTAGGAGGTGATACACCAAGATTTGATTTCATTCATACACTTAGGATTTTTATAATGAACTAAGACAATCAAACTAGCCTCACACTATTAATGGAGCTCCCTAGAATGAGTTTTTCTCATGAAGGCAAATAACAACTCAAAAAATGAAGGAAAGTAAAGGAAAGGTCAGATATGACTCTACCAAACTCATACACACTTCAAAAGTCTATTCTATCAGCATACACTTTATAAAACCTATTAGGAGAGAAGTCATTTGTAATAACACATTCAAGGATTGCATGAAACAAGATGAACTCAATCTATACTTGACTTTCAAGATGGATCAATTCAACACATAGTGCAATTGGAATTAGAGTATAACCAAATTACTTCTCATTATATTAATTACAAATCAAGGTATAATTTTGGTAGGGATTCACCATACCAAGAGTTGGAATCCTTTTAATAGCTAAAATGGATTACATTTATAGAACTTGGAAGAAGAGAGAGAAAAGATAAGTTGAAAAGGCATAAATGACATGTGTCACCAAGTAAATATTAGTGAAAATTGCATATATAATACATGTGGGGTGAGATATTCCATGTCATCAAGGTGTACTTGTCCAAACAAGTCATAAATATAGTGAAAAGTGGCACAAAACCTGCAAGTTTGTTATAAGAAATTGCCTATATGATTTGCCTTCCAAAAATACCCTTATCCCTGCATATGTTTAGGTATTATAATTGGTCTGAGCAAGAGGGGTTAAAAAAATTCCCCACATGCATTGGATTGATCCCTGACCATCTCTATTCTTGTGGACATGCAAAATCATCACTGATAGTTTTAAAAGGGCTCTTTTTCATGCACCTTCTACACTTGGCATTCAAAACTCCTCAAGTTTTTATAACTGATCCATGAAAAAGAGGACATAAAACTTTTCAAAGGATCTCATACCATTATTTTCAATTAAAAACTTTTAAAAGGTCCCCCTAATTACTTTTCACCACTTTCCCAAGTGTTCACTAGTTTGGCTCACTAGACTAGGTGAAAGTAAGAGTCTGGTTGGGACACAAATTTTTATTCATGAGATGAAAATAATTTTTAGAGTTATCTCAAGTGTAAATATTCCTTCTAAAGTTTATTTCATCTTTTAACTCCCTCTATAGCTTGTATACCAATCAAAATGGCCAAAATAGGCCCTATTTTTCCCTGATCCATACAATTTTGTAAAAAAAACCATGTGTGGAATCCTATAATACTTCTATATAAATTTTATTTGGTTTCATGTCAATAACCTTTCATTTTTATTCTTAAAATTCTATATCTCTCCAATCGGGTCACTATGAGGGTTTTGTAAGGGTTTTGAGTGACCTGGACACTTAACCTTTGTTCATAAAGGTTAGACATTTAACCTCCATCCAAATACCACTAATGGATCCTCAATGACCATCCCTAACATATCCAAATGTATCATAGTCCCATGCAAAATATGGTGGGAGGTATGAGTGGCCAAAGCTGACCTTTGAATGGCTTTTATGCCTCTCGTGAGGGTCTGAGTATGTCTAGAGTTGGAGATGGATTCTAGTGGAGTTTCTCAGCCAAATAAAAGTTTACTAACCTTTAATACTGACCTAAAAACATGTTAAAGTAATTTTTAGAGCTCAAAAAGAGCCAAAAATAGAAGCTACCCCTATTTTTGAATAAGAGCCATGCCTTGCCAATAGGCCTATTTTTGATTTGTGAACCATAAGATAATAATTATCACCATCAGTGCATTAAAATATAATTAACACATAATATTTAGCCCTTTAAGCATCACACAAAACATTATAATACCTGGAGAAGGCTATAAATTAAAGTGACATCTCACTAGGGGTTGGGTTTTCATGTTTTCCTACTAGGTCTGCCTACAAACCTCCTTGTCTAGACCATATCTTTGTAATTATAACCACCTAATATGATTAATTATGTTCTAAAATATTTTCCCCAACTATAAAAAATTCACAAATTGATTAGAATGACCTGTTCACTATCTAACTCTTTTTCCAAAAATTACCAACTTCTTGCATGAGAGGACTGACCTACCTCTAAGACAAAATAGAGGGTATTAGGCCTGATTTAATTGAAAAATTTAAAATTTTTGGAGATACACAAGGTCCTTATGACCACTTTTACTAAATTATTTCATCATATTCAAATTCTAGGTGGTCCAACCAACTCAATTTTGCCAAAAAGGGTAAAAAACCCTATTTTTCTATGTTTTTTTGGTCCAAATATTCCTATAGCTTCTCCTTACATGAAATAAACATGATAAAATTCTACTAAAACATGTTACTCATCTTCATTCCAAGCTCTTGAAGCTTTTTAAGTCTTTAGAAACCCTGTTTGCTATTGAGAATCACCACTAATCCCTTGGAACAAGGTCCTTTTAGCCTAACTATACAAACTGAGACAACTTTGCTATAAGGGAAAGGTATTGGAGTGCTTGATGATTATTTTGGAATTTAATTTCCTTAATTTTATCATCAATATCATATCACATTATTTTAAACTTCCTATTTCCTTGCTTAGGTACCTCAACCTTCAACACATACCTCTCACATTAGGGCCCTACCTGTTTGCAATAGTGAACAGGGGTGTTCTTGTTTAGATGAATATTTAAGGATATTATCAAGATTAAAATACCTTATATATATATATATATATATATATATATATATATATATATATATTGAAACACATTCACATTCCAATTTGAAATATTCCACAAACCTATCATCTTGACACTTCTTTGCTTGTCAATTTCCTCATTGTCTTTTAGACTGAGACAGTCTACCTATAGGTTGTTTTAGGGTGTTAATGGGCATGAAAATAGTCTTTTATTAATTATATATAAACTCATTTACATCCCAAAGTCATTATTATTTTTATTTATATCTCCCTCAACCCAAAATTCCTCTCAACACTCCTCCAAAGTCATCATCTCATTCCACTATTAGCTTCACTTGTAGGTGACTGTGTTTCTTCATCCATTTAGGCATGTAGGTTATTTTAAGGTGAATCTAGACATTTTCATGCTTATTGGTGATATATGATTGTATTTATTTTCATTAAAACCATAAAATTTATCTAATCTTACCCAAGGTCATGACTATTTCACATAATTTGCTCTTTCTGCTTGTGAATGCTCATCACAGTCCTGTGTACAAATATAGAGCATTCATTGGCGCTAAGACATTGAATTTATCTCCCTCTCATGCCCTATCGGATTATATACACTCCTTGAACTCATTTTAATCATTCCAATTTGGTAGCACACCCTATAACACCATAATGGAGAGCAAGGCAACTTTTTGGTCAATGTCTTGTAGACAACACTAACCAGTTTCAGTGTGTTTCTAGACATCTTCAAGGGTCTCAATGACCATATTCCTCTTGTAATTTTGGATTAAAACTTTTTTTTATCCTTATTTGGTATATTTAATATATCCTCACCCAATTTTAGGACTCAAATCCTCTAATAGGTGCACTTTGAGAGGCCTACAAAAACCCCTCAGGCCTCTATTTGATCATTTTAGAGAAAGAAGGCTTAAAACATAATCCAACTTCCAATTTAATATTTTTCCACCTTTATTTTCAATTAGTATCATCAATAATTTTTTCTATACATTCTTTATGGTAAGGAACCTCAAAATGGATTGATCATCCCATTGGAACACCTCTAAAAGAGTTATTTATAGCATCAGTTACAGATGACATTCTCCTTTCATAAGCATAACTGAGACCTTTCTCCAAATTTTCTAGTTTGTAGCACATATATTCCCTTTCCCAACACTTAATTCAAATTATTAGTCCTAAAAGGTTAATGACTATGTCAAACCTTCAAACTTACATTGATGATGTCAGTATGTTCCTATAGATGGAGTTTTTTTACTGTGCTATGTAGGGAAAAAATGAGGGAGAAAGAAAATGCAAGAAAAAGGCATTCCAAGAATCAAAAGACAAATTTAAATTATTTAATACTCAAAATAAATTAGGAACCCCACCAAAAAAATATCAAAACACCATAGCCAATGTGAAGGGATCATTTACAAAGCAACTGAGTTGACTATGAATATAAATTAGGCATTTTACAAGCCTGGAAGAGGTTTTCTCACACAATTTAACTCTCCAAGACAAGAATAAGCATGGTAAAATATTTAAAATCATGTATAAACACTTTAAATATATAAAACCATGAATCCAAATCAATAAAATCTAAAACATGTTCAAAAGGAGACCCCCTCATGGTTGAAAAGGCATAAAAAGCTACCTATGATCAAATTGATTTTTCATGAAGGAGGAGCCACCAATATAAGAGTTCATATTATTGAAATTAATTTCACTTAGATAAATATCCACCTATATAATCATTCTTCCTGACTCCACCTGTATGGCCCATAGTGAGTGCATGAACTTGCCCTTCCTTAGCTTACCAAGTGAAAATGAAGAGAAATGAGTTGCAGATGAAGTTTTTTATAAAATATTTTCAATCCAACATGGAAATGACCTATGTGGAGGTGAATATTCACACCACCATGTTTTCAAAGTGACACATTTCCCAAAGAGCTATACAAGTGTCTTTGTCTCGCTCTTTGGTCAAGAAAATTGCCCTTTTTTGAACCTACCATTTCATCAATTATGTCATCTTTATAAATACTTATAAGGAAACATGTGGAATGAAATAATCATTTTTAACTTGCACAAAACCCAATAAACCCGTATAAATCATTAAATGCACTTAAAATGACTTTTAAATTACCTAAAAATGATAAATAGACCTAGGGCACTAGTAACCAAAGGTAGAATAACACGAAACGACATTAATTAACCCTTGAAACACCTTACAACATCCATTTAAACCCCTATAGACCCAAAAACTCAATTTTTTACCTATAGGTGCCCTAGTTTGACTGGAAAGTCAAACTTGGTCAATAGGTTCATTATAGATTTAATCATAAGACAAAAGGTTATGATCCCCAGAGATAGATGACTCTAGGTTGGTCATTTTATCCATTAACATTTTGACCAAATCTATTTGAGGTGTGGAATCTCCATAATTATGTGGTAAATTTGGTTGAGGTTAGGTGGCATCAATATATGGATAAGTGGTAGAAGGTCAAAAAGATACCACATATTGGTATGTGGTCATTAAAGGTTGGGATGATGCCACATAAGGGTTGATGGGTAAAAAAAGTTGGGTAGAAGGTGTTATGTATCCTTATTAATTAGGAACATATTGGTAAGATATCATGGGTATTTGTTGAGAGATTGATATGGGTTGATTTAGAGGTATGAATGGGTCGGTAGTTGGTTGGGGATGCATGACAACTCTTGTGTTAATAGGTGGAAGGGTAGGAGGTGTGGAAAGCACCAAATTTTGAAGAGGGGTGGAAATTGGTGGGTTGGTAGTAATAAGGGGAATGGTGTAAATAATGGTAGAAGATACCCCCATGGTAGATGAAGTATGGGTGACAAGAGGTGAGGTTGTTCCTATGTTGGAGGTGTTGATTAGTGTATGGGGTGTTTGGCTATTGGTTGGGATGTTGGATCAAGTTTGGGTGGTTATATAAGATGGGTTATGGGTGGAAGAATATGCTTGGGTGATCATAGATTGGGTAGAGTATCACAAACTATAAGATGGGGAGGCATACCATAAGGTGGATCCATAGGAGGAATCAAAGAAATAGGGGTGCGATGAGCTAAGGTGTTGAGTTAATGTTGGAGGGCCACATGGTTGTTATCAAGGAAAGTAATGAAATCTATGTCACCCTCAAAAATTATCTAAGGTATGGTAGGATGGGGAGAAAGATGATGAAAACTCTCAACATCAGAAGGATACTCCAGGGAAGAAAAGGAAGAGGAAGATGGTGGTTCTTGATTGGTTTGATTCCTCAATTATTGTCTACTAACGACCATGTGAAGAATAGAAAAGAAATGATGAAAATATCACAAATCAAACTCAAAGTAATCAAAAGTAAAAGAATCTCAAGGCAATCAAAACATACACTAAAGTGCATTTAAAACTTAGGATTCTTTTTAGATTGATTTTGGCTTATGCCTTAGAAAGTGTGAAGAAGAAATTTGGTTTGTAGATTGGGTACTAAAGAGGAATTCTAAGGTTGGTTTCAGGTGTTAAAGGCTCTAAAAAGAATCTGTATTGAACCTTAGTACATGGATTGATATTGGGGCCTAACCCCTTCTCTTCACACATCACATCATTGAGGGTATCAGGTGTTTAGCCAAGATATACTAAATTTCAGAGTTTATACTCAACCAGAGAGCTAAGTTATTTCTCCCCTTGGTAATGACCTCTAAGTAGGATTTCCAAGAAAGGGTAAGGTTACCACTAGGTGATGAAATCTTAGTCGGGCCTTGTCTCAAGTTTGTTTTGATGTGTTGATTGATTATGTTTTTTGGTAAAGTGTGTGATAACAAGAGTGAAACTATGATTAATCACTTTGATTTTAAGTTAACTAAATGAACTAAAAAAAGAAAGCAATCAATGTATGCAAGTTTATTTTAATCCCAAAAAGAAATTTCAGATTTCTTTATATGAGCATAGAATAAAGGAAGAAAGGGGCACCTATATGATGATAGGGTCCCACCAAACATGCCAAAATATTTCTCTTAATTTTTGCTCATTTTTTAATTTAGAAGAAGATAAGAAACTAGTAATAAGGGTATGGTAGAATAACCTTGTTGTTATGCACACATGATCTAGATGAGTGTAGAGAGATTCTCTTTGTCTTAGAAGGATTATTTGTAGATAATAAAGTACTAACAAAAGGGTTTGTTATAAAGATAAGTGGAATACCTAGCATGAGCTAGATCCAAGAAGTGTGAGCTTGCTAGGAGGTTGTTAGTCCACTCTTTGATTAAAAAATTAAGTTTAAAGAGATCAAAGTAAGATACTTGCATCAAAAAATAGAAAGTAACTGAAATGAAATACAAGAAGAAAATGAATTTTTGATAGGTAAAATGACTAAATATAGCAAAAGTAGGTCAATACTAATGTAAAAAATATATTAGTTTAGGTTCAAAAATTCAAGCAGGGGTCTGTGAATAGGTAGGGACATAAAAAGTTAGATTTGGTTGGGGGTAAGGGGTTAGAAACAACTTGTTGTTATTTCTTACCATAGTGAGCATCTGTGGTTATGTTGATCATTGGTGGTTGGGTAATTGTTGACAGTAGGAGTTGATCATACATGACAATTGTGTTAACTATCAATAATTGCTTGTGGAATTTTAAACGTGTTTATAAAGAGTTGAAAAATGGGTTATTGATCAGATAAGGGTTTGGTTAAGGGTCTGGTCAAAATGGGAGCTTAGAAGATAGGTGTAGAAAGGTCTGATGGGGGAGAGAGGTCATAAATCAAAAAAAAAAAAAAAATGAGGTACAAATATACCTATTACTTACTAAATGGTTGATGGTTGATGGATAAAGCAATTTTGGTAGAGTAATGGTACTTTTCCATGAGATAAATTTTAGTAGAGGTTCAGATCTCTATTATTGTTACTAAATTGTTGGAAGAAGATTGGCTGACTAGAAACTTGAATACCTATGTGCTAGAATGATTATAATGATGCATCCCACCTCCTACTCCCCTCCTTTTATAGGCAAAGAGAGATGGAGGATAAAAGGTTCCCTAGTAGGTTGGCTTGATTTTGATGCTTGGGAGTTCATTAGCTATAGACAAAGTAGATATATTAAATTATGTCATGTTAGCTTACATAACTAGTGTTTGTGTAATAATAAGGAATGCCTGACTATCGATGCTTAACCTAACTATTGGTGGTCAAGTTGACCATCAACGATTGAGTTTTCAAAGGAAAAGGGGTCAAGGTGTGTTAAAAGGGGTTGGGTTAAGGTTAATCTAGTAAGTTAGTGAGTTTAGTTCGCTAAGTATCTAACTAGACTCAAGTTATAATGGGTTGGTCAGTGGGTCAAGAAGGTTTAGGTTATCCCTAAGGTATCCTAAGGCATTTCAACATCTAGTACCACTGTGTGTAGTTTTCTAGTGTCTACACTTATAACCCTCTTCTTTTATTAAAAGATCATCTAGAATTAGAGTACATGCCTAAAATGATTTTTTTATTTAATGAGATTCCTCAAAATATGGTAAAATACCCTTCAACTATCTACAATCTCATGATAAGTGGTCAAGCAGAAGACCCCCATTCTCCTTCCTTCATATTCTCTCATAGATTTGGGGGTGATACCTTCTTTGCTTCTCAAGATCTCCCTTATATTTTGAATCCTCATAATATGACCTTTTCTTCATTGATTTATTCAACCTCCATAAAAATTATATCTACAAACATGGCATGTTAAACATCTAGTGGGACTTTTTCAATACCTCTCCTTTTCAATCATGCCACTAGTGCACTATTTTATACCAATGGTAATCATGCCACTAGTTATTTTTCTTTTAATCCTTCTACTAAGGCATCTTTTTCTACACATGCTAATGCTTCTACTAGTGCCTCCTTTTCTACCAATGCCTATCAAGCCACTCGTACAATGTATGTTTCCACTCACATTTTAACCCAAACCACTAACACCAATGCTAAAATTTTGCATGCCACACAAACTATTCAAAACACCACTCAAAGCCATCAATTATTTTTGTAAAATCTTAATCAAATTAATTCCTTCCAAGATAATAATTTCAATCAAATGATGAAAATGCATAATCGTCTTATTCATCTTCAAAATTAACCTCACCAAGTCCCATGGGGAGCACAAAATCAAAATTACCCCACCCCCCCTTAGGGATTCCCATCAAAACCTCATTCCCCAACCACCCCTTGTTAAAAAAATGATTTAAAATATTCAAAATTAACCTCTTATGCCTCAAATTGACAACATAGATATAAGAGGTATCGAACCTACCATTAGTTATAATGGGTCAACTAATCCTACCATATATTTAAAACATTTAGTAATATCTATAAAGATTGGGTTAGGTTAAACACTTTTGTTGCTACTAAGCTATTAGAAAAAATGATCTCTAGAGACACTTTAGATTAGTATAATCAAATCAAGTCCCAATCTATCACTATCTTGGAATATCTAATTAACTCTCTAATACAAGAGTTTCAAACTAGTGACCTCCCTAAGAATACTTTGGCTCATTTTATCAATTGTAAATAACTTGAATCTAAAACCATATAAGCTTTCATTAAAAAATGGAAGACCTTATCTAATAAGTATGAGCATAAAATTATGAATGATAATATATTTCATCTATTCACTAACACTATTTATCCCAAGTTTCAATATCATGTTATGACTCTCTCTCCAAAAACTTTGGAAGAGGCTATTGACCAAGCCAAATGCCAAGATTTTTCTCATGTGTCAGTTTGAGCCATTTGAACCTCCTATGGGCACTCACATTTTTATCAAATATAAAAATCATCATGCTACCAATGATGGTGTCATTGAATCCTATGATATCATTCATAATATTCAAGCCATTTCTCCCAACCTTGTTATGGATCAAGCTTCCCCTTTAAAAAACACCCCTAATCCTCAATTTTATCAAATCAAAATCATTAATGTTCATAATCAAATATCCTTAGAAACACCAAAATCATATACCAAGGCCTCTTCCACAAAAACTTGACCCCAATCACCTTATAAAATCAAGGTATGATCCAAATAAATTTTCTTGGTTTCATACTAGTTGGGGTCACTCTCATGAGACTTGTAGGTAATTACATAACTTAGCTATAGATTTACTCCTTTGTCCAAATTTTGATCATGATTCCATCATTTTTAAAAACCAACAAGCCCATGATATCACCTTCACATCTCATGGAACACAATAAAAATCAATATTTGAACTAGGATAATGCTCATTTGGCTATCTATAAAGACCCTCTTCCTAATCATCAAGATCATAATGATAGGCCTACTCCTTCCACCAACAATGTTGAAAGTATTGTAAACTAAACTCCCAAAGAGAATGTGGTAAATATTACTAATATAAGGAGGGTAGTTATTTTTATTAATTCTCATCCTACACACATGCACCAACCATCCCAAACTTATGTTATCTAGGATTCTTCCCCATCTCAGCTAACAAATTTGGGGTAAGAATACCTTATCTCTTTTCAAAAACCAATTACAACACCTATATTAGATATCACCTCTCACACTATTTATACAATTCCCCCAACCTCTCTACATACACAACATTATTAAACCTTCTAATAACACTTCTTCAAACCAATACCAAGACAAACTTAAATCAAATACCCCATCATCTCAAGACAATAAATCAATTTATCCCCAAACTAAACCAACCACATCATATCAAAAAAAAATTATTGTACTTCTACTCCTCCTTCCTAGGAGATCAGTCAATATTATGTACCTCTCTCTAGTAATCTACCCTTGTGTTATGTTAAATGGGACCCTATCACATAACTTACTAATCTCCCATATAAAATACCCTTTGATAAACTCATTCAAACTTCTCCACATCATTCCAACCACTTGATGCAACTCTTATTTGAAATGAACAACCCTCACCTCCCCTCGCTAGATGTTAAGCTACCTTATATAGGTCAGATGATAGTATCTTACAATAATTAAAAGAGATGTATATACACATTGATGAAATAATGGAAACTCATCTTTCTCTCAAACTTCCTATTGCTTCCATGATCCCAAATGAGATTTTTCTTCTACGAATGATCATCCACTCTTTATAAGTGTTCAAATCAATGATATCCAAGTCAAGTATGCTTTGATTGATGATATTTAAGGTAATTGTGTTGCCTCCTTTGACTTCTTCAAAACTTTTGGATATTTTGAGTACAAATATTAAATCCACACACATCATGTGTCAAGGTTATGATTGAATGAAAATTCCTCCTTTAGGTTACATGTGGATCCTTATTTCCATCTCTCCTATCACTACTTAAGTGAAGGTTATGATATTCAATTTTTCCCTTTCTTACAATATCTTGCTTGGCAAGCCATAGACTCATTGCATGATGGTTGTCACCTCTTTTTCCTACCAATGTGTCAAGTTTACCCATAATGGTGATCTATAAGATTCAAGGAGATACCAAACCTTGGAATTTTTCACAATTCAAAGAATGTGGTGTATTCAAAAATTCCAACTCTTGAATCTGTTCTAAGTGTTCCATTCTAGGAATCTCAACATTTTAATTTTCCCATCAACTATACTTGAGGTTATCATGGTCACCCTAAAATCATCAAGAATATACCACCTAACATCTTAGACTCTGATGATGATGAAACATACAAGATCAACCTCAATATCAAAACTTTGAATCTTTGTCCTCATCTCATTTCCTCACTTCCACCATTCTTGAAGCATCCTTTCCATCAGCCACCTATCAATGATATACCCATGGTCTTAACCAAGACTTGGAATTTTATTCATCATGTAACTTCCAGTGGTAATATCATACCTATCTGCACCAGTGACCTTCATACACCCAATTATGATGATGGTTATACTTTAGATGATCCATTTATAGGAGGTCTTGTTTAGGTTAGAGTTGTTGAGATCCTTTATTATCGTTATTCTTTGTTTCAGTCTTTCCATTCTTCTTATCATATTTTGTCTTATATAGTTACCAATTATAGTATTATTCTTCTTATTCACATGGTAGAGATGGAGTGTTCACACGGCACACCTCTAGTTTCTACAGAGCCTCTTAGGAGCATGCTTATGGATCATGTTATGACCATTCCCTATCATTTTTCTAGTTACTAGGATCCCTATATCCTACTTCCCCAAGAGATTCTTTTTATTTACCTTAATCCCTTTGTAAATATTATTTATCCCTCAACTGAGCCTAGTCCAGATCCTACTCCCAATCTACCTTTAGTTGAGCCTCATACTGCATTTGATTCTACTTCCTCTTCATCTGAGCTTATCCTAATCTCTCCACCAACCCCACCTCCCCTCGATGGTGGCCTTCTTAATTTAACACAACTTGATCCTTTAGTTTCTCAATGGGATGATTAACTCTACTATGGCATTCATAGATTTTTTAGTCATTAGACTAGAGACTGCTAGTTATACCATCCTTCCCTAACACTTGCTCTACTCTTTCCATTACTAGACCCACAAAATCTACTAACAAGCATATATGTTTCATCCATGGCATAGATAATCATTACTCTACCCATTATTGAAATCTTAGATAATATATTGATACCTTTTTCCCTACCCTTCTTCATCCCAAAGATAAATCTATACCTCCTCACAAGTTTTTACGTAAATATGTTTCCAAATATGGATAAGTTTATTATCCTTGGTGCTAGTGTAGTACCCATCACACTAATCATTGTCACATCCTTTAAAATAATATTCATGATCAATTCATAACCATTCCTATACCCACTATTCCCCTCCCATAGATTTCTCACATAATAAGGATCCTCCTTCACCCATGGATCCCACTCTACCTACAGTTCTTTCTTCACCTATGGATCCTACACCACCCACACCTTCTCCCCCACTTATGGTTCCTTCTCCACCAGTGGTGCCATATCTCTATCTTGTAGCTACCATTACTATTCCAACATATTTTCCCCTTCTTGAGTATTCTATGTAAGAGGGCCCTCATGAGCATGATCCTTCAGATATACCTATATTTTATGTAAAGGAGATTTGACAAGAAGTCTTTTCACAGCTTTCCCTAAGGATCGATGAGACTCTCTCTACAATTAGAGTCCAAATTCATAAAGACATATTAGATGTTATAGACAATATTTATGGACATATTTATTAATATTTATAAACACAACATGGTGTTATTTCACTTTCATCTTCATTATGATTTTGGATTGGACTTGTGATCCATTTTCTTTATATCTTATATCACTTTGACTTTGTGTCAAATTTTCCTTCACTTATATATCTTACGTGGATATTTATGTTTCACATTATGTGTTGTATATGGTTTCACTTATTTTATATTCTCTTATGATTTATTTTTAAACTTTCCATTATTACATGCTTATATTCATGAGTTCATTTCTTTTTCATGGATGTCTTTGTCTTTTCTCATGATTGTTTGATACTTTATCTCATCCAACATGGATAATTATTGTGACTTGGTTATACAAACCTTGATCCCCTTAGTAATCCTTCTTTACCATGTGATTAGTTAGTAAATAAGTCATCTCATTGTAATTCTCTATCTTACCAATCCACTTTGGATATCCCTTTAATCCCTTATTTCCTTCTTAAACTAAGCATACACATGGTTGAAACTTGAGATAACAAATTGGTTCATAGGTAATCCCAAGTGTTTTAGTTAGTCATGTCTTTAAATTCTTAGCTTATTTTAGACAAACTCTAAATCTCATTCATGCGTATCAATTTTATCTCTCATGTTGGTTATTCTAAATTCATATGGAGGAGGAATCTTAAAATCAATAAAATTTAAAATCCAAATCATTTAACAAAAGGAAATGATATAAAAGGTAAAATTCAACTTTTAAAAGTCAAATCACACTAAAACACATTATTTAAAGCACCTATCCTTGTTTATAATCAAATCTCAAACTCCATAATTAGCCTCATGTTATATTCTAGGTCCATTGACATGTGATAGGATAGTATATTGGAAAAGGAGAATAAAAAAATATTTTAGATCTACCTACTTTCTCACACAAGTACCTAATCTTCACAAGAGATCGACAACTCTATATGGGGAACACATTATGGGGAGCTAGATCCATTTTAATTTTTTTTTTCATATAACTAACATGATTTGATCTTATTATCTCACTTATTTACATATACAACTTTGTGTTTATTATGAATGGGTATCCTTTGTATATTTATGGTCACTAACCACTTAGTGTATTTTCTATGTAGTTAGTATGCCTCATTTTTCCTAAAGTCTTCTCATAGATTCATATGTTTTACTTTTTACATTGCATCTTTCACCTATAACACTATTAATATTTCCCCTAGAGAAATATTGTTTGTTAACTGATCAACTCCCTAAGGATTCCATTTATGAGTTGTATTGTAAGACCATGGATAAGACTAGGCCTACCTCACAAATTACCACATTTCAAACACCTTTTAAATCATTCCCATAGTTGTTTCCACCTCATTGGTGTTCCCTTTTTGAGTTTTAGTGTAAAACCATGGATAGGAGTAGGCCTTCCTCATAGAATATTTCAATATCCAAGTCACAATGAGCTTACATGTATCAAATTTGATATAAGTAGTGATTGATTATGAGCTAAACATCATAGACATGATTCCATTCTTGATATATTATGTTTTATGATTATTTCATTGATCTTTCACTTTTGTCGTCTTATTTTCCAATCTTATGTATGCTTACAACCATTTTTAAAAATTCTTCATACTTTTAAGCTTGAATTAGTGTGATCAATTTAAGTTAATTTTTCCAATTTTTTCTTCTCTTTTATACTTCCCAATGTGATTTAGTATGATTGATCGACTTAATTATTATTTTTATACCATTTTTATTTTCATGTGCCTTCCATTGTATTACTTTATTTTCATACTTACCAATGTGATATAGTGTGATTTTACATGTTTTAACTTGGATCAAATATTTTACATGGTTTAAAAACATTTGTTACCCTTTTACCATCTTTTGGTTTATTATATTTTGTTATTACACATTTCCTATTGTGACATAGTTTGTATTTCATTTATTTTTTATTATTTACACTTTTCCAAGTCATTTTTTCCTTTTTATTTTTAACCATGCATGTGTATCACATAATGTTAGAAAATAAAACACACAACATATATTTACCATAGAAAATACAATAAAAACTAAATACATGTGCTAGAAAAAAATATATCCATGCATCAACATCCACAACTAAATAAAACTCATGAGATCAAATCCAACTATCAAAACTAATATACGTAAACATCTCTCTCTCTCTCTCTCTCTCTCTCTCTCTCTCTCTCTCTCTCTCTCTCTCTCTCTCTCTCTCTCTCTCTCTCTCTCTCTCTCTCTCTCTCTCTCTCTCTCTCTCTCTCTATGTGTGTGTGTGTGTGTGTCTGTGTCTGTGTGTGTGTCTATGTCTGTGTGTGTGTGTGTTTGTTTGTTGGGCCCTAAAATATGGTTTAATGGAGTTTTTTTGCCGACTTGATATCCACCTTAGTGCATCTAAATATTTTTTCAAGTGATTAGCCTAAAATTTTTGATAGCTAGCTAGAGGATGTAGTGTAAAACATGCACTAGTTGGCTAATGACTAACCATGTCCTGGATAATCAGGACATCAACAAATATTTGAAGAACATGGTAAGTGGAATGTTAGAATTGTGGGATCATGGAGCCAATAGTTATGATGATAGAACTCTATCTTAGTGATTGCATGCAGCCTTCACCCTAGTAATGATGCTCCTAAAGGCCTATATAAATAGCTCAAGCCAAAAGAGGAAAGGGATGGAGAGTTGTAATGAAGCTCTGGCAAAATATTTTTGGAAGCATGGACTATAGAATTTATTTTAGTGGACATTAAGGCTTAAATATAGAATGGAGGTGACCCTAGATCCAATTGTATGTGCCCAAGTTTGCTTGTGAACTTTTAGGCTATAAATAGTATGTCTTTGTATGTAAACTCTCATTCTAGACTTTGATCAATGAGTAATGGTGTTATTTTGAAATACATTTAGGTTTGTCTTGGTTCACATGTTTTATAGTATTTCTATGAGATGCAAGTTTTTGTGTTATGTCGCATCTTGGTTAATTATGTGACTTGAAGTTCATGTGTTTTGTTGGTTTTACATTTTAATGGAGTCTTTATTTTTTCCTAACATTAACATAATTCTATATCAAAAATGGGTATAGATTAGCACCTGTGAACCTAACCTTTGCTTAATCTATATCTATTAAGTATGGAAGATAACTTGAATCAAATTAGTCTTGTGACCCACATAGTGCCTATATGATCCCAAGCTTACCCTAATATAGGCATGTGCTTATGAGTCTTCCCCTTAGCTAAATTAACATTACATTGTTTGAGCCCACCTTGGTGAATCCTTGTGCCATATCACAACTAACCCAATGTGGGCCTTAGTTATTTCTTAGCTACACTTTAGGTGAGTGCATAGAGGTTGTGCCTTATGTGAATTGATGTTGGTATAGTCAAGTGATTAAATTTTGAGTGTAAAATAAGTTAACTTATGATCATACTTGTTTACAAAAAAACCCTACTAGAAATTGTACAATGTTTTGGTTTTATTGTTGGGACATGTGTTGAATTTTTTTGCTATGATGGTGTAACATAATGATGTACCATCTTTCTCTCAATAACATTGAGAACTAGGTGCATTAGGTGGAAAATATTTTTACATATAAGCATCCAACCTAAAAAGGATAAAAGCAAAGAAAATGGTTTTAGGATAACCTATATGATTATTTGTATGGGTTATTTTTCTATGAGTTACCTGAGCATGTGTATAAGTGGTTGGATGTATATTCAACACACAAAAGAAGAAACTATGGATGATGTTATGAGTAGATAACAGAGTACCTAGAGAGGCTTGGGACCTTAGATGTTACCTTGATTAGAGTGTTGGAGTATTTTCAATGATGTCATGGTGATGTCATGGAGGTGTCTTGTTCAATGGATGAAGTGCTTTTATAACTTAAGTGACAATGACAAAGTGTGCAATGTGCTTGTCCTAGTGTGCTTGAAGTTGGCTTGGTTGATCTTTAGTTTTGACATGGATAGAGATGTTCATGGATAAGTATAGAGTATTGAGCATGTGAAAGGGGTTATATAATATGTTTAATATGATTGGATATCATGTCTGCATAATTAGAATTCATCTAGTAGTCCATAGTTTACATCTTGGCAGATGGGTCTAGTGGAAAAAGATTTGAGTAGGTATTTTGATGATGTCATAATTACCATGTATGGATGAGTCAGGTGGAGTTGGTCATATGGTTGTGATCATATTAATCACTAGTTATTATGCACTAGATCTCAAGTCATGCATCAAAGCATGGTTAAAGATATGAGGGTGCAAATTTGTCTTCTCAGATAGAATTCACTAAGTTCCCATACTTAGCCTAATTTTTAAAGGGTTCAAGTAGAGCCGAGTAAGCATGTTGATGATGTCAGCATTCACACACGTGAAGGTGTATAGATAAAATGATCATATGGGTTTTTTATTTTTATTCCTATTTTCTATGTGCTAAATTTTAGATCATGTGACAAAGTAGGTCAAAATATATGCATGTGCAAAGTTAGGCTCCCAAGCATTTTGACAATGTTTTCCCAAAGCCAAATTTACAATGTGGCAAGATGAGCTAAGTAAGCTTTTGATGGAGTAATATCTTGCATGTGTGGATGTTTTAGGAGAATGTGATCATAAGGTTTTGTTTATTTTTATGCATATTTTATTTATGCTAAATTTTAGATCATGCACCAAAGCATGACAAAAGTTATGTAGGGATAAAGTTGGCCTCCTAGAGAAGTTCCAAGCATAGTTTGCTCTATGATAGAATATTTTGAGAAGGCATTTTAATGGAAATATTTATCACATATGTGAAGGTTCTAGGAGAATTTTTTTATATGGATGGATTCTCCTATGTGAGGATATCATATGGTCCAAATTTGAGATCATGCTTCTAAGTGTAGAAGAAGTTATTGAGGTCCAAAGTAGGCTTTTTAGGCATATTACAATTGGTCCCCATACTTAGTCAATTTTCATGATGTTAAAGATCTAGATATAGTGAAGATTTATGATGCATATAAATTCAAATAGGTCAAAGTGTTTGTTGGTTAGCAAACTTAAAGATCAGGATCAAATGAAGATCCAACGGTACATGGTGATTGTACAAATCATGATCTAATGATACGTATTGATTGAGATGGTAAGAAGTGTTACAGGTTTAATGAATAAAAAAGGTAAAATATAATGATCCAATGATGAGTGACTGTTTGTATAGATTGATCTATTGGTGCACATTGCATGATAAAGAGCTAGCTAATTCATAAAGATCAATGAAACACGTTGAGTCAACATTTTAAGGGTGCATGAGATGAGGTCAAAGTGATTGAGGTTTAACAGTTGATAATTGGCACTTATGTATTAAAGATAAAACAATATCAATGGTGTGTGATCAATTTGAAGATGAGAAGATACAAGATGTGTCAGGATCCTACTGCCCACTAAGGGCACACTTGATTACCTTTGTATTAGCAACTAAACACAGAATTTAACCAAAATGATATGTAACTAGAAATATGAAACAGCACAGAATATGAGAGACAATACACAATCTTGTATTAATACTCAATCAAAAGAAAATACAATAAAGAAGATGCCACACTTCTTCTTCCCACACCTCTAGAGCTCCCACACTTCTAGGGTTCACCTGTAATTCTCCTTTAACAGTTCACTCTCTCAATTAAGGTCACAACAATCAACTCAAACATAGAGTTGTTGTTCACCTCCACCAGTCAGTAACAACGCTGCCAGTACACCAAGTACACAACCATACTCCAAGTAGATCTCCTTGCTCTTACATCAACCTGCAAATCACCAGACCTTACTTACCATGTAGATATCTCTACACCCTGAAAAACCCTTGTCCTTGCCTCACCAAGTCCTTATAATTCTTCAACTAGTACCCCAGTGGATCTTCTACCAGAACTTACACAACCTACAACTCTCCTTGATCATACACACTCAGCACCCCTTTGGAACTAGGAGGAGCTACTCTTGCTCTCTCTACAAGCACAATGGCTTTCTAGCACTCTTTCTCTCTCACTCTAGTACACTTTACAATACAGCCCATTAGTCTATTATATCAATCTCATGCATACAATAATTAGAGTTTCTTAATTACAATAATTAGACTCACAACTCAAGACCAAAAAATAGTCTTTACATGCAAACTGTCTGTCCAAAAATAGCCCAGTCTAGAACCTGCATGCAAACTGCATGCACACATAGGTTGCAGACATTGGTTCCTTCATGACCGATGTCAGCCGACTAATAATTGATGTCAGTTGCTTTTGCACTGTAATTTGACTGACATTGGTTGGCCTGACCGACGTCAGTTCCTCTGCAACTCGCTCTACAACTCAACAACCCAGCAACCTCCTCCATGTTTACATCAGTGAAGATTTTAGCTCCACAACCTAACAATCTCCCACTTGGAGATAAATAGTTTCACCTATACCTGTACCTGTACCTTTGTCTAATTCATTTCCTGGCTTGTATCCCTCTTCAACTTCAATATTGAAAACCAACCACTACATAACATGTGGTGCACCGCCTGCCATCCAAGTAACCTGCCACATTCGAACCTACAAACCCATGTAGTGAAGACCTTGACCCTACATAGCATGAATCCCTACTGCTGGTCCCTCTCAAATACCTAAGAATCCACCTTCCACGTATTGGCTCCAAATTCTCTGACAACTCCCACTGCTTGGGAAAACTCAGGTCTACACTCGACCTCATGTGATTTCAAACACTGTTCTAAGCTCAGCTTGAACTGTCTAGCCCTTGGTGTGCTTACTAGTTCTACATCCTGCATATTGAACCCTGCCAACATCTTCTTCACATCAGCTCCCACTGGAGACAAAATCAACCTGTGATCTTTTATGTATCTTATGCCAAAGAATTTTGTTGCTCCCAAATTCTTCATGGCATACCTCTGAACTAACTTTACCTTTAGCTCAGAAACTCCCTGCATGTGTAACTCTGCAACAAGCAACTACACAATAGTAATAGGATAATGTTGCAATCATCATCCAACCCGATAAAGTTAAACACAATAGTTACACTAACATTGACTAAAGCCCTACTTTGTCATCCACCTGTCAAAACCTATACCACTGTCCTGTAGCTTCCTCAAGACCATATGACCTGGCCTTCCATCTCACATGTCCATTCTCTCTATTATTTAACTAAGGTATCCATTCATCTTTCAGTGCTTTTATCCTAGTTGGCAACCCTACCAAATCTCTCGTTTGGTTCTACATCCTAATCCATGCCATGCTCCCACTATTTCCTGGATCCTTCCTACTCTGCAGTGAGCAACAAGCATAAAGAAGAGGAACAACAAATTTGAGGCTTACTTACCACTTTCAGTCCTCCATATGGGCATTTGAGACTCCTTGGTAGCTTGATGTCTACCCAAAATCTATTACAGTGATCGACCTCGATCACCACACAATCTACATTTGACCGATGTCGGTTCCCATGCGACTCTCCTTTCTATAGACACCGGTTTCCTGACTGACATTGGTCTTACCTGGTCACTGACGTTGGTACCCTGACCGATGCTGGTAGCCACCCTGCTCGACACCACTGACTCTGGTCTGCACATGATCGACATCGGCACCTATCTGTTCAATGCCAGTTCCCCTTGACTGATGACGGTAACTGTGTTCACTTGTGGGTGATGACTTTTTACCTGTGAGCTCTCCATGGATCAAAACCCTATCCAAACTACCCTGCTCAAAGATGTCCAGCCTTCTCCACTGATCTCTGTCCATCATCTCCTCCAAAAACACTAAGGCTTTCTAGTTCTTAAGTTTGTCAAACACATCTGTCTTCCACTTAAGAACATGCATCTCCTTCTTGCTCATGTGACCAAGCCTACAAAGCCATGTCTTCACAACAGAAGAAGAATCAGTAATACAAGCAAGTAGATAAAGAGTACATGCTTTCTTACCACATGCTAATTTAAGTGTATCCGCTATGAGAGGTCTTGTGCATCTCTCATCACCCAACTTTCTTGAAGAAATTAGCCACATCTTTAAGACTGAGACCTGCATGACCTCCTTCAACACCCATGTGTTGGCCACCTATAATTTTAGCTTCACTTCCCCTTTGCCAATTCTTTGGCAAGGCACACCAGCTCCTAACTAAATCTTTCCAAAGTCTCCAAAGACCTTAACATGGAAAAATACTCTATTTCAAGCTGCATGGAAAGAGGCAACAGAATCTATAAGACAAGATTCTACTTTATCCAGGAAACATCCCAGAGCATCTTGTGCAACAACACCTGCAACATCTACTTCTTTAGTTCCTTCATGATGATCTTGAACCAACCAACAATATTTCTTTACCTGCTCTTTCTTTCCATAACACCGTAATTGACCATTCATGCTTTTCAATTCCTCCATTCTTAGTGTACTTTATTCTGCCATTGTTATACTCCCACTCAATCAAAAACCCCTGAGAGTGACCTGTAATCAAACACAAACCTACTCCCTGCTCCCTGCAACCTTAGCTCTGATACCAACTGTCAGGATCCTACTACCCATTAAGGGCACACTTGATTACCTTTGTATTAGCAACTAAACATAGAATTTAACCAGAATGATATGTAACTAGAAATATGAAACAACACAGAATATGAGAGACAATACACAATCTTGTATTAATACTCAATTAGAAGAAAATATAATAAAGAAGATGCCACACTTCTTCTTCCCACACCTCTAGAGCTCCCATACTTCTAGGGTTCACCTGTAATTCTCCTTCAATAGTTCACTCTCTCAATTACAGTCACAATAATCAAATCAAACATAGAGTTGTTGTTCACCTCCACCAATCAGTAACAATGTTGCCAGTACACCAAGTACACAACCGTACTCCAAGTAGATCTCCCTGCTCTTGCATCAACCTGCAAATCACCAGACCTTACTGACCACATAGATATCTCTACACCCTGAAGAACCCTTGTCCTTGCCTCACCAAGTCCTTATGATTCTTCAGCCAGTACCCTAGTGGATCTTCTACCAAAACTTGCACAACCTATAACTCTCCTTGATCATACACACTCGGCACCCCTTTGGAACTAGGAGGAGCTACTCTTGCTCTCTCTACAAGCACAATGGCTTTCTAGCATTCTTGCTCTCTCACTCTAGTACACTTTACAATACAGCCCATGAGTCTATTATATAGATCTCATGCATACAATAATTAGAGTTTCTTAATTACAATAATTAGACTCATAACTCAAGACCAAAAAATAGTCTTTACATGCAAACTGCCTATCCAAAAATAGCCCAGTCCAGAACCCGCATGAAAATTGCATGCACACATAGGTTGCCGACATCGGTTCCTTCATGACCAATGTCGGTTGACTAATAACCGACGTCTGTTGGCCTGACCGACGTTGGTTCCTCTGCAACTCAGCAACCCAGCAACCTCCTCCATGTTTGCATCAGTGAAGCTTTTAGCTCCACAACCTAACAAGATGCAATCATAGTGTCTAAGGTTTACCTATGACCATTGCCATTTGAATATTTGAATTTGCTAAGGGAAAAACTAGTGCTCATAAATTTATCCATATATTTTGATAGAAGAAAATTTTTCCAATGCATTCAAAATATAAGTGGCAGAGGAATCTAAGGTTCATTTGAAAATACTAATTTCAAGATCTAGAACTATGGACAATCAAATATTTTGATCTCCAAAGTTGACTGTGTTCGTATTTATTCTGTAAGTAACCAGAGAAGGGTAATTGAGCCTGTTTTGATATTACTTTGATAAATCTTGATGAATTGGAAATGGAATAGTGTTTTAGACTCCATAAGTATGATCTATGTTATTTTTAAAGGTTTTTCCAATAAAATGTAGTATGAACAAAGCTTTTGAAGTTGACTATGTTTTCATTCATAATGATTATGTGTACAAAGAAGTGTTTGTGCTAATTGGGCTTTAGCAGAAGAGCATTTTGGTGAATGTGATCATTTAAGGATGCCAAAAGGATCATGTATAATGGGTCCATGTTGTTTTAAAATGTTCCTATATTTTTTGTTTGCTCAGAGAAGTGTCAAAGAGCTAAATAGGTCTCCATAGGACCTAAAAGTGACTTAAACCTATTTGAAAGTGGATTGTGCTTAAGTGTGATCCATGTGAGATTCCTTAATGGTGAAGGTATGTATTATGGCTGAAAATTATTATTATGGACTTGATAATTTATGGATTCTCTACATATAGTGAAACCAAATGTGTTGGTTTCTAGGCTTGTGGTAGAATTATATGTAAGAGATACTTGTACAAGGTGGATGTGAGAGTTGTGAAGCAAAGGATAGGTAGTGTGCCTATTGGTTGATTTAATGAGTAGAGAATCTTTTTGACTATGTGTATGACTTATAGGTCATATTCCTACTATTATTATAGTGCTATTATAGTTTGAGGATATGGGAAGAGGTTTGAGTGTGCATATGAGGATAATTTGAGTGAAGAAGGAAAGAGTTTGTGACATGCCTATGTGAGAGGCATGTTTGAGATAGAGAGAGAGAGTTTATGCAGAGTTTATAACATAGAGATCCATCATTAGGTATTGAAGACATAATTTATAAGATGGAGGTTTTTAAAGGAGGGTATAAAGGACTTGGTCTTCCTTAAGGGCAATTGCTCCTTGTGAAATAAGTGTTTCACTAAATACCTTTAGTCAAGAGGATATGATCAAGGTTTGTTGGTCTAAAGGAGTTGATCAGTCTCTTGTTTATAATTTATTATAGGATATTAATCTATTTGTGCTTTAGACTTAAGAGTGGGTTTTATTCCTCATGAGCATTTTCCATAAGAACTATGTGTTATGCGTGTATGCATTGAATGAATGACCTCTCTTGTTAATATTTATTGATAAAATTGATATATGTTGATTGATTAATAGTTTAAAAGACTATAATTTAGATTGAAATATTTAGTATCACTGATTCACCCCTTCTTTCAGTGATTGTATCTCTAATAATTGGTATCAAAGTGGGTCCTTTGGTAAAGTCTTAACAACTTAAAGGTGATCCAAGGTATAATGGCTAGTCAGAATGTGCAAGGTGGTTTCTCTATTAAGCAAGCACTAATGTTCAATGGATCCAATTATTATTTTTAGAGTGATAGGATGAGGAAATATGTTATGTCCCTAGGGTTTGATGTATGTCAATCTATTTTGGATGGTTATGTTGCTCTTGTTATTCATCTATCTACTATTGCAAACAAGAAGTTGTTTGATAACAATTTTAAAGAAATGAATGCCATCAATTGTGGTCTTACAGAGACTAATTTCATCAAAGTAATCCATTGCACATTTACCAAAGAAATATGGGATAAATTAAAGACTATTTTTGAAGGAGATTTAAATTTTAAGCTTGCTAAGTTACATACTCATAGAAGGTAATTTGAAAGTCTCAATATGAATTAAGACTATATTATGGCATCCTTTTTGTAGAGAGTTGATGAGATTGTGAACATCATCAAAGGTCTTGGAGAGAATATTGAAGAGACTACTATTGTTCAAAAGGCATTAAGGTCTTTATCCCCCAAGTTTGATCTGAAAGTATCTACTATAGAAGAGAGTAAGGACATAAGAAGATAGGGCAAGGAATTAATATTTAAAATAGAGGAATGTGAAGAGGAACTCAGAACTAGAAATATTTAGGTGGCCTTGCAAAGTGTCATGGCTGTATCACTAAAAGTAGCTAAGGAAATGGAAAGACTTACCTCTAATTTAACCTTGATAAAAATCCCACCAAATAAGACAATGCAAAAATCCAAAGATAAGTCATCCTTAATGGCCCCTCAATCCATTCAGGATAAAAGAGTGGCTTAGAAGAATATGGGACTCAACAAGAAAGATATAAACTAGGCTTTGGCATTTGAAGAAAAGTAGAAACTTGACTAGGAATAAAATAAGGCCAAGTTGGAGAAGAGAGCCCCAAAAGAACCCTTGAGAATAAAAATAGAAATAGAGGTGGTCAAATAGGCACCAAGTGGCTCTACTAAATAAGAAGAGGAAGCTTCTAAGGCACACCCAAGTAGTGAAAGGGTGTTTAAGACAAAATAAGGTGATGTTATCACCCAAGAGCAACAAAAGGAGATAGTTGGGGATCACCAATAGTAATAAAGTGACCTTGGTACCAAAGGTATAACCCTTAAAATAAAGATTGAGAAACCTTGGGATGAATAATTAGATAAGGGGATAAGTTAGATTAATAAATCACCAATCACCAAACAAGTCAAAGGATCATGCCAAAGAGAGAAGTGGTGCCAGTGAAGAGGAAGAAGTGCACTTAGAAAAGAAGTCCATCATCAAAAATTAAGACAAAGAGCTCAATTCTATAGAAATGATGTAAAGGGGTTGGGAGGATGAATATTTATACTTGTACAAAGTTATACCCCCATAATCCCCTAGGACAAGGACATGCAAGCAGATTTTAATTGCACTAGACTATTACATAGATGATCCCCAATTTGAGGTGCCAAAGGCTATAATTTTGAGCCTAAAAGATACTGACGAAAGGAAAAAATATCTTCTTATTGAACCATGAGACATGAACCCAGTCTAATTTGGGAATGCATAAATAAGAATGGCCATGGAATTCATGCACCAAAATGTCATAAATGATGATAAGGTGAAAAATTTGAAGAAACTCTTGAAAGAATCAAAGAGGAAGCACAAGTTAACAAGTTTAAATTATGATAGCATTTTAAGCATGTGGAGGTAGCTAAGCTATCTCTTTTGATCTACATCAACACCTTAGACCTATTGGATGTTGATTAAAAAATGTGTATTGGTAGATTAGATGCTCCCAAGACTCTAACCCAAGCAAACACAAGAAGAGGAAGAGGAAGACCCATGCATCATGCTAAATAAGGAGCTATCAGACAAGCTCTAATAAGTGGAGGAGTTTTTTGAAAAATTGAATGAAGGAATAAAAATAGTAGATGAAATATTCTTGAACTTCTCCAATGAATCCTTAGTGATAGATGCATGCTTGAAGCAAGCAAAGGATGAAAAGGAGAGGTTAATGGCAAAGGTGTGCTCCATAAGCAAGGTAAAAAGGTCATAGATCATGGAAAGTATAAACATGTTGAGAAATCAGATCAAGGATTATGAGAGAACCCTATAATAACTCTTCCACAGCCTATAGACCAAGGCCTATGAGCATGGGGAGATTTGGGATGGAAGTGTGGAAAATGTTCAAGACTACCTAGAAGCCTTTCAAAAGTAGTTAGATCAAATAGATACACTTTCACTTGATTTTGATTTAATCTAAATTGATAATGCCATAAATGAGATCAAGATAGCCATAAAGGGATTTGAGGACTTTAGTGTAGATCTCTAGGAGAATTCACCTAAGTTTTTCACTCTTAAAAGTTTAATCTACTTAGTTTAAGGGTGGACTAAGGTTTTTATATTGGGTAATGTTGGGCCCCAAACTTTGGTTTAATGGATTTTTCATTCCAACCTAATATCCACCTTAAAATGACTAGATATTTTGGTAAGTGGTTAGCCTAATGGTTTTGATACCTAGTTAGAGGATGCAATACAAAACATGCAGCAACTGGATAATATCTAACCATCTCTTAGATAATTAGGACATAATTAAATATTTGAAGAACATGAAAAGTGGAATGTGGGAATCATAGGATCATGGAATTGGTTGTTATGATGTATGAACTCTAGCTTAGAACTCACATTCAGCCTCTACCCTATAAAAGATGCTCTTGAAGGCTTATATAAAGAGATCAAACCAGAAGAGGAAAGGGATAGAGAATTATAGTGAATCTCCAGTGGAATAGTTTTTGAAACATGCCCTATAGAATTTATTTTAGTGGCCATTAATGTTTAGATATAGAATGAAGGCCACCCTAGATCTAATTGTATGTGCCCAAGTTCACCTATGAACCTTTACACTGTAGATAGTATGTCTTTGTATGTAAACTCTCCTTATGTACTTTGAATAATGAGGAATGGTGTTACTTTAAAATACATTTGGGTTTGTCTTAGTTCACATGTTTTGTAGAATTATTATGGGATGAAAGTGTTTATGTTATGTTGTATCTTGGTTAATTATGCAATCTAAAGTTCATGTGTTTTGTTGGTTTCAAATTTTAATGGAGTCTTTATATTTTCCTGATGTGAGAATCATTCTATATCCAAAATGGATATAGATCTGCACCTATGAACTTAACCTTAACTTAATCTACATTTATTTTTAGATTATGGTAAAAGCAAGCTTTGAAGGGACCCTAAAACCCTATAATAGTATCAAAAAGGATAAAACATTAACAACCACCAGGAAAAGCATTCCTAAAACCTACTAAAGAGCAGCATCAAAATTAGGTTTTACAGGGACCTGAAACCACAAACATAGTTCAATAAAAGAACCCAAGTTTTGCAAGGACCTAGAACCTCAAATAAAAATTTTGACCAAGAACCAATAAACAAGAGCAAAAACAAAAACTAGTTGCAACAACCAGCAAAAAAGACCAGAACATAAACAAAACCAGCAAAGAAGACCCTAGTCTTCTATTACAAATCCACGATCATCTTAACAGCCTCCTTCCCTATCATAGCAGTATCCTGAATGGATTTAGTAGTCGAAGTAGCAGCAGCTTGCAAGGCTTTCTTCCTTGAACTTTGCCTTGTCCTCTTACTTGGACCCTCCAAGGATATGGTTTCTTCATTTGCTCTTTTACAGAGGTTAGTTGTAGCAATACAAATGCTTGATGTTACCTGCTCCATCTTTATTCTACTTTCCTTGATGAGCATTCTAAGATTATGCTCATAATCTTTAAGTTTTTTTGGGATATCTCTCATTTGCATCTCCAAGTGGTTAATTTTGGTCTGATCAACATCCTGATTGTGTTGCATTGTTTCCACTTTCTTCTTCAGCCCCATTATTTCATTATAGATCCAAGAATCAACTTGGAGAATAGAGTCAGCTTTGGACTTGGTAGAATGCAGGAAGGAAAGCTTGGTTTCCCTCTGTGGAGATTCACAAATGTCTTCTGCTATCTCATGTGGAGGGGAATCAACCTTTTCAATTTGTTCCTCCCTATCCATCAGTTTCTCCTCTCTAGTCTCAACAGGGTCTTCATGCTTAATAGGTTCCTCCTCTTCTTGTCCCCCAGTCTCCATAGCAGGAGTAGAAGACAAAACCATATGATCTTCCTCTCTCATAGAAACTAGATCATCAGTTAAGATATCTTTGTCTTTATCATCTTCCTCGAACACAGTCTGATTACCCTCATTTTTAGAATTGCTTTATTTTGTGTTTCCCTCAATTGTATCCTCTTCATTCCATTTCTCAAGTTTTCCTTTAGTTTCCAGATATCCATCCAAATTGTAGCTAAACTCCCCAACATATGTCCCTTCATCTTCCTTTAGGACATCCTTCTCAGAACTTTTAGTACTCTTCAACTCAAAATCCTCTTCTACAATTTGTTCTTGAGAACTAGAGGGTTTTGGTTTTGCCTTTTCCATCCCTTTAACATTCTCATCCTTGTTACACTTTTTGGAACCCTTATGTTTGTCAAAAAAAGGAATCAAAGCTTTGGATTTATTTTTACAAAAACCCTCTATGAGAAGTATCAGACCTTCATGTAAAATGGGACGAGACTCCTTCTTCTTATGGGCATACAAGCTTTGAAGCAATGAAAAACGTAGATAGAAAGGGAAAGAAATTCTATCCTTGTGCCTAAAGTGGTTGAGAAAAAAAAAATGAAATTTTTGAACTCTTTTATTCTTACCATCAAGGATAAAGTACTCATGGATACAGCATAACACGTCTCTCTAAATTCCTTTTATTTGTTCCACATCAAAGAAGTCACCATTATTTTCTAGTTGCTTCTCCTCTGCATCCATCTTCAAAAAAATTTTGTAGGCCACATTAGAGATACTTGTCTATTTTGAGAACTTAATACCACCCATGTGAAGCCCCATGACCTCAACAATGAAGTCCTTAATAAGCTTCATAGTGACTCCATGGAGAATAACTCTGTCATCAACCCAATTTTTAAAGAAGGTAGTAGTGACATGGGGTTTAAAGCCATGAAAATGCTCCATATAACTAACCACCTTTCCTTTCTGTAGAGTCTTCCATACATCCTGTCTAGCCTTCTAGTCTTCACATTTTTTGGGCTCTTGCTTCCTCGATTCACCCCTCATATTGCAAAGCAAACAAAAAACCAAAAGCACCCAAACACAGAAGTCAGAAAGGATACAATTATTTGTTAATTGAAATGGAATTTGCCTTTTTGATGATACATGTAGCAACCACATTACATTCTCATGAATGTACCTCCTCGGGGAAGGTAATCCTACAACCATAAGGCCACTCCACCAAATCATTAAATTGCTAATCCAAGCAAATCTTTCCCACTTTGGAATGAATGGCTTCATAATTAATAAGCACTTTAATAGCCATGTGCTTATGTAATATATCAAGCCACCTCACCTTATGCCACGTTTGAATAGCATAATTGGCTATCCAGTTGGCGACCCCATTGGCTTCTCGATATGTATGGGATATGGCCACTTTTTCAAATTTTTGAATTAAGGCTTTGATTTCCATAACCGTAGCCTCAATAGATCATGAGATTGAATTTTTATTATTTAGGGTATTAATAATATTCAAAGAATCACCTTCCAACCATAATTTGGAATACCCCAACTCAACAACTAATTTAATAGTGTAGAGGGTTGCAATAGCTTCAGCAATATGGCTATTTGAATTACCAATTAGGATATTAATAGCATCAATTACATTTCCCACATGATCTCTCAAGACCCCTCCACATCCCACTCTTCCCAAATTTCCCTTAGCTGCTCCATCAAAATTCCCTTTGATCCATCAATTAGGAGGAACATACCATTTTATGATCGATCTTGGATTATCATTTTTTCAAATTTGACCCTTCAGATCATAAAGGGTTATCAAATTGAAAGGTTTGATCAGAATCCCTCTAGGATTTAAAGTTCTCCTTGATGGCTCTAATGATATTCTGACCAAGCACCCATCCTAGAAGTTCTTTACTCCTGAATATTCTATTGTTTCTTTCTTTCCAGATACCCCACCAAAGATGAGGGAGAGTTAGTTTCCAAAGAAAAAGAGCATCAGGATCCTTAGAGGGGAAACACCAGCTTTTAAAAGAGAGTTCCACATTGTTTTGATGGACCCATTTTATACCCCAAAAATTAAGAATCTCAGTCCACACTAGCTGGGTATAAGAGCAATTCAAAAACATATGGTCTCTATCTTCAAATCCATTTTTGCATAAAATACACCTATTGACCACATTTATACCTCTTTTTTGCAAATTGTCAAGGGTGGGAATTTTATTTTGAAGTAGAGTCCAAAAGAAGATTTTAATTTTGGGGATGAGCCCCTTAATCTAGGCATGAGACCAAAAAGGTTGATTACCATTTTCCTTTGAAGCAAAGATAGTAGAGACTTTAAATTGGCCACTAGGGTCAGCATGCCAAATAATCTTATCTTAAAGATAAGGTTAAAGAGAGATAGCACTAAGAGATAATTATATGTTACTAAAGCCTTGATCAACATTAGTTAAATTCACCCAGGAATCATTCTGCCAATAATGACTGACTAATATGCCATATCTCTACTTGCATCGATCAACTAATCCTTGTCATGAAAATCTCCAATCAAGGGATGATCCTTTAACCATACATCATCCCAAAATTTCACTTAAGCCCATTACCAATTTTCCAAGAACATCCTTTTTCTAGAGTTTTCTTGGTCCCCTGAATAGCCCCCCATATAAAAGAAGGATGAATAACATCAGGAGAAGAGAAGAAATCAGGAAGGGATTTAACATTAAAGAGGTACTTATGTTTCCATATGGTACTCCATTCTTTGTTGTCATGGTAAACTCTTCAACCTAGTTTGGCTAAAAGAGCTTTGTTCATACTTCTAATTTTCTTGATTCCCAATCCCCCTTCATGGATAGGTTTACAAACATGATCCCATGCAATTAAAGGTATTCTCCTTTTTTCCTCAGTACCAGTCCATAGAAAATTTCTTCGAATTTTTTCAATAGACTCAACAAATTTCATAGGAATTCTAAAGAGACTTAAAGCATAAGTAGGTATCCTTTGAAGGCAAGCTTTAAGAAGAGTTAACTTACCTGCCTAGCTTAAAAGATTTCCTTTCCATCCTGCAAGTTTCTTGCTGAATTTATTAATAAGATCTTCCCAAAAGGTATCAGGGACCTTCAGGCCAAGAGGAAGACCCAAGTAAGAAGAGGGGAGAGATCCTATAGGACATCCAAGGATTTTAGCAATTTTATTTTGTCTCTAGATAGGGGTGTTGATAAAGAACACAACACTTTTATTCTAGTTAACCAATTGACCAGAGGCAGCAAAATATAAGTTAATAGCTTGCTTCAAATTTATGTCTTCCTTAACTTCAGCTTTACCCATAAAGATTGTATCATCAACAAATTGTACATGAGAAAAAATTAGAGGATGAGAAGAAGGTTGTAATCCCTTAAAGAAACCTCTATGGACCAAGTCCCCAATATATCTCCCCAAACAATCAGCCATAATAACAAAATGGATGGGGGATAAAGGATCACCTTGTCTCAATCCCTGAGAGGGATAAAATAAATGAGATGAGATTCCATTAACCACAACAGCAATAGAGGAGGTGGAAATCAATTGATGAATAAGACCAACAACCTTTTGGTCAAAGCCAAAAGCCAATATAATGTTTTAGAGAAGTGACCAATCAACTCTATCATATTCCTTAGCAATATCAACTTTCATAATGAACCCCTGATTGTTAGAACAAGACAAGGAGTGAATATTCTCATGAGCAGAGATGATAGAGTTGAGGATTTGTCTACCTGGGATGAAGCCATTTTGTTGATCAGCAATAATCAAAGGAATCACTTGGATAAGTCTAGAAGTAAGAACTTTGGAAATAATTTTATAAAAAGAATTACAAAGGCTGATCGGTCTAAAATGATCAGGAGAATCAGCACCAATTTTCTTTGGAATCAGGGACAAAAAGGTGGAGTTGACTTCCTTAAGCATTTGTTTAGCTCCATATAATTCCTTCACATCATCACATACATCTTTACCAACAAATTTCCAAAGTTTTTGGAAGAAAAACATAGGGAATCCATCAGGACCAGGAGCTTTATCTCCTCCTAGAGAATAAACAGCTTTGAAAATTTCATCATCCTTAGGAATTGAGCTTAACATTTTATTATGTTCCTTAAAAACTAGAGGAGGAATCACTCTAAGAATTTCAGCCTGACTATCCAAATTGATGTTAGGATCAACCTTCATTAGAGAAGAGAAAAAAACCAACATTTCATCCATAATGGCCTTATCCTCTAAAATCTTCAAATCTCCCTTTTTTAGGTGTGATATATGAATTTTGGCTCTATGCTTAAGAGTGGATAGATGGAAAATTTTTGTATTTTTATCTCCTTCATTCAACCATTAAAACCTTGATCTTTGTCTCCAGTAGATTTCTTCTTTAGTGATGATGTCATGATATTGAGCCAACTTTTCATCTTCTTCAATGAGGAAGTCAGAAGTATATTCTTCCTTCTAAAAATTTTCTTGTATTTTTAGAATATCCTCCTTAATAGCATTTTTATTCTCAAAGATATTCCCAAAGCTATTCTTATTCAATATTTTAACTTCCCTTTTAACATTTTTGAGCTTAGAAGCAACTCTAAAGAGGTTCATGCCTTCAATATCAATACTCCACCATTCTTCCAATTTATTTTCAAACTGTGGGTGTTGCATCCACATCTTCTCAAATCTAAAAGGAAAATTATTTTTAAGATTAATCTTTGTAGCAGTGAAAATGAGGGGAAAATGATTCGATCCAATTTTTTGGTAGGCTTCCAACTTGCAAATGAATTCTTTAGTCCAATCACAAGAAATAAGAGCACGATCAAGCCTAGCCTAAATACATTCATTACCAACTCTCTTATTACTCCAAGTAAATTTAATTCCATGGAGATCCATATCCATTAAACCCTCTTTATTTATAAACTCCAGTAAATCCAAACTCCCTTCCAGCTGGGTAGCATTACCTCCCATTTTCTCATGATCATAGAGAGGCACATTGAAGTCTCCCATTATAATCCATCATCCATAATAGTCCTTACTTTTAAAATTAGAAACAGCCTCCCAGATTTTTTCCTTAGGTGTTTGATGTTGGGAGCATAAACATTCACAATATACCAACCCTTCTGTTGGTCAACACTAGTAATTTTGGCTATCATAAGATATTTACTAGCAATCATAATGGTTCTAAAATAATAATTCTTCTTCCATAACATCAGAGTTCCCCTTAATGCACCTTCTGAACTACTGGCATTTATAGAATAATTTTTAAAATCTTTAATCTGTTCTGCTTTCTCTTTATTCATCTTAGTTTCTTGCAGCAAGAGAAAATTAGGCTTTTGTTCTCTAACAAAATTCCTAACAATATCCAGCTTATGAATACTATTCAGCCCCCTAATATTCCAAGTAATGATTTTCAAATCTATTTTTTAGGGGTAAAATCTAGAATAGTTGCCTGCCTACCATCAACAATATTCTACATACTTTCTAACTCTCTGTTTTTCTTAGTGGATCTTCTTCCAGGTTTGTTTAGGGAACCAACATCCGGTTTCACCTTAGAATGCTATTCAGCTCTTTTTCCAAATTTATTTAGAGTAAAAGCAAGAGGTTTCTCCTTAGTTTGCTGATCTATTTTGCTGCTTCTAGTTTCTACCCCCTTAGTATTAATCTTTTTTTCAGCCCTTTTTCTTTGGTTTAGTTTGTGCTTTGAGTTTTCTCCATTATCTTTCACAGCTTCTAGAGGAGGAAGCTCATCCAAAGGAAAGTCATTATCAGCGTGAGATAGCACCTGAATCTCCTTGGACTGAGAAAAAAGATCTCCCTCCTCTGATTTATTTCCATCTTCAGCCAAGATTTCACCTTCCTCTAGTACAATTTTGTCATCTACATCTCTCCATTGATATTCTATCCTTTAATAGATAATGATTTGTTTTGATAGATCTATCAGCTCCTCTTTTCTTTGTTCAGGTATAACAATAATGAGATGGAGATAGAGATGGAGTATAAAATATAAAATATCTCCATCTCTAAGGCTAGGCTCCATTTTACCTATCCTATAGCCTATCCACACTACCCATCGATGTATGGGACTATCCCTTCTAAATGGTATGTTGTAATGAGATAGTCTAGGATTTAAAACTTGCTACATGTCCTTATAGATTGGACACCTAGGCATGCACCTATCTGAGCTAGATAGTAGTAGCCATGTGAATTGATCTCTCTTAAGCCAAGGCCTTCTAGGAGTGTGCCTCTCCCTCTCCCACCCATGTTGGTGGATGTAATTCATCCCTACATTATTGTAACTACCTCGTGACCTCCCCCACTAGTCTAAACTAGATTTCATGGGTTGGGGTAGATGGTACTATAGGATTATCCAATATGGTTGGGTTGTATGGAGTTAGCACCCTACCCAAAATGTCATGGTGTACAACCATAACCAGAGATGTCCATCTAATATTCTCTATCATCAGATCTATAAAACCAAAACTAGATAGAAATTAGATCACATATATAACTAAAAATCTATTTATCTACTATAATCAAATGTAACTAGTGTCCTATATCAAAGATTAAATAAAAATTACATTTCTCACTAGTATTGGTATCAACAATCACCATCTCCCTATATTTTGACCTGTCAAGCATGGTCTCTCCATCCCCTTATCCACCAAGCACCTCCACCATAGGTCATTTCTATACTAGTGTAAAGTGAGGAATCACCACTCAAGAATACTCTGATCCTCTCATAAGAGGTTCCTCTATAGACCAATTATGTCATAGAGTGGTTAGATCTTCTTGCAGTATGGCCCTTGCATGTGCCTAATCTCACTAGTGATGCCTCCATCTATAGTGTGATCAGGGTGGTCGATGTTGTTGTTATTTTTGCAATACCTATTATGGGATTTCATCCACATCCATGTCATCTCCTCCTACTACTACCTACTTTCATACTCATATAGTCCATGGTCTAGCACATTGTAGTCAGATTATAGGTATCTCCACTAACACTCCTCCTCCTCTCCCCATTAGCTATCTATCATAACATGACCAATAAGTAAGAGCTAATAGAGGGGCCACTAGGTACAAAAGTCCAAAATACCCTGGTAAGTGTGCCATTGAATATAGCTCTACCCATAAGGTGTAGTGGTTTGTGATCTGCACCTATGACAACCTTGTAGCAATAGTCAACCAACTAGGCCATATGGTAGCAATGTGCACATAGGGATACCATACTATATTCCTTCATGTGATATTATACAACACTAGCATAGGGGTCATGGCTCAAATTACATGGTCCTACCTCCATCACACTACCTAAAGTAACTTGTCATCAATCACATGGGGTAACCTAATTGGCCAATATATGGGGATCCTCTCATATATCTTATATTGGTACCTTGTTGTTTAACTTGTGACACAACACTCATGCTATCACAAATCCTATCATAACCTTTTGGATGTCTATAATATCTACAATATATAAATCAAAGAAACTCATCCTTAATCCAGGGTATATCATATCTAAGCACATCACCCACTAGGGTAGTGCTTGTCTCTCCTCTAGATCATCCAGTGTCCCAATGATCACTGGTGTCCCTCCTATGGGTAGTCAAAACAATGTGTAAACATCTTATAGTGTGATACCCACCTCAATGGTATCCCATACACCACCCATCATAAAGTTTTGGTTAACCATTCTCATGATCCAAGGAACATGAAAATGAGATCAACACTAAGTAAAATCCACCTCATCTCTCTAATGTTCCAAAGCCCATTGTGACTAGTTGTGATTTATCCATGTCAGTTAACTGATCAATTAGGTCTAGAATCCACAACACATCTATCAAGAACCAATACCTCTGACATCTTTTTAAAATATCAAACAAAAAAAGATATATTAGATCTCCATATCATAAGTAATCCAAATACATTCTTAAAAATTAACAAATTAAATTAGTTTGTTTGATTTAGTTTCTCATTTCTCCAATTTTTATACCAAATCAACCCATTAAATTCTAAATAGACCTATCTATTATTTTCAATACTAAATCAACCATTTCCACTTCTAACTAGATCAACCCATTCAATACTAACTCAGCCATATTTTTATTTTAGCATACTATATCAGCCCTATAATACATAGTTAGCCTCATTTTGTGACACTATAAAAGCCCTATCCAATAAAATAAGTTGGTCTTGTCATATGTAGTTATCCTTATCCTCCCTATCAATTAAGTTAAACTAATACTATGTAGTTGGCCATTTATTATAATACTAAATCAACCCACTACTTCACAACCAAACCTTTGATTTTGGCTCACCTTAAAAACCCAATCAACTAGGTTGACTATGTTCTTCCATAGTGGTGAATTTTTTACCATTTACCATAAATTCCTTAGGCATTTATTGGTTCAAATTTATCCCACCCAATACCCCATTGTACCCTTAGTTTACCTGAAAAATTCTTAGGGTTCATTTTGGTTCCTAGATTTTGCCTACCACTCAATGTTTTATATTTGGCTCAATTTCAAATAAAAATATTCAAAAATTTGAAATTCACAATTGCTTACCTATGTTACACTCGTTATGACCGCTATGCATCTTCACCATATCTATGATTTTCTCTTCACCAGATGGGTCTTCAGTATCAAACTAGGTATCTCAGAGCTCTATTTTCTTAGAATAGTAAAAATAATAAATGAATGATTTTTCACCCTATTTATATTTACTATTCAAAATTATTTACCTTTGACATATTTATAGCTAGATTTTGTATTTTGACCATGTCTTTGTTTCTATTAACTCTTTTCTTGAATAGTAAAATGTTATGGAATCTTGACATCATAGAGAATATTTTCACCTATTATATGTGTATGTTGTAAAAATTTTGATTTTTCTCTCTTTTTCGCTAATTTCTATAGGTTTGCCTAATGTTACCTACATTAGACACCTTCACATTTATTGCATATCCATATTTATCTACAACACTAACGTAAGTAAAGGTATGTGTTTTTCAATTCTATCCTTTCATTTATCATATTTTCTCCTTACTACAATTTATTCAGCTTTAGCATTATGTGTTGTTATGTTATATTTCTTGAAGCACCCTCCCAAATAACACATGATGAGTTTTGAGTGGGGTATATGTATACAAAAAATATTTTCAAATATTATCAATTATTAATGCTTTCTCTCTTATAATAACATGTTGAGTATTAATCTATCTAAGTGCATGACTTAAGGGGTACACCAAGAAAGGGATGGGTAGACTATTGGTGCTTCATAGGATTGGTGTCCCTTTGCTACCACTTGATATCTAAAAAACCATCTCCTAAAAACACTCCCATAAGCTTTGACTCCTCTTTATCACCATCCTCTAGTCTTTTTCTAACTTTATTAGCCCTTCCCTAGAATAAAATCCTTTTTTATGTTTTACAATACAATGTCAACCCCATTACCCTTGTACTCTAATTTAAAAAAATCATTGAGGGTCTAGGTCGGCCCATGTGTGACTTAGACCAAGACCTAATTTATTTTTGTCAATAATGATATAGATTCAATTGGGCTGATCCTATCAACTAAACTTTTGTAAATGATTAGGGTTAGATCTATCTATATATACACACTCATTTCCTCATTTATTAGAGAGAAAGAGAAGAAGAAGAGATATATATTATGCATCTACTTATCCACCATTATACTTGAGGATCATAGCTTGTGGTTTCATACTTTCTTTAGAGATATGGATCTTGTCTTGGATAAGTATTTTAGAAATATAAATAGGTTGTGTATCCTAGAGCTATCTTATCCTTGTTATCCTTACATACCATAACAACCTCTTGTGAAGCACCTTGGCCAAGGGAGAGATTGACTCTCGGTGGGTTCATCTACAAAGGTAAGTATTCCTAAATTTGTTCCTCTTTTGTAATAGTAGATATATTTTCATTTTTACTTCTCTCCTATGTATTAGGATTATGTATACATTTACATAAGTATATGTCTTCTACGAATGTTTACTTTTTACGTTTATTACCCTGAATTTATGTCACAAGCTTTGGTGAGCACTAGATTATAATTTACTTTACTTGTCATTTACATTATGAATATGAAAACATATAACTTAGTTAGGGTTATTGCATAGTTTGCTTGACTAGAGGCTTTAGAACCCTCCCTATTGATATTATTGTGGTAAGATATCCCTTAGCTAGGTATAGTGGATCCATCTTGGTCATGAACCTAAACATATAATGTATCAACAATTAGAAGTCTAAGTAGAATTTATCTTATTAAATTAAGGATTGATTAATATGTTAGCTACATTTCCCTTTGCATACACTTGACCCTTGTTAATAACTACTTCATGTGATGGTCTAAGCCCAAAAGGATTGTTGAGAATTAGGAATACCTAATTTGAAACCTTCAATCTAAGTGACTCTAGGATGGTAATTGAAACTTTTGATGCTCTAGATTTGAGAGGCCAATTATTCTAAGATAAATCAGTGGATTTTACAATGGCACACACCCTAATAGAGCCACCAAACTACACTTAAAATAATGTCTCAAGAACATACCAGATTATTTGATCTAATCAAAGATTTGGTTGTTTTTTATAACTTCCTCATCATCCATTCACCCTCAGATTGATCCTAGAACCTAAATGGATAAGAATAATAAATGATTATCCTTTCATAGGAAGATTAAAAAATAATAAGGAAAGCATGCAGAATCTAAATTCTAAGTCTACCTTGAAAGGGCTATATAGATAATCTCTACCATAGGATTTTCATCTTGTTTGAAAATGGATAAAGGCCATGAATGAGACCAGAGGAATATTTTTTGGGTTTATGGATGCTCATTTGGTATTAGATCAATGCCCCAACCATTTACCCACCCCCCAAAGCCACAAGAGTCAGTGGGGGAAGTAATATATCCATATATAAAGAGAATAAAGTCTCACTCTATGAGCAAGTATTATATGTACATCTACCATGAAGCATAATTTTTCTTTCTAATAAGAACCACTGAAGTAGAATGATCTATCCTCATTTGGCATCTCCAAATTAGAGATAATTAAGTCAACATAACCATAATTAATCATATATGCTTGATGTGATGGATGTTAGACTCAGTCAAAAATGCATCCAAGTGAGCAATTAGTTCAATGGTCACCAAATTCCTATTGATATTACATAGGTTGAAACTTTATAATTGAGTGCATATACAATCAGCACATTTAAGTGTGTATATAATCAACATAATATAGAATCAACATAATTATGTAAAATAAAATAAGAAATTCACCCCCCCCCTTAAAACTATATAGGATCAATTTTACAAGGCTCAAGAATAGCATAAATACATATAACTTGAAAAAAATAGCACTTTCAAAAAAAATCACCTAAAAAGGAGATATAAGCTGAAAATCATGTGAGTTTTAAATTATTTAAATAAAAACTTCACCATGCAAAATTTGAAAAAAAATTACCTTCCAAAACAAAAAAAATCGTTTGAAAAAAACTTGATTTGACTTTTCATTTAAAAATTGGGTGTGACCAAGGGTTTAATTTTTAATGTGACCAAGCAACTAAGGGGTAGGATGATTATTTCCCCTTGATTAGTATTGTGCCTTACTTATTTAAAATATGCTCCAACAAGTCATGCAATCCAAGCAAATGTGTGGCATAAATCTATGGTGTAGGTATAGTCAATCATGTTGCATAAATCTAAGATATGGGTACATTTAGTTGTCATTTTCATGTTGTTGACCATTTTTTACCCAATAGGCCAAAAATTAGTCCCCTCCTATCCCTGTTATTCAAGGTTGTTTTCATTTTTTTGATTTTGCATGAATCTATTCATTTCTACAGACTCTGGAGAATTTATACAGACTCTACAGGTCTAAATCTATGGATTCTGCAGGTTTTGGATTTCTAAGAACTCGGCAGGTTAGACCTTTGGTGCATGGAGAATTAGTTCAAATAGTTCTAGGTTTTACAAAGCTTCTTCAAGCTCTGGTCTGAAGAAAATCATAAGAAAAGTTGGCGTCTTTGAACCATTAAACTAGTTCAATCGGTTCAAGTTCAACGCTTCAAGTTCAATGCTTCAATTTTAATCCGTTTAAGTTCAGCATTTAGTTCAATGCAAAGAGTTCATCGGGCTTGGCTTTTGGTTCATCAGCGCACTCCTTTGAACCTTGAACCGTTGAACCAAATTTTGGTTCAATGGCTTCGGTTCAATGGAAAAGGTTCAACGTCAATGGTTCAATAGAGTCCATCGGCCTTCATAACTATCAATGTGCTTAGGTGAACTATTGAACCATATTTTGGTTCAATGAGTTTGATTCAAAGGAAAAGATCAGTGGATGGTTCGGTCTCTTGGTTCAAAGCAGCTTGTTCAGGAGTTTGTCAGCTAAATGATTGAGCTGTTGAACCATTTTCATTCAACGCATTTGATTCAATGGTTCAGTTCAATGCAAAGGTTCAATGAAAGGTTTAATAGAAAGGTTCAAAGGTTCATCCGTGTGCTCAGTTGAACCATTGAACCAAATTTGGGTTCAACGGCTTTGGTTCAACAGGTTGGTTCAACGCATGGTTCAAGGGTATGCCCTTGAATCGAAGGGCAGTCAATAGTCAAATGACCTTTTCAGAGGGTTAACACTTCAAGGACTTTTCAAAGATTTAGGCATGGTTCATTTCAATTCAAAGGTTCATCAGCTTTTGTTCACTCCCCATCAGTGTGCAATGGTTAAACTTTGAACCGTTGAACCAAATTTTTGGTTCAATGGGTTCGGTTCAAGAGTCTATCCCAAGCCGAAGGGGGTCTTCAAGTCCAAAGCACCCTTTCAGAGGGTAGAGACTTCATATTCCAAAGGATTTGGATGTGCCTCAAAGTAACAAAGGGAAGAAAAGGGAAAGAATTTACGTGGACAATTTGTCCACAGAAATGCATAGCCAAATGCAAAGTCAAAGTCAAACTGGTGAAAGAATTTTTTGTAGACTTTTGTCCCCAGACAAAATTTTGTGGGAAACAAATCCACAAAAAATCAAATAGCAAAGACCCAGGGAAATTGTCTACGAACAATTTACTCGCAGGAGCCCAAAAGGACTTAACGAAGTCAGAAAAGTTGTAGGTGCCCGAGGAGATGCCACTTGGACCCGATGACAGTCGTGAGGCCATCAAATTTAAAAGAATAGAATAGCCATTGATATTTAAAGTATGATGGCTACATAAGCATTAATTTTAGCAAAATGGAATAACTGTTTGTCTTCAAATGAGAAGCGCTAACTAGGAAAGAGCCAGAATGTAGCGACCCGCTAGTATGTTTACACAAGGAGCCAAGTGGCTAAAAAAGGATAAATTACAAGTGGCAAGTAGAGTAACAAGGTAGAGAGTAGTCAAGTAGTCCAAGTGGCATAAACAAGGTAATTTATTGCCTAATGGCGTGAAAGACAAACAAGCAGAGCGACATGCAGGTGATGAGTGAGCAGTTAAGTCCGACTAGCGCAAATTGGAAAAGCATCTTTGGTAGGTGAAATAGTGCCAGCAAATTGATCATTTGGAATGATAGCAGCCAGTAGTGCAACTGCTTCCTCTATCTCCATTTAATGGGAAGGTAAATCGTGTAAGTCCTCCAAGCAGGAAATGTAAGTCTTGAGCAGGCAAAATGAACAGTCCATTTAATTCCTTGAGCAACTTATTCTCTTCATGAAAGGACATGTATGCCACTTGTAAAAGAGGGAGCACCACATGGGCCTCTTGGCTTCTCATATATATTGTGGACTTGTTCATTTGTAATCATCTTTTCACAAATTTTACAAGGTGCAGCCTACTAAAATTTCTACCTGAGTTTATAAACATAGTTTTTAACTTTTCTTGGAATAGATATTTTGTGTATGTCCTGAGTATTGATTTGTGTTTAGTCATTGTCTTTGATGCTCTCACAGGTTCAATACCAACACACCAGCTATCTCCAAGGTGCCATCTATAGCTAATAGGAGAAGAGTTCTATTTTGGAGTGCAGGACAGAGGGGATTATCTACAGAGTGCTTCGTATTACACCTTTTGATGAACCTCCTTCTTGTATCTTTCATTTTTACCTCCCTGTCAAGTTTGCATATTGCTTCTTCTATCAAGAGTGAAGCGTATAAGTGTGTTTTGTCTAATTTTGAGAGTGGGTGTGAAAGTGTCATATTGTTTTGGTGTATCACCTCCTTAGATTAGGTTGTTGGTTTTATGCCTTTTCCTCCCTTTCCCCCCCAGTTTATCTATATATCTATATTTTGCACTGCCTAAAACAAACAATGATACATCAGAGGGAGCTAGCCCTTAACTAGAGACTCTCCTCTCCTGCTTCACCATCCCACAGGTGAGAGAGGAGTTTCCATGTTGTGAGGAGAAGGCAGGAACTGGTCTTCCTGCCATTAGGTGCACTTTCCTATGTCAATAGTTCTGGCACGCCCGATGGGATCTTTAGTTTGATAATTTAGTGAAGTTTAGGGTTGATGCTGGTCTTGATATAACCATTTTAAGTCTTCTAGCATCTAGTGACTCCACTGGTAAGAGCTTCAGTTCTATATTTTCAAAACTAGTTTCTTAATCTTCTATGCCTAAGGTCACCACAAGGTCTGCTTCAAGAGGGGTCCCTTTTTATTTTGTTGAGTTACCTTTAAACTCTGCTAAAAGACTATGATTTGAAAGGACCCATCCTTATCTAGCAATCAATCCTCCTAGGCCTATTGTAAGAGCCACATATGCAGCTCAACCCTAGTTACAGCTGATCCCAGCCATGGCATTGCCTTTTATAGCTTTTCATGGTGAGAGCCCCTTAAATCTCCCATGCTATGATCCAATTATGGGAACAGATCTAAAGAATGTGCCTTCTTTCAATGTAGTGGGACCTATTATAGCCATTGAGAATATTAATAATATTGCCAACCTTTGCAATATTCACAATATAACAGAAGAAAATATTGCCATCAGACTGTTGGCGCTGTCTCTTAAAGGCAAGGCTCTTGATTGGTATGGGACCTTGCCTGTGAATTCCATACATTCTTGGAATAAATTGGGCACTTAGTTAATTGATCATTTTGGGGAAAAGGGTGATGGCCTCTCTCTTGTTGAGCAGCTGACGACCATAAAGAGAGCTCCACACGAGCATATGCAGGGCTTCAACACATGCTTTCAAAAGACTTGGGACAAAATTCCCATCCTGGTAAGAGTGACCCCTAGCTACACTTTCTTATACTATTCAAAGGCATTAAACAGTGATATTACTCTGATGATCCAATATATGGGAGGACATATACTACCCGCCGCTTATGACATTGCCATAGCAACCGAAAATTGCTTGGTTCAAGTCAAGAAAATCGCCCTTAGGCATCACATGCCATTTTTCCCAAATCACTACCCTCGATCTAGGCTGTTGCTCCCATAATTTATCCCTTGCCTATCATTGAGAAAATAGATGTTGCTTCATCAAATGAATTAAGTGAAGTTAAAAGCCTGCTGAAAAACATGTCAAACAAACTTGTTGCCCTTAAAAGGCAGCAAGCTCAAAGCAACAGGCCGAACCAAGGATATCAACAATATGGCTAGGCCCCTAGACCCCCCTTTCAAAATTATAACCAAAATTAGGGGTAGCTCACTACAACCAGGCCATTTCAAATCTACAACACTAGTCCCTCTTCATCATCTAAGGCCATGGTGCTTGTTCAGAACAATTTAGTACAAGAGCAGTCAAGCTATTCGACCATGGGATATGGTCAAGAATAGGTCATCTATACAAATGAGGTGATGAACTATTTTCAAAATGTAGACAACCAAACATCCACTCAATCTCAAGCCTTTGAGCCTTCAATGCAGCCCAGCATGAGTACCACTCAGGCTCAGCCTGATTCTGCCCTGATGAATTATTTGGAAGAAGATTTTTATTTAGTAAATTATGTGGGCACTACAGACAATCAGGATGATTATGTTGCAGCCAACATGAGGTTTAAGAGAAGGGCGATGGGAGAAGCCCAAGCTACCACGTAGGCATTAGCAACACCTCCTTCATCACACTCCAATGTAAAGGCCCCAAATTTCAGGCAACTATCTATACCTTCAGCCCCTTAGCCTGCAGTTCAGCTTGGAATCAACCCCAAAGAAAGCTTAAGGCATGGCAATCCTCAAATCAATATAGTGGATCAGATGAAGAAGCTAAATATGAATATCTCTTTATGGGATGCATTGTCTCTTTCAGGCCAGAAGGACGTGTTAAAAAGGGAATTGAATGAGTTGGATTGTCAAGTTGTCCCAGCCAGCATTGATAATGTCTTGATGGCAAATGGACAGCCTTCCACTTCAGGACATGTGAAGAAGGAAGAGAAGACTCCTCCTTTATATGTATCCTTGGTCATTGGGGACTTCTTGGTGCACAACTACATAATTGACAGTGGGGCCAGCACCTCAATGATGCCCAAGTGCATTGTTGATAAGATGGGATTGAAGTATCAAGAAATGAACAAAGGAGTCCTACAGCTAGATGGAACACCTACAAAAATAGTTGGAATTGTGAAGGGTTTAGACCTAACATTGCATGCTTGCCCAACTTTCTCGATTCCCCATGATATAGTGGTAGCGGATGTTCCTCTGTATTTCATAATTTGCTTGTCCAGAGACTTCATGTCAAAGATAGGTGGCTATCTAGTAGTGAATTGGTCATATCTGGATTTTAGAACCAAGTATGAGACCAAAGTGAAAATCAAGTCTAAGCCACTCTACAAGGACCATCTAAAACCATATTCACCCAAGGAAGCAAACGTTAGTTACACCATCATCGACCTAGAAGAGTCTCAGACAGACCAATCTCCATCCTCTGCTCTTGAAGGAGTCGCAGACTTACTCTTGGATGAGTGGGGAAATGATAAATTTGAACATGATCCATACAAATTCATTGAGGAGGCAGACCTTGGAGTCTATTGCATGCATGAGGAAGGTGCCTTCATGCCAAATTTGATGAAGTAAAGTGAAGAAGACCTTAGCCTGTGGCAGCTATTTTTTTATGGTTCCAAAAGTAAAATAGGCATTGGTGGTGGGCTGATGTTGGTTTCCCCTTCAAAGGGAAGGTACTTTTTAGCATTTTGTTTCCAATTCTCTTGCACGAGTAATGTTGTAGAATATGAGTCTTTGATCCATGGCTTTGAATGGGCAATAAAAAGAGGGATTAGGGAGTTTTAAGTCTTGGTAGATAGAAAACTAATTATAAATCAAGTAAGAGGCTTGAATCTAACCAAGAACTCCTTGATGAAGTCTTACAAACATAGAGTTTGGGACTTGGTGGAAGATTTTCTTGCTTTTAACATTGCCCCTATTCCCAGGGAGCATAACAAACAGGCTGATAGGCTGGTAGCAATTGGTGCCCAATTTGACGTTTCAAAGGAAATAAGTCAAGACTGTAGTTCATGCCACCTAAAAGTGGTGGTTCGGCCTTCAATCCCAGACAATGTTTCAAATTGGTAGTTCTTCAAAAGTGACTGACAAATAGCCTTCTTCCTACAAGAATAAGTTGAGTTCGCAACACACAACCAGGCAAAACTATAGCAGCAATATGGCAATCAGATTGTTCAGTTGAAGAACAATAAACTCCCTAAAGGTCTGGTCATGCTTGAAAGCATTTTCAATAGTGATGACCAGTTGAGAAATGACAAGGCATGCATCACTACCAAAGAAGAAAATTATGAAAGGGTCGAAATCTTCAAAGGCAAGCTGCTAGCGCTTGGCAAGGTTTGCATGTTTCAGGAGAGGCGAGCTTTCATTCTGTTGTGTCAAGAATTCACTGATGTGTTTGCATGGGACTATAGCAACTTTAAGGGCTTCAACCCAAGGCTTGCCCAGTACACCATTGAATTAGAAGAAGGTGCTAGGCTAGTAACATAAAAGCAAAGTCTTGTCAATCCTACAATTGAGCCCCTCATGCAAAGGGAATTGGCCAAATTGATTGAGTCTAGAATTATATTTCCAATCAAACATTCTTGATGGCTGGCCAACCTTGTTCCTGTTAGAAAGAAAAATGGGGAGATTAGGCTGTGTGTTGACTTCAGAGACCTTAATAAAGTCTCTTTAAAGGATCATTACCCCCTTCCCAACATGGAACAAATCCTATAAAAGGTAACTGGTAGTGAGTGCTTCTCCCTCCTAGATGGTTATTTAGGGTACAATCAAATTCTAGTGCAAGGTTGTGACCAGCACAAAATAGCCTTCACCACAAAATGGGGAACGTTTGCCTACAAGAAGATGCCATTCGGGCTATCTAATGTTGGTGCTACCTTTCAGTGAGCCATGGACATGGCTTTTGGTGGCTTGATAAATAATAACGTGCTGGTATACCTCGATGATATAACGGTATTCTCCAAGAAAGTGAGCCAGCACATGGGACACCTCAAGCAAATTTTTGAAAGGTGCAGGGTATTTGGCATCTCTCTTAATCCAAAGAAGTGTGTGTTTGTTGTTCATGAGGGGAAACTCCTTAGCCACATTGTGTCCAAGGAGGGTTTGTCTATTGACCCTGAGAGAGTTCACTCTATACTAGAGATGTCCCTACCAAAACACAAGAAAAGTTTGCAGAGTTTCTTTGGCAGGATTAATTTCATTCAGAGATTCATTCTAAATTTTGTAGATATAGTCAAGTGACTCACCCCTATGCTGAAGAAAGGTGAGGATTTCAAATGGACAATTGAGAGGAAACACAGCTTTAAGGCCATCAAGCAAGCCATAACCCAGGCTCCCACTTTGATCAGCCTAGACTTTAGCAAAGACTTCAACCTCTATACCTTCAATAATGAAGAAGTGATATCTGCCATGCTTACCCAAGCTAATAGTGATGACCTCGAGTAGCCACTTGCTTTCTTCAGCCAAGGGTTAGAGGACTTCAAAGTCAAGTACACGTATGTAGAAAAGCAAGTCCTGGTAGTGGTGCAGAGCCTGAAGAAATTTAGGCATATGTTGTCTAATAGCAGGATCCACCTTATGGTCCCACATCTAGGTGTCAAGGATTTCTTGGCCAATCAAGATTTAAATGAAAATAGGGCAGGGTGGATTACCAAAGTGATGGAGTATGACATAGATATCAAGATCACCAAGCTGGTGAGAGGAAGAGGCCTATGCAAACAACTGGCTACAGACTTAAAGCAAGAAAGGAGAGACAATTTGTTAATCCATGATGCAGCCATAGCAGAAGAACCAGCTATCATAAAGGATTAGACGTTGGACATGAAGCATTTCCTTCTCATGGGTGAATGTCCACAGGGTCTTGATAAGACTAGGAGAAGGTATTTTAAACTCCAGTCCCTTCCTTATGTTTTGGTTGATGAAGTATTGTTTAGGAGGGATTTCTTTGGGGTCCTCCTAAGCTGCATTGACCCAAACCAGGTCGATAAGGTATTAGCTGAGTTCCATAATGGGCCAGCAGGTGGTCACTTCACCCCTAGAGCTACAGTAGCAAAGATAATGAGAGCTGGCTATATCTAGCCTACTCTTTTCAAGGACACCCATGCCTGGGTAACAAAGTGCCAGAAGTGTGCACTTTTTGATGGAAAATAGTGATTGGCTACCATGCCTCTATAGCCCATTCAAGTTGAGAAACCATTCATGCAGTGGGGCCTGGACTTCATAGGGATGATCAACCCTCCCTCCAGTGATGGGCACAAATGGGTCCTGACTGCTACAAATTATTTCACCAAGTGGTTAGAGGCCATTGCTCTAAAAGAGGCAAACGAAAGTGCAGTCTTGGAGTTTTATGAGGACCTAGTAACAAGATTTGGTGTCCCAACCACCATAATCTCAAATAACACTTTGGCTTTTTGGGGGACTAGAACAAGTGAATGGGCGTTGAAGTATGGCATATACCTCAGCACTTCATCAAATTATTATCCACAGGGGAATGGACTGGCTGAGTCCACCAACAAAAATCTGATCAAAATCATAAAGAGAACTATGGAAGAAAATCAGAGAACTTGGCATGCCAAGATAAAGACAGCTCTATGGGCCGACCAAATTACTCCAAAAAGAGCAAGCATAAATTCTCCATATACGCTCTTGTATGGAAGGGAAGCTAGGCTTCCCATCTCACTTGAATTTCAAGCGTTGGATCTCTCCCACCAACTGCAATTTGAAGAAGGAAATGGTCTGGAGGTCAGGTTGTGTGATCTGATGGAACTCTAAGAGGTAAGAGATCAGGCTATGGCTTCCATGACCAGTCACCAACAGCAATTAAAGAGGCACTTCGACAAGAAATCTTTGTTAAAAGATTTCACTGAAGGAGACATAGTCTTAAAGTGGGACAAAGATCGAGCAAAGCCTAGAAAACATGCAAAATTTGATGCCCTATGGAGCGGTCCTTTCATGATCACTCAATGCAAGCAGCATAATGCGTTCCAACTTTCCAGGTTGGATGATGAGGAACTACGTATCCTAGTTAATGGGATACATCTGAAATGCTGCCACTGATTTTTGGGTTTACTTGTACATATTCCTCTTTTGTTTTCTTTCCTATTTTCCCTAAGTGTTATTGCACAAGTTGTAGTTTTCTTAGCCTTGTGTGTGTTTTCTTTTCCTCGGAGGTGGGTCTGCGCATTTTGGTTCTAAGTTATAACAGAGCTATTTCTAGTTCTCAAAGTTACTACTAACTCCATGCCCAAAGGATTTTCAAGGCAGCTAGATTCTATGCATAGCAGGCATGCTTCCCCTGTGAGTCACCAATCTGTTGACCATTTTTTGCCCAACAGGCCAAAAATCAATCCCCTCTTGTCCCTGTTGTTCGAGGCCATTTTCATTTTTTTTGATTTTGCATGAATATATTCATTTCAAAAGACTTTGCAGAATTTCTACAGACTCTACAAGTCTAAATCTATGGACTCTGTAGGTTTTGGATTTTTACAGACTCAACAAGTTAGTCCTTTGGCGCATGGAGAATCAGTTCAAAGAGTTTTGGGTTTTACAAAGCTTCTTCAGGCTCTAGTCTAAAGAAAATCACAAGAAAAGTTAGCGTCTTTGAACTATTAAACCAGTTCAATCAGTTCAAGTTCAACGCTTCAAGTTTAACACTTCAAGTTCAGTTGGTTTAAGTTTAGCATTTGGTTCAATGCAAAGAGTTCATCGGGCTTGGCTTTTGGTTCATCGGCGCGCTCCTTTGAACCTTGAACCATTGAACCAAATTTTTGTGGTTCAACGACTTCGGTTCAATAGAAAAGGTTCAACTTTAACGGTTCAATAGAGTCTATCAGCCTTCATAACTATCAGCGTGCTTAGTTAAACTGTTAAACCATATTTTGGTTCAATGGGTTCGGTTCAAAAGAAAAGATCAGCGGATGGTTTGGTCTCTTGGTTCAAATCAGCTTGTTCAGGAGTTTGTCGGCTGAATGATTGAGCCATTGAACCATTTTGGTTCAACGCATTTGGTTTAATGGTTTAGTTCAATGCAAAAGTTCAATGTAAAGGTTCAATGAAAGGTTCAATGGAAGGGTTCAAAGGTTCATCAGCGTGCTCGGTTGAACCATTGAACTGTTGAACCAAATTTGGGTTCAACGGCTTTGGTTCAACAGGCCAGTTCAACGCATGGTTCAAGGGTATGCCCTTGAACCGAAGGGAAATCAATAGTCAAATGACCTTTTCAGAGGGTTAACACTTAAGGACTTTTCAAAGATTTAGGCATGGTTCATTTCAATTCAAAGGTTCATTGGCTTTTGTTCACTCCCCATCAGCGCGTAATGGTTGAACTTTGAACCGTTGAACTAAATTTTTGGTTCAACAAGTTTGGTTCAAGAGTCTGTCCCAAGCCGAAGGGGGTCTTCAAGTCCAAAGCGCCCTTTTGGAGGGTGGAGACTTCATATTCCAAAGGATTTGGGTGTGCCTCAAAGTAACAAAGGGAAGAAAAGGGAAAGAATTTACGCGGACAATTTGTCTGCAAAAATGCACAGCCAAATGCAAAGTCAAAGTCAAACTGGCAAAAGAATTTTTTACAGACTTTTGTCCACAAACAAAATTTTGTGAGAAACAAAGCCGCAAAAAATCAAACAGCGAAGACCTAGGGAAATTGACCCGGGGAAATTGTACATGGACAATTTACCCGTGGGAGCCTGGAAGGACTTAACGAAGGCAGAAAAGCCACAAGTGCCTGAGGAGATGCCACATGGACCTGATGACGGCTGTGAGGCCATCAAATTTAAAAGAATAGAATAGCCATTGATATTCAAAGTATGACAACCACAAAAACATCAATTTTAGAAAAATGGAATAACCATTTATCTTCAAATGAGAAGCGCTAACCAAGAAAGAGCCAAAATGTAACGACCTGCCAGTATGTTCTCCCAAGGAGCCAAGCAACCAAAAAAGGACAAATTCCAAGTGGCAAGTAGAGTGACATGGTAGAGAGTAGTCAAGTATTCCAAGTGGCATAAATAGGGTAATTTATTGCCTGATGGCATGAAAGACAAACAAGCAGAGTGACAGGTAGGTGATGAGTGAGCAGTTAAGTCTGACTAGCGTAAATTGGAGAAGCATCTTTGGTAGGTGAAATGGTGCCAAAAAATTGATCATTTGGAATGATAGTGGCTAGTAGTGCAACTACTTCCTCTATCTCACATTTAATGGGAAGGTAAACCGTGTAAGTCATCCAAGCAAGAAATGTAAGTCTCGAGCAGGCAAGACGAACAGTCCATTTAATTCCTTGAGCAACTTGTTCTCTTCATGAAAGGACACGTATGCCACTTGTAAAAGAGGGAGCGCCACATGGGCCTCTTGGATTCTCATATATATTGTGGACTTGTTCATTTGTAATCATCTTTTCACAAATTTTACAAGGCGTAGCCCTGCTAAAATTTCTACCTAAGTTTATAAACATAGTTTTTACCTTTTCTTGGAATAGATATTCTATGTATGTCCTAAGTATTTATTTGTGTTTAGTCATTGTCTTTGATGATCTCACAAGTTCAATACCAACACAATAGCTATCTCCAAGGTGCCATCTATAGCTGATAGGAGAAGAGTTCTATTTTGGAGTGCAGGACAGAGGGGATTATCTATAGAGTGCTTCTTATTACACCTTTTGATGAACCTCCTTGTATATTTCATTTTTACCTCCCTATCAAGTTTGTAGATTGCTTCTTCTGTCAAGACTGAAGCGTATAAGTGTGTTTTGTCTGATTTTGAGAGTGGGTGTGAAAGGGTCATATTGTTTTGGTGTATCACCTCCTTAGAGTAGGTTGTTTGTTTTCTACCTCTTCCTCCCTTTCCCCCCTAGTTTATCTATATATCTATATTTTTCACTGCCTAAAACAAACAATGATACATCAGAGGGAGCTAGCCCTTAACTAGAGACTCTCCTCTCCTACTTCACCATCCCACAGGCAAGAGAGGAGTTTCCATGTTGCGAGGAGAAGGCAAGAACTGGTCTTCCTACCACTGGGTGCACTTTCTGGTGTCAACACATGTATAATAGGTCAGCTGAGTGTAGATCACGTAGTCCACACAAAAATGGTACACAAGTGCAATGAAGTAGTAGGTTGGTTGGGTGCAACTAACAAAGTTTGTAAATTTTGCTAAAAATGCCAAACCTATATAAAAACTTCAAATATGTAAAATTTATGTGTCTTCTTCAAAAAATATTAAGGACTTACTTCATACTTTTAAAAACACAAAAAAAAGTTCCTTCTTTGATCAATAGATGGTATGGAGATGTGTGAAATCCAATAAATGACCTTCAAACCCTTCAAAATGGAAAAATAAAGCTTTTCATGAAACTAGGTCATGTTTACAATTGATCTTAGGGTTTTGGCACCTTTCTAATCCAATATCACTATCCCTTTTTCATTTGGAAACTCTATATGTACATATCTACATGAATTTTCTAGAAATCCCACCAAACCCTTGAAAAATTGAAATCACAAAGAACATCAAGGAGTTAGAATGCAAGTGAGATCACAATAGAATCGATGGCATTCATCTACCAAGTCTCATCTAATACCATGTCATAGTGATCCATAATTGAGGATCGACTGGATAGCACGAATGGACAAAGGTGAATATGTATGGAGTAGTGAAATCCTAAACACATGAAATGAAGAAACTAACAACGTGTAAAAGCATATAAATTGAGGCTACACTCAGTTGATCTTTAGTTGAAATGTCCTTTAGATCTTGATTTTTTTGGCAACACTTCACTAAAGTCCTATAAATGAAGTGGTCACAAGGGTACAAGACCCTTTTGTAAATGACCCATTAAGTCTCAATGTCTAATTGACAGACTTTTGCCCCTCAGGGACCATCTAGAAAGCCAACAAAAATTTAAAATAGAATCGTCTTTGCCATAGAACAATCAGTAATGCAAGGGTGCAATGGTAACAAACCTTGAATATTTCCTTACACATATAGACTTTTGAGATAAGGATGGGATTAAAACAAACCAATAATTTTATTTAATTAGTTAATGAACTCTTAAACTTTTAATCCTATCAAAGGCAAGTATTTTGAAGGATCAAGTGATTGTGAGGTAAACATGTGTCAGTTATTACAAATAGGACCTTGTGATTGATTATATGATTGTTGTCTCCTTACCTATTTATTTAACAAAACCATTCAAAATCAAGACACCAAATTTATTGAGCCAAACCAAGTTCAAAACACATGACTTTATATTTGCTTACACAAAGAGGCATTACTTTGTCTATTTTCCAAGTCAAAAATTACTCCTTCTAGATGTTTTGTTGCACCTTGTTCAAACACCTACCGTTCTTGTCTAACCCATGTCATTAGGTTGTCAAATTTGAATCAAGTTCTAATTTCCAAAGCAAATTTCAAATTATAACTTCAAACCAATTCAATACCAAAGATCCAAATTGAGTTGTTATATTGTTTGTTTAATTCCAAGCTTAGTCTTATTTTAAACACAATTCTAAATTAACCTTTTAATTTAAAATTCAAACTATTCTAAAGTTAAAATCAATATTTTTAAAATTCAATGATCAAATCCTGGTTTAAATCCTAATTTAACATTTTCCAAAGTCAACATCATTCCAAAATTCATGCTTTTCAAGTTCAAAAGTTTCTAAACCTATCAATCTTGTTTTCTTCAAATCACAAATCAAGTTACCAAGGTGGACCCTTCTAGGTCAAGACCAAGTTCAAAACTCTGTCAATATACAAACATCAAAAATTTACACCCAAAACCAATTGATATACCTACGACTTGTGTATATTATTGGAGACACATTTGATTCATGTACCCTTGTTTGATTGGACCATTACAATTGACACACCTTTGATTGGTACATTCCATTATGAAATTTGCCTTAAACATGAGCAAGACACATTAATTCAAAACTTTCACATTAACAAGTCTTCTCTTAGGTTCTCTTTTTATTGAATCCACATACCAAATTAATAGGATTTGTAAGTATCCAAGCCTATTTCTAAATAAATATCATAAAATGAAACATGTTGAAGTATACATGTTGTGGGACAATCTATAAACCCTGCTTTAGTGAAGAGATAGTGTAAAACCAATATAGATATGATCAATATGAAGAGGATGATTAAGATGAACAATAACTTACCAACATGCCATCTAATATCAAACCTAAACAATGTAACCCATACCTTCTAACCATACCACCTAATGTCAAAAAAGGACAATATCAACCATACCTTACACACATATCATTTGATATGGACCATAGACCTAATCAAATGTACCTTATGAATACACCACCTAGTTCTAAATACAAACAAGATCAATTTTCATGACAAATCTTCAATAATAAAGATGAGCACATTGTAAGATTGCTAGAAATGGTGGCTAAATTTCCTACTAGATTTCCCATGGAATACTTACTCTATTTATTTAAAACTCCTAAATATACACCTCTTACATTTCTATTTAATAAAGCTAATTCTAGTGAAGATCAATGTTTTTTCAAAGCTTCTAATCAAGCCTGAGTGGTGTTTAACAAAGGAAAAGGTCAACTAGTTGACCCTCCTACACAAATCTAAGTTATTGCCTCTCAAATACAATAGGCTAGTCAAGTCTTGGATACTTTAGCTAACTCGTTAACTACTCTTAAATTTAAACTACCATATTAATTGAACACAATCTTCCAACCAAACAACCATTATATTTGTTAGTCCACTCTAACCCAACCTTAAGCCAATTGATAACACCATTATAGTTACAGATTTGTTTAACACACCTATAACTAAAGTTAATATTATGACTAATACCAATCCAAATCTTCATGTTGATTCTTCTCAACACATGATCGATAAAACCCAATTAATACATTTAAACCCACATAAATTACCATCTGTGGCATAGCATAACATTCCTTTAACTACTCAACAAATGCTTTCTTTCAATATCCCAAACATGTCTCAATAAAAAATTTTAAACTTGCCTAATACATAATAGATGGTTGCACTAGTACAAACCAATCCTCCACCTCAATAGGTGGAAATTGATCCTCCAACTCAATAGGGGGCAACCAATCCTCCATGTCAATAGGTAGCAACCAATCTTCCACCCCAACAGGTGGAAACCAATCCTCCACTTCAATAGGTTATGACCAATATTTCCCCACAATAAGTGGTAAACAATCCTCAACAAAAAATTTCTAACCAACAATGTGTTTCTTCAAGCCAATAAGTTCCACTTAACCAATAACAAGTTCCTCTTATATAGTAGATCCCTACCAATCAATAGCATATTCCTCTTCATTCCCAATAAATACCCATCAATTCTTAACAAACTATTCCTCTATTTAGACCTCTGTTCCCTCCAAATTAGTGTCATACTTAGCATCAAGTGTTGTACCAACAACAAGTATCCTATCAGCAATATAACCCCAATTTAAGGGTGAATGTTCCTGGTAAAATCAATTGATTATAAATTCCCTAATATTTTATACCACATATTTATCCAAGTCAAATGACCCCTCTTTTGAATACATAGCAGTATGCATTTACTCCCTCTTATTATGTTCCAACTTACCAAGACTTTTAATAGGTGAAAGATATAGTTTCTACCATCCAAGTAGGAAATTAGGGAAAGAAGTTTAATTTATATGAGGTATGATCTTATCCATTCAATTGCATTATCTTCAAATTCCATTCCTACATCATTTTGAGATGCCCAAATTTGATAAAAAAAAAAGGAAAGGTGATCTTAGGGAGCACTTAAAATAAAAAAAATAGATTGTCAAGAAGTTTCTTACAGTAGTATAAATTTGTTTCACCTATTTCCTCATAGTTTGGCTAGGTAGGGCTTAGAGTGGTTTATCCATCTCCCCAAAAATTATGTTGATAACTTTGATGACCTCTCCAAAAAAATTGTATAGAACTTCTCTTATAATATGGAACATGAGTTGACTATGGTTGATTTATGTCAAACTAAATAATGAGGAGGAGAAACCTTTGATAGCTATTTATAGCTATGGCATGTATTGGCTAGTTGACTCCCGCATAATCTCCTTGATAAATAATTAGATGTAGTTTTTACTGCTAATCTATAATTTTATATAACTTATAATCTCAAATTTCACTGTGTCAATACATTTGAATAAATTATCACAAAGGAATTAAAAACTGGTCAATCCCTTATTGATAAAAGAGTTATCAATATTTATTCTCAAAACCAAATTTAGAACAAAACTCAGCCGCAAGCTCTGATATAAGCTCAATCAAATACGTCAAATGAGCTTAAACCATTCAACATGAAGAAAAATGTTGTAGGTGATGGAGTGACTGAATCTATATATGGATAAATGGTGAAACCACTACCTGTTCAAATAACCCTACTTATTTAGCCACCCACTTTTCAAATACCACCTCTAAGAAGAGGTAAATACCAAAATTGAGTTTCTAGTGACCTTGAAAAGCTAATCTAAGTGATATATTAGAATTTGGTATTAGATAACATGGTTATTTTTCTAGTACCAAAATCATTCCCATAAGGTAAACCTAAACTTGTTTGGTACATAGAACATGAGTTATATGACTACCATCAGGTTAAATTTTAGTCAATTTATAGATGCGTACAACTTCATCACCTCATCCAAGATTTGTTAGAGAATGGTGAAAAAGAGTTTTACAATATTACTTCAATTTGTAATTAGAATTTCGGTATTTATCAAAACCCTTTTTTACAACACAACTCTAATAATCAAAAACAATGTAAGATTTATAATCAAAGATAGAATAAGCCTCCAAATAATCAGAATCAAGGCCAACATCAACATTAACAATAACAAAACCAGAATCAATATTAGGACACCCACTCCAACCAATTTAGTTACAATAATGTCCCTTACGACTATGGCAATGTCATAGGTCATATTTCTATTAGACATATAGCCACTATTAAGAACAATTCTAAGCTAACAACTAATCATACCCACCAACCATTATTATCCATTTTGGGACCTCCTCCCTCTTATGTTGGTAATCCCTTATTGGTGTAACTTGGCATTCATGCAAACCAACACCCAAAGGTTTCCATTCCATGTCCTCATCCCCTTTATCCTCATTATACTAAACACCCACTAACTCGAGATTACACAATCACAACTCGGCATTATGATTTTACCATCTAAGGTACCCCACCTTTTTCCTCTAATAAACCCATTTAAGGTCTTCTAACTCAAAAAATCAAGCCAATTACATCTGCTAATGATAAGCCATATGGTATTTTGGAATAATTATAAAATACATTAGTGCAAATTTATATCCTAGATCTTCTATGTATGTCAAACATCTACAAAAAAATATTTAATGAGATTTTAAGCCAATCCAAAGTACCAAGTGACATCTCTCTTAAAAAAATCCAAATACTTGTGAGTCATTCATTTGGCCCATGGCTAACGACTAATGTTTGATCATAGTGATATGTCAACCTTGGTCCTCTTCATAATAACCCACTATATAGAGAAGTAGTCATTTCTTGGCATAAATTCTACTGAGTCTTGATAGATAATGGGTCAGATTGAATATTGTAACTTTAAAGTTGGTCCAACATTTATCTACACAATAAAATATATGCAACTAGATACCATTACAATCAAGGCATGTGAAGATGAGGAACAAGAATCACAGGGCACCATTTACTTACCTATTATCATTGGGCCTTTGACCCATGATACTTTGTGTTATGTCCTAGATCTAAAATTGTCACACAATTTACTCCTTGGGTGACCTTGGATACATGAAGTACATGTAGTGCATTCTATGTTGCATCACTGCATCAAGTTACCTCACTTAAGTTTGGAGGTCTCTATACCTTGATATTTATAGCCATACCATTATTGTAAACACCTTGAGGTAGAATATAAAAGCTACAACTATCATCTTGGCCTAAAGCATATCCTTAAAAAGTAAAAATAGGTAGTTGTTCAACCTTCTAAGTCAAAATATGTGGATCCAAGTATCCTCGCATCTACTTCATCTAGACCACCTCCTCAAATATCCAACCATTTTATCATTCAAGATCTAGGCCTTGGTGAATATCAAATTGCCAATGCCTTTTATAACCCCAAATTTCCTAAAACACCCAAATTATATGGTAAACCTAAAGTAAATACTTCTCGAATGGAATGGTGTAGGAAGGATGATTATTACCAAAAGGGGCTCATTTTTTCATCAAAACCACTTCATAATATAAAGATCAAATCCAATTTGACAATGAATCATGGTTGTATGGTGATGATTTCACCACTTGGTACCAAAATAAAAAGTATCCTATCCCAAACAAGATAATGGATAATCAAGCTTATCAAGTTAAAGGCATGGGAGTAAAACAACAAAGACTTATTGAGCTGGTACATATTACCAAACACAAAGGTACTTGAGGTATTAGATACAAACTACCTAGGGGTGACCCCTCAGATTTTGAGAGTGATACTAATTCACCATCTAATGATGACAATATCAATAAATACATAGAGTCATATTATAGCATCTATAATGATTTATCCAACACCAAACTATTTGACCCTAATACCATCTATACCATTATTTTTGTTCCCTTTAATTCTACTCTTTTCCTCTGCCATCCCCAATTAATTGATTGGGACTAACAAGACTCACAAATACCATTGGATGATTTTCAAAATGAAGAGGTAATTTATGAATTTTTAGGCGTCAGAGATGGTTTGTCGATTGGTGATCATAAATAAGGATTTACTATTACATTAGACCCTACCACCTATTTTTGAGAGCAGTTGAACTTCCTTAGTCAAAAATAAAAAGAAAATGAAAATGAAACATTGAGGTCCCAAAGTGAAAACCTATTCAAAGTGATTTTAAACCAAGGAAAAAGTAAATAAATAGATTACTCCCTTGGTGAAAACATGTCTCAAGAACCATTAGATAGGTAAGTTTATCATCTTTACAATATAACCCAGAGTGCCTTCAATTCTAGAGCCTAATGCTAATTAGAAATCAATTTTGAAGATCATAAAATATTTGAATAGTTGGTTTAATATTTCCTGCATACCTTTATTGAGTGGCCATTACCAAATTTTCTTGGCTCAAATTATTCATTTATGGGTGATCTCTAAGATCCATTTGAGCCACTAGATAATGATTATCAATGCACTTCATTACCAACTATTCAATAATAATTTTCCACACTACTTTTGGAGGGCACCATATAAGTCAATATTGGAACACCAGTTGATCCCAAATAGAGTAAACTTGGAGTGTCCCTCACTCAAGAGGAATTTGATATTTTTACTAATCTTCTTCATGAGTTCATTGATATTTTCCCTAGTGTTATTTAGATATGCCTAGCCTAGATCCTTCTTTATCTATACATCACCTTGTTATATACCTATATGTTAAGCCAAACAAGTAGAAATTGAGAAAAATGCATCATTGCATTGTCATCCTAGTTAAGAAAGAATTAGATAAATTATTAGAGTTAGGATATATTCATCCCATAGATTACTCAAATTGGATATCCAACATTGGCCCATTTTGAAATCCACAAGGAATCTACTTAATTAAATATTTTAGGGATATCAATAAAGCATGTCCAAAGGATGATTTTCCTTTTCCAAACACTGATATGATTATAGATTCCACAATTAGGTATGAGATGTTATCACTTATGGATGGATTCTTAGGTTATAATCAAATCAAGATAGCACCTAAAGACCAACACAAAACAACATTCACCACTACATGGGGGATGTTTTATTATCAAGTGATGCCATTTGGCCTCAAGAATGCCAGTGCAACATACCAACATGCAATGACTATCATCTTCCATGATATGATGCACAATATTTTTGAAGATTATGTGGATGATATTATAGGAAAATCCAAGACTAGGGTAGGCCATCTAGATGTGTTACAAAAAATATTTGAAAGGCTTTAGGAATACAAGGTATGCCTTAATCCTAAGAAGTGCATATTCGGTGTCACTTCTAACAAATTACTATGTTTCATTGTCTCTCGTAGGGGCATTGAGGTTAATCCAACTAAATTTAGGGCCATTTCAAAAATTCCACCTTTGAATCTAAATTAATTCTACAGATTACAAGGAAAAATTCAATCCATTTAATGTTTCATTTCATAATTATCAAATAAGTGTCATCACTTCACTTATCTTTTGAAAAAGGGCACCACTTTTTGTGTAATGTTAACTATTAGCAAGCCTTTAAGCATTTGAAAGCATATTTGTAAAATCCATCATTATTAGCTCCACCTACACCTGAAAAAATATTACTCATCTATATTTTATCAATTGGACATGCTTTGGAGGCACTTTTGGCCCAACATGATGATCAAGGGAAAGAAAGTGTCAATTACTATTTAAGTTATACACTGGTTACCTATGAACATAATTATAGATAAATTTAAAAATACTAATTAGCAATGGTGTTTGTAACCTAGAAGTTGTGATATTATATAGTCAATAACAAAACCATTGTTATCACCAAAGTAGATCCACTCAAATATCTACTTACCAAGGCAACTTTGACTGGTCATATGCCTAAATGGCTCATGCTATTGAGTGAGTTTGTAATTGAATATGTACATTAGAAAGTAATTAATTTACAATTACTTTCAAATCAACTTGCCAAAGTACCATTTTTAGATGACATACAACTCACTTTCAATTTCCCTGATGAGTCAATAATGAATATGGATGAAATCTCTTCTGAACTACAACACTAAACAATCTACTTTGATGGGTTCTACACATTTTCATAGATCTAGCGCTGGCATTATACTTATTACACCATAGGGGGATCTTATTCCCAAAGCCTTTCATATTGATTTTATGCCAACAACATAGCAAAGTATAAAAGACTCCTTACAAGGCTTCACCAAGCAGTATAGTGAAATGTTAAGCAACTACATGTTCATGGGGATTCCTAGTTGATCATTAATCAGGTGATAAATAAATACCAAACCAAAGATGACCAACTTATTCCTTACAAAAACATGGTGGATACTCTCAAGTATAAATTTGAATACATCCAATTTGAATAGATACCAAGAGCCAACAACATGACTATGGACATAATGGCAATAATTGGTTCATTGCTAACAATTGTAGATCATGGTCTAGATTACCAGTTTCCTATTGAACATCTTTTGAAGCTAGTTAATCAATGTTCAATATCTGAAATGGTATGTGATATTTTTGGTCCCACCTCACCATGGTACTATCTCCATGGAAACATTCTCCTTTCCAATATTTTCCATAACAAATAAAGATCCTTCATTCACATTACCTCTTGTTATACCATTTTTGGTGATACACTCTATTATAGAGGATATGATGGAACTCTACTTCGTTGTTTAACTTCAACAGAGTCTATATTAGCACTTAAATAAGTACACAAAGGGATTTATAGGGCCCACACTAGTGGAATGGTCCTTATTAATAAATTATTGCATACATGGTATTACTAGCCCACTATGGAAATAGATGCATGCACCTATGTTAATATGTGTGTGCCTTATTAGAAACATGTGAATCTCATTCATGCTCTAGCCTAATCACTTTAGCTGATCACTACACCATGGCCATTTCCACATGGGTACTTAATCTCATAGGTAAAATAAATACTACTTATTTAGATGGCCATAAACACATCCTTACTAAGACTATGTATTTCACTAAGTGGGTTGAATCCCTTCCCCTCACTTACATAACTAGTAAGTATATTTATAAATTCTTTTTGAACCACCTCATTTGTCATTTTGTCATCCCTTCTGACTTCATTTCTAATAATCATGGCTCCTTTAAAAATAATAACATCAAAGCCCTCTATGCCAAGTACCATATCAAATAATGATTTTCCACTGCCTATTTCCCCAAATTAATGGCCAAGCTAAATCATCTAACAAAACCCTCATTAAAATTCTAAAAAATATTATTAATGCAACTGGCTATGATTGGCACTTTCTATTATTACCTACCCTCTGGGCCTATCATACTAATACCCAAACCCCAAAATGAGCCACACCGTATTCCCTATTTTATGGCACTAAATTTATTCTCTTTATCGAGATCAAGTTACCTTCCTTACATATTTCATTGTAGGATATTATCAATGATCATTATAAAGTGACACATCTACAAGAGTTAGACCTACTTGATGAAAAATGGTTAGCAACTTTAAACAATATCCAATCATATCAAAACAAGTTACATCATAACTATAATAATCATATCAAACCTAGAGAATTTGATCTTGGTGACCTTGTGATAAAATAGAATCAAAAAAATATAAATGCAACATGTGATAAGAAAGGCAAATTTGAGCCTAATTAGTTGGGACCATTTGTCATCATAGCTAATTATGGGTTTGGTGCATACAGGTTATCTACACCAGATGGGCAAGAGCTAGATGAGCATGTGAATAATACCTTGTCTATAAGGACCCCAACTTGGGTTCATGGCCTAATACCTTTGGAATGATATTAATTCACTAAATAAGTAGATATATAAAATTCTATCACAATGATATGGAAATATATTAGAAAATATGAATATTAGATAAGCCACTTTGAGGGGGTAACCTCCCAAATGCTTGCAATAAGAAAGAATATTGTGGCATACCCAATGTGGTGAGCCATTGTACTCCCAAAACAATGTCAGTCTCACCCATAGAAATAGAAAACATAGAATAATCTAGCAAATAGTCCCCCATTATTAACTTAATACTATGGCATTTTCTAAAATAATTAATTATACCACCATCTACTATCATGACTTGAAATTTTAGGGTTGGGTAGATGAAACAATGCAAACGAGTAGCCAACTTACTATTGATGAAATTGTGTGTACTACCTGAATCAATCAACACTGTGACCTTCTATTTCTTAATGAAACCCACCACCTTAAGAGTCTAAGGAGTATAAATACCTATAAAGGCATGAGAAGAGATAGTAGGTTAAGAATCTATAGATTAATCCTTGGGTCCTTCAAAACCCTCAACAAATACCTCCTCATCTTCTTTATCCTTGTTATCCCTTTCAATGTAAAATAACTTATTTTTAGCACATCAATGACCTTTTTTCCATTTATTGTCATAATCATAACACAACCCTTTGGCATGTTTATCCTGAATTTGTTATGGGGTCAATCTGGTAGGTTGAGGCCATGATGAAGTTGGGAAGGTGCATTCTCAACTAGTAGTGAAAGGATAGCATTTGATCATCTCTTTTTATTCTACCAAGTGTGACCTTGGTATAACTTTGGATATATTTATGGGGTTAAACATATGAACCTCCAATTGAATACTATCTTTTAGTCCACCAAGAAAAAGGTCAGTCAAATTTGCCTCAATGATATCCTCCACACATAAGGATAGATTTTAAAATTGATGAATATAATCCCTCATTGTTCCTGTTTATTGTAGTTTTTCTAATTGGTTAAAGTAGTTTTTAAAAACATTATGCCAATAATGAGACATTAGTTCATCAAAGAATATTGACCATGTAACAGAAGCACCAGTCTTCTTCTTTTGAGCACAAACCCAAAGATACCAAATGAATGGCTCAGGTTCTAAATACAGAGATGCCACGACCACCTTTTGAAAGCTAGGAGTTTGGTGTAAATCAAATAGATTTTCAATTTTTATGATCCAAGTGAGTGAATCCTTACCATCAAACTTATGCAAGATTACTTTTGGTAACATCAATTTTACCCCCATATTGGTGGTGTTAGTATTGAGAGGAGGAAGAATATAAGGAAAATGTGGAGGGTTGTTGATTGGTAAATGAGATGAAATGGTAGCCAATTGTTTTGTGATTTGATGTAACTGATTGTTCATGACATTAAGGTCCCCTTGAATTGATAATATTTGAGTTTGGACTTTCACATCCTTATATATTAGGCCATGTAGATTTGATTGTATTTGAGAAATCATATCAGATGATTCAAACTCCATGTCATCCCCTAAAGGAGTTTAAGGGGTGTCTTGCCCTTTCCCATGTCTGTAGGTGTTAGGACCAACCATACAAAGGCTTGATGGTGAAACTTATTTTACACCATTGACCCAAATTTGACAACTAAGTTTTTTTAAATATTTAGGACTTAAATCACAAATATCAAAGAATAGACCCAAACTAATTTTTTCCAAGGTTTCCAAAAATATTTAAAAAAATTAAAAATTCTACAAATTGCATCCTATGGAGCAAATTTATGAAAACCCCTAAAATGGAGATAAGTTTTGAAAAACAACTCAAAATGATATAAAATTTTAATGTAAACTTACTTGAACGAGTTTACAACTCCATTAAAAATTTGTAGAGAAATTTGCACCCATTTTTAATATATATATATATATATATATATATATATATATATATATATATATATATATATATATATAAATTTCAAGATCTAGGGTTTTTGACCTAATTATGGTCCAAATCGATGCTCTAATACCACATGGAATGATATTAATTCACCAAATAAGTAGACATACATTAGTATATCATAATGATATGGAAATATATCAAAAAATCTAAATAATAGATCAGCCACTTTGAGGGGGCAACCTCCCAAATGCTTGCAATAAGAAAGAATACTCAAATATAATGATGAATAACTAACCCTACCTCATATATATAGTATAACAAGGCCATGTGCCACCCATATGATAACCTATTAAGTAAAATAATATGCAAAAGGGTAATGCAAGCCACAAGTCATATATATATATATATATATATATATATATATATATATATATATATATATATATATATATATATATATATAATTTCAAGATCTAGGGTTTTTGACCTAATTATGGTCCAAATCGATGATCTAATACCACATGGAATGATAGTAATTCACCAAATAAGTAGACATACAGTAGTATATCATAATGATATGGAAATATATCAAAAAATCTAAATAATAGATCAGCCATTTCGAGGGGGCAACCTCCCAAATGCTTGCAATAAGAAAGAATACTCAAATATAATGATGAATAACTAACCCTACCTCATATATATAGTATAACAAGGCCATGTGCCACCCATAGGATAACCTATTAAGTATATGAATGCATAAATAAATGTAAAATAATATGCAAAAGGGTAATGCAAGCCACAAGTCAACTACACATATCCCTAGGCGTGCTAACAATTAAGGGCGTAGCAACCTTTACTTCCTTATGTCAGTATATCCTAAGCCCATTCCCCTATTTTATTACCATTCTAATCTTGATTCCAGTTTATAGGTTTAATTAATTGATTTAGATGCCAAAGTTTAAATAAATTTTCAATATATAAATGTAGATTTGGTTATCACCATCATGTCTAAAATAAGTAGCATCTCAAAGGGATTATGCATGGTTTCCTTGTATATTGATGACTAAAATTACATATTTACACTCTTGTCAATTCTTGTACCATTCATTCCATTCCATTTTTATTTTCCACCATGCTCTTGATTAGTAGTATCTTTCAATGTAAGGTGGAACTACATTGACTTTAGGTCTATATTGACTATTTAGGTATCCATAATATCTGAGGTCATCATGACCACTCCTTTAAGCCACACTCTCTCCATTTTATGAGAAAATTAAGTTACACTCTCACCATTTTGTGAATAATTTAAACCACACTCTCACCATTTTGTGAGCAACCTAAGCCACGCTCTCACCATTTTTTAAGAAATTTAAGCCACACTCTTGCCATTTTGTGAGCAACCTAATCCATGATCTCACAATTTTATGATAAAGTTAAGCCATGCTCTCATTATTTTGTGAACAAGCTAAGCCACACTCTCATTGTTTAGAAATTAATTTAATTCATGTTCTTATCATTTTGAAAGTAATTTAAGTCATGATCTCACTATTTTACAAGCAACCTAAGCCATTCTCTCACCTTTTTTTGAGCCCCTTTGGTACTTCCCATTGGCCAAAGCCATTCCTGTAAATACTTTATTCCAAAAATATGAAAAACCTTAAAAATTTGTAAAACCCAAAACAACCTAAAAATAAAAAAAATGAAAAGGGGTTTAAAATATCCATGACAGATATAAATTTGCAAAATATTTGTTTATCTTGTCATCCTATTCACCAATGGCCTTTGCTCATGTTTTAGATGTTGTAGTTTGTAACCTACCCTAGGTGGGAACCTATTATCTAGTCACAATCATTTCTAATTTACCATTTCTATTCCTTCATTTACACTCCCATTTCTCAGAGAAATACATTGGCCTGAGGTCCACACAAACTATGTAGGGAACACTTGGATGCATGGGGCATTCAGGGTCAACTCATCCAATCTTATTTCCATTCCATTTTTCTTGGTTTATCTAACACTATCAATATTTTATGAGTATACCTCTCCTATTATTCATTTTTAATCAAATTTCTTACTTTTCATCAGTTTTATTCTTTCCCATACCCTTAAGAAAATAACATTTGGCATGAATTCCATTAGACTATATAGTTAGCATCCACTTGCATGGGGAATTTAAATACAACACATCCACCCCTTTATTTTTATTTTATTCCCCCTTTTTCCATATAAATGACTGCCATGTCTTATCAATTGTCCTCTAGACCTTTGGGGCATAATTTCCAAGGGTACTGCCTTACTTTCATACAAGCACAAATGATTAACTAATTACTTATTTATTTTTGATTATGTGTTTTTGTATTTATTTACTTTTTAAGTTTCTTCCTTTTTATTATTCTTGGTACATTTCTTTTATTTTAAATTTCTTTTTTTCCTTGTGGTTTCATGCATTATACTTTACACTTAATTTTGGATATGTTATACCTTGTTCCTGAGTTGTAGATATTTTTGAAGTTGACCTAAATTTGGTTTTATGCATCATGATTTACACTTAAGTATTAATTATTAATATATTAATCTTAGTTTGATTAAATTTGAAATTTAAATCAAGTTATTATGCTCATGACATCTACTGTTATCATAATTCATTTATAATTATGGTACATAATGTCAAAATTCAAATTTAAAAATTAATAACTAGAGGTCTCACAAGTAATGTTATAGTAATAAATATCATTATCTACTATCCTAAAATAAGATCCATGAATCCTGTGACTAATTTATATGCTACACATGATACATATCAATAATTGATCATATACAAAATTTCATAAACATTTATCAAACAGGATCAAATATTCATATCAAATTCCAAATCAAAATATCTCACATTTGTAGTACAAGGAATAATATCATATCATCTCTAAGCCATTACAACAACAAAATCATGACAAAAAAAATTGATACATAAAATATCCACATGAACAACAAAATTATCCATAAACATCCAATCAAATTCTATATTCTATCATCATAAGGCAGGTACCCAAGTACTAAATCAAAAGATAACATCATATATATAAGAGTCTATGTACATCAATGGAACCAAAAATATACAAACTTAATGATATATATCTTGAAAGTATAATGTTATATACATCGCAAATATATACATATCATGCTATAAAAAGGTACAAAGAGCTATCATAATTGACTTTGGTTCTATGTATCCTCGTGCCTTTACTGTTATGTTGGCCCATAGGACTTGGTGATGGAGATGGAGGATTATGCACTAACCACCCTAACCCTAAATTATGATGTGTCCTAGATATGGTAGACCTCATCACTGTCATGTGTACCTCATAAACCTCAAAGGTAGATGCCCTACTCACTGGTGGTATATCCCCCTCATATAAGCTCCTATAGTAAGTTTCCTCATCTTTATCCTAAAGGCTCTCAAGGAGAATATGTGATAGTGTTGGACTTATGAACACCTATTACATTTCATCTCATTCTTTGGGGAGCCTATGTACATCTGTCTAGGTCCTATCTCTCTTATCCCTAGGTATATCTCTCTCAGCCTAAATCTAGGCATGAATCTGGGCAATCTATGCCACCTCTACCTTTAGTGAGGCAATATCTAACTAGAGGGAAACAATTTGTGTATTTTTATAAGTTACCCACTACTATAATTAGATCACCTTCACCTATAACCCATCTATCTCTACCACCCACACAATAATATCCTCTAATAAAATCTATGTAATTCTGTACTTAAAGGCCTTGCCTCAACTGGTTCTACCCTCCTCCTCTTGAGATCCACATCTAGTCATGGGTCAGGATCACTATCAACCTCAACCTTTATGTCATTAACCTAAATTTCAGTGTCCCCTCCCTCAATATCTATATCCCCAGCCTCACCCCTTAGATCTACCTCTATAGATGCCTAGCCCTAGCCCTGGCCCTATAATTATCCTACTATGTGAGTTATTTCCATGGGTATCACCTATATAGGGGCACCATGGGGCATTATCACTCTCTCATGACTAAATATATCCTACCATGATATATAGGTTGATGTCACACCTAAATCTATTAGACCTCCTATATATTACCAAATAACCTGTGGTACTAAGCCATAACTCATTATGGTTGTATACCTAGCTATAAGTGACAACCATCTACTAGTCTCTCTCATCACATGGCCAAAGAATCTAAGTGCTTCAAAAATGTCCTACTACATGCCAAACTAGTGATGTACTCAATTAGGTCTATACTCTTTAATGTTATGAGCTTATCTACCAACAAATAAACATCTAGTAGTTAAGAACATCATATACGAACCATTAGTAGACCATTAAATCTCTGACAAAAGTTAGGGATGCAAGAAAAAATATGTATATATCATGTCATCTATCACCATATGGTGTGTGTGTGTGTGTGTGTGTGTGTGTGTGTGTGTGTGTGTGTGTGTGTGTGTGTGTGTGTGTGTGTGTGTGTGTGTGTGTGTGTGTGTATCCTCTATACCCTTGATGACCTGCTCCTATATACACCCATCCATAATCCACAAGCTCTTCTAAGCCCTATATGCTCCTCTCCCACACTAATCACTCTAAATCCATATGCTTCCAAACCCATAACTATAGTAGTGTATAAATGTCAATGCGACGACCACCTCAGTAAGCCACCATATGTAAATCTTGTTATATCTAGGATAGTACCATTGGCCCTGAGGTAAAGATCATGGTGCCATCTAGCATGTCCCTAATCACTCCACCTAGGCCCATGTGAAAAAATTGGCTACTCTTTCTAGGTAATAATATGCTATTGATAATAGCCATAAGTACCACTACCACCTTATCAATGTCTATTGGTGGATAGAGCTCCTCAACTGGAAGATCATTTGAATGAATGTCTATAAGTCTCAATTATATCAATGTCTACTACCCCACTCTCTATGAGAATGTCAAAACCACTGACCAATCCATCTAACAATGCATGTCTCCCTATAAGGTTAGTCTAGTATAATGGTCATCTTCTTATCAGTAGTCTCACAATTACCATGCATCCTCTAGAGTAATGGTGGCCTCTCTAGTTAGTAAATGAAATGTTTCCATATTTAAATGCCACCTCTTGACTAATGCACTTAAGTATGACCTATCTACTCTAATTATGGATAAGCACGCAATGTGTAATAAACCTAAGGTATTTAATAAATCACACATCTCCTCAATCCAAATCTACCTCATCTATAGACAGTGTGAATGTTGCTCAAGCACAATCAGGGCCATAAGATGCTCTTGAAGCACAACCAAGTTAACACAAGTCAATAATTTTATCAAAAATCTAATATAGCTATCTAGTTGTATAATAAAAATATAATATACTTCTAAGTATGCCAAAAACATCATTCTAATTAGAACATTTGACCTAATTTTATCTCTTATGGATTAATTTACCTCCCTTTGGTTTTTTGTCATTTTCATGATGATTTCACATTTTCATCAATGATTTTGCTTTTGAATGTTTTCATTATGTTTTTTAGTGATTTTGTCCTCTGAGTGATTTCACCAATTCTTTTTATGTTTTCACTTTCAAGGCATTTTTTCCTTTTAGGTGATTCCTAACATTTTTGGTGATTGCACCGTTTCTCTCATAATCATTAACTTCTCGACATTCTTGTCATTTTTTTAAGTGAAATTGTTAATTTCCTATTTCCATGAAATATAAAAAATAGCTAGTATTTCCCCTATAACTAACCATAAATTCTATCAAATGAAAAATTTTACAAAGGAAAAGCATACTTACCAACTACCCATCCTACGGTGGCCTCTTATACTCTTGAACGTAATCGCTAAGATGCTTCTGCTAAGTATGGGGAGCCATTCTTTAATGTAACCTCTTACACAAAACCATGGCTCAATTCTTGTAAAGGGGAGGGTAACAATGAATAGATTTTACCCCTCATGGGTGAATAAAAATATTGAAATTTTGAAATTTTACCCCCTTGTTACCCTAGACCATTATATTCATCCTTGGAGGTCCATTTATGGCTCTTTTGACCATTTTCCATCTCATTTTCTTTAGTTTTCTTCATTTTTCATCCTCTTTTACCTATGGATAATGTATTTTATTCATTTTAAAGGCCCATACATTTTAAAATATTTTTTGACCATTCCTTTGAGGGGCATCCAGGGCTAATCAAGTGCCCTTTGGGGCATCAATATAGTTTTATTGACTCATAATTTTTTAAAGAGAAGAGTGAACACATCATCCTTCAATTATTATCAACTTTTTCCTTAAATAACTTTTTTTTATTTGAAAATATGTTACTGTGTCTTGTATCATGTGTCTTATAACACCTTCTTAAATAAGGGAAAATGTAGACACTTCATTTTAACCACTTCCATTTCTAAAATACAATCAGAATGACCTTCTGTAATTACACATAAATTTAACCAAATATCATTAATTGTTATATTTACCAACACAAGTACCAATTTAATCTAAAATCACAATGATACATCTCTGATTGGGGAAATGGATTGTATTACAATATTAATTTTATCACATGAATCTCAAATCAATCCAACCCTTTACAAGTGTTATTTCAAGACAATTAAAGAAATATTTGATTGACAAATAAATGTTTTAAGTGCACCATTCTTCTAATTATTGATCAATCCCACTTAATCAAGCCTAATATTCCTCTAATAGGAAATTCCATGACTTTTTGAATTAACCTATTTTCCTAAATCAAATTTCAATATTTCCTCATCTAGTGATATCACATGGATAAGTTGATTGGAAGGCATAGGAATGCAAGCAAACTCTTACACCCCTCTTACATACTTAAAGAGGCATCATGATTTGAATCTCTTAAATTTATATTACATACTCCATCCCTTTTCTTCTACACTCCATCTCTCTCATTTATGAGAATGAACTATTAATCTTGGGCCCTTGATCTTCATCTCAAGATAAACAGTCACTATTGATTCAACAAGTCTATAAATTTAAGTTCCACCCTCTATTATAGAAAAGATTTTGAAAGTAAATTTATTATGTATAAATTTTCCAAGAGCTTCAACCATTATTCAACCATCCCAAGCCAAACCTCAAGTGGACAAGGAGAAATGGTATCCATGTGTGGAGTCACCATTGATAAAGACTATTAGTTCACAAGCCAAGCTCATACCTCTCCAAACCAGTTAACAAGTGGGGTCTTCAAGGAAGGTAAATGCTTTTATTTTTCTTATATTTTATTATTTATTTGCTAATATTAATTCATCCTAGGGATTAGGCTTAGAGTGTTAATTATTCAATTTATTTTTGGATTTCATTCACTAAAAACTGGCTAACCCCTCTTTGGATTCTTATTCTACAAAAATGTTTTTGGATGGATTTAGAATGTGCTTTAAAGATGATAAATTATGAAATAATACCTTGTGAAATTCACAAATTACAAATAAAATTCAATAAACCTGTGAAAGGACAAATACAATTACATGAGACTCGTTACATGGATGATTAAGGAGAACTAAGGGTCCTACAAGGGAGACATTTAAATGAACGAATGGAAGATTTTATTAATATCCATGAGGGACAAAAACACTAGATAACTTGAAATTAATTATTATGAATAATTTTGAAATTGAATCATGGGAATTAAATTTTGAGGATAACAACTAGCTTTAATTGAGAACTTTGGACTGTAAAGCACAAAGTATAGCTCTAGGCTCTGGTTTCATAGACAAGTATTTATCTCATTATAATATGGAATCATTTTGGATTTAATAAATAGAGTGGATAATGAAAAATTAGATACCAAGAGATAAATAATAACCAAACAAGGAGGGAGATGTAAATGAAACAATAAAAAGGATTAAATGATAAGAAACATGGCCAAAACTTTTATGTACATACTTACAAATAAGAAATTATTTTCTTTCACTTAAGTAATGTTTCAAAAATTACCCACTATAGGGAAATGGGAAATGTGTGTTATATCATTATGATAGGTATAAAATATTGTATTCACATAAATTCCTTATTTTGACTAGACCTATCCATATAGAGTCAAATTTACCATGACTCCCATTTGGTTCTCTTTTTTTGTCCCATTAGAGTACTAGATCACCTACTTGAAAGTCTCTTTTCTTTGTTTTTTTGTTGAATAAAAATTTAACCTACGATTGATGCTCTAAAATAATTTTTATGACCCATGTTCAATATTTTTCAATCTTGTTTAGGTATAGTATCCTCATATCTAGTGGAATTTCAAATTTTTTATTCTTATTGGTTCTTGTCGGTTTTAATGTAAGCAATTCAAGTGTTATGGGAATATTTGCATCAATCCTATACAAAAATTGAAAAGGTGACATTATAATGGCCTTTTTGGGTGTAATATTTTCTACCCATAATGTGTCATATAGTTTATTGTGCCAATTTCTCTTATTTTCATTGACCAACTTGTAGATGATGGTGACCAAATTCTTATTACTTGATTTCACCTGACTATATCCTTGTAAGTAGTGGTCAGAAGAGTGAGACAAATAAATGTCATAACCATAATATAATCAAACCAAATTTTTATAATATAAGTTGGGTGCATTATCAGTTACATCTTTTATAGAATACCATATCTTATTAAGATATTTTATTTTATGAAGTTGCACACAACTTTTGAAGTTGTCTACTTGACCGACATTGCCTCAACCCAATTGGTAAAGTAATATGTAATTTTAATAACATGATTATGACCAGTGGATGAATGAGGATTCATTATTCCAATGAATTCAAGCCCTAATTTCTAACAAGGCTCTTCTATCACTACAAGCTTGAGAGGAAATGCTGCAAGTTATGGTTGACCAATAAATTACTGGCAAGCTTCACACTTTTTTACCCATTCATAAGAATATTTGAATAGTGATGGCCAATGGTACTGAGCTCTCAAGATTGTATATGTTTTTATTAGAGCATAAAATATCCATTGTAAGCTTAATCATGGAAATCTTCCAAAAGATTATTTTATTGTTCCTGATCCACACATCTTAGAAAGAAACCATCAATGTTTTTTTAGAGTGATGTGCCATACTAAATTACATATGTTTTTACTTTTAATTTGATTATTCTTTGTTTCTTAGCATCCAAATATGGAAGGCATTCTCTGCATTTTAGGAAAAATGAAATATCTAAGAAATATTCACTCTTAGAATCCACAAGAAACACTAAAGGTGATTTTTATATTTTTGGATTCTCTTCACTTGGTGAATTAGGAACCACTTGAGAATCTATTTCTTCAGCCATGAGTTGACATAAAAAAATTATTTATACTAATTTAGTGGGTTTGATATTGAGATCATACTCTTAAATTTTAGTGATCCAATTACCTCTTTTTTAACTTGGTTCCTATTGAGTTAAAATATACTTCACTACCATATTAGATGCCATCAAAACATAATTTGAATGAATGATATAATACCTGAAATGTTTCATGACTTTCACAATGGAATATGCATGTTTTCCTTCTAAAAAATATTTTAACTCATAATCATTGAGACGATAGCTCATGAATGTGGTTGTCGACTAAAATACCTTCATTATTATTTTGAATTAGAATGGTTGAAAGGGTATGATCTAAATAATAATAGTAGATGATAAACTCCTTTTTTAAATCTAGACAAACTAGAGTGGGCATGTGAAATGGAATTTTTAATATTTTCATTTGCTTCTTTACTTTCATTGTTCCATTTGAAATAGGGTCTAATTTTCATCATTTCAAAAATGTTTTTGGTAATTTCTACAAAATCAGGAATGAAACTTATTAGAAATTTCACCTTTCTGTAAAATGAGTGTACACCTGGTTTGTTGGTTGGCAAAGATAACTTTTGGATTGAATTGACTCTTTATAGGTCAATATTTATTCCTTATTTTGAGACAACATGCCCAAGGATTTTTCCTTCAGTTACCCAAAAGATACACTTCGTAGGGTTGATGGAAATGTCATGAATATGACATTTTTCAAACACTTTATCTATATGTTCATAGTGATCTTACCCTTGATTTGAGAGCACTGTTAAATTATCTAGATATACCACAATTATCTTATTCTTCATATTTTTTAATTCAATATCCATGGATATTTATAATTTATTTCCTACATTTATCAAACCAAATGGCATTCTTGGGTATGCAAATTTACCCTAAGGAGTTGTGAATGCAGTATTGTGTGGATCTTCTCTATAAAGTTTTATCTAATTGTATCCTGAGAATCCATCTAACATAGAGAGCATCTATAAACCTATAACTTCTTGAATAACTTTATCCATTATGGGAATGGATTGTTATCCTTCAAGGATGTTTGGTTTAGATTGTTAAAATTAATGCATATTCTAATCTCTCCACTTTTATTATGAATGGGCACTATATTCACGACCCATGTTGAATGATGAATGGGGAAAATGATTTGTGCATTCAACCTTTTCTATATTTCTTCAAAAATGGTTTTGGATATCTTTGGGTTGTATTTCCTTTGTTTTTTATTTGAAAATATTGACATCAAGCTTGATAGGTATTGTATGTTATATCTCTTTTGGCCAAAATGATTTGAGATCAGCATGTGAGTATGTGATAATATCAATGTATTTTCTAATAAGTGTGTTAAAATTTCTTAATTATTTAGGTGAGTAAAACTTACTGATATTTACTAGTCTTAGTTCTTATATAGACCTAATGTTCACTTTTTCATAATTGACTGAGTTGAGAAGAAACCTATCATGTTGATCAAAAAGCTCTTTGAGAGAGACTAAACCCTTAGTAATTTGGTTACATTTGACTTTGATTACCCCTTCATATTTCTCTTCAACAATACCTTCTTTCTCAATATGTACTAAGGATTACATGTATTCCATCTCATTTCTTTCGTAGTAGAGATGTTTGAAAATATCATCTTTTTCCAAAAAGGTAATAATATGTTGGTCATCATTGAAAAAAAATTATCTCTATGAGTTAACTAGAACATTATACCTATACATCAACTCAATTGTATACTTTTCTTATAATATCTAAGTTTGGAATCAACAATAAAGTAGAATTTCAAGCACAACTAATTTTACATTATTTTCTCTTGGGTGGTTGCTATAGAAAAGGCTTTAAAGGATTCTATATTATCCTAGACCTTGTTTTAGTAATGTTTCAAGTGATCCTTCTTTACCTAATATTGACCTTTGATTTGCATTGAAACCAATTCTACATCTCCTATAACTTTTAGATTTTTTATTCCCATCTCTTCAACAACCTTTAAACCAAGTAGAAGATCTTTGTAATCATTAGTATTGTTAGTACATTCAAATTGTAACTTGTATGAGAAAGGAAAAACTTTCTTTCTTGGAGATATCAGAATAAACCCTAATCTACACCAATTAAAGAAAAACTTTGATCAAATTCAAGTGTCTAAATATAATTAGGATCACTTTTATCACTTTAGGCATATTCAAATCCTCCTCTGACATGAATAGATAATAACATATTCCTGCATCTTCATATAAAATAGTTTCTCTAGGCTCATCTAATTTTTGCATAGTGTATATATTCTTCAATTTAAGCTCTAAACATTGTTTAACTCCTTTGATAGGAATCATTGCATTAGTAATATCTAGTTGAATCTCATCACCAAGTTCTTTACAAAAGTTAATTCCCAACAAGATGCCATAAGTGGCTAAAATTTATACTACCAAGATATCCATCTTGATCCTTTTCTGAGAAAAAGAGGCTAGGATGACCTAAGCATCTTTGATGTGACCAATAATAGGTACCTATTTTACTTTCATGGAGTAATAATAGCCAAAGGTCTTTGAGCAGGTCAAACTAGGGCATGGGTAACTTTAGCAGGTATCATGTTATCAAAATTTATAGTATCAATGATACAATTACTTAATTTTTATCCCTTAAAGAAAATGGAAATATATATGGGTTCAATTTTATTATATTTAGATGTAACAACTACCATTGAATTTACTAGATTAGAAAAGGATGGAATTGTTATTATCTATTTTACATTGGTATTTTTTATGTTGTAATTTTTACCTTTGATAAACTCTACTAGCCTATCTAATTATTTGGGGTTTGACCTCTGATATTTAGCATGAGACACTTGGATTTTGATTTTTATATATGTTTAATTATATCAAAAGCAGGCAAGCTAGTAGAAGAACTTTCATTGGGTTGAGAAATTTTCACATAATTTTTACCTTTTAGATAAGTGAAAATAATTGTTTGAGGAGATTCACTTTTCTTAATCATTGGTTGCTTACCTTTCATTTTCCCTAGTGAAATAATTCCTCGTGGAAGAATGAATTTTAGAGTTTCTTCTTGTTTATCAATTTTTTCTTTTTCTTATTTTGTGCTCTGGTGAAGACTACAAATGGCTAGATATTCATATCTCTAAAGGTGTCATTGTAATAATCATCACCTAAGTCATATTATAGGTACATGTTAGTGGACTTAGCACTTTTTCTTATGTTTCAAACTCTTAAAGATCTAGATTTTTTATTTCTTTTTATTCTTCTTCATATCTAAGAATCTCTTATGATTTTAAAACAACATTCACTAGAGCATTTGTATTTAGATGTGGAGGACCTTCTATGGAAAGCTTCTTCTTAAGATCTTGCAATTATGGATGATTTCATTTGAATGGCACATATTTTCTCTTTAGAATATATTGATAAGGAGCAATTATAGTTTTATGAGGCAGTTATTTAGTCAAAGTTATTATATCATTGGCCATCTTTTACAGAAGTTATTTAGTAGAAGACCGACATAAAATTTATTATTTACCTTTTAAAGGTTTATTATTTAGTTTCCTATCCATTTTCATGTCATCTTTGACATCAATGGATAATGTTTGAGTTGTATTCAAGTCAACTACTCTATCTCTTCTTAACTAGTAACTCACCTTTGGCAATTCAGAATTGATAAAGAGGTATTTATGATTCTCGGTTGTCGACTTAGCAGTCATATATATCTTATGAAGTAACTTATTGAATTTAAATACAAAATATGTCATAGGTTCATAAGATTATTTCTTCATCTGAGTGAGTCATTCCAATAATGCATGTGCATCCTATGCCAGTTTGAATTTACTCTCAAACTTGGTTTTTAGGTCATTCCAATGGGTAATGACTCCTAGATCAATATGATAGATCCAATCTATAGCTCCATTCTATAAAGTCTCAATAAATAATCAAACTTTAATGTCCTCATATTGGACACCTAATAATCCACATGCTATATAAAAGGTGATAATATGTTCATCTGGATGATGCTTCATCACCTCATTTTTTTTGGAAATTCTTGTATAATCCTTTTGGAAATTCATGTAATTATCCCAAGGTTAACAGAGTGATTTAATTACCCCATGAAATTTCCATGGTTGGAAAAACTTATTGTAATGGGATAACAAAACTTTATAGGACAATATCCTAACTTGTTATTATATCACCCTGTGGTTGTTTGCTTTCTTGGGACTTAAAGGAAAACTGATTGACCTATCAAGTTTGTTTTTTTGCTCAGGATCTAATTTAAAGTCAGAAATTTATTTTAATTGATAGAAGGGATATGTCTTACCTTGAGATTTACTTGTTCTATTAAATATTATTTTTTCTAATTTAGAAGGAACACAATTATTACTGAAGTGCAGGTTGGATTTGGCATGCTCTCTAGTCTGGGCTTATTTATTATGCTCTTTACATAGCTATCACTTCTTCTTTTTGTGCCAAAATGACATGATCTTCCACTTCTTATAATACTTCAAAAACTCTTAAAATTTTAAATCCACTAGTTATATTATCCCATGCAAAAACTCACAAATATAAAGAAATGTCCTCTTGTGTCTCACTTAACCAATCAAGATTTGATTAAAGTACTAGAGCTTGAACTATTGGTATGATTAAGAGAAGGACTTATTATTTGAGAAGATCTTTGGGAAACTATACGAGTTCTTATTTGTGTCTATCTTATTACTTGTCTCCTTGAAATAAATTTTGTGTTTTTTCGAATAATAGTAGCATGATATTATTCTATGTTAATTAATATAGTAACAATGTTGAATTGGGTGTAGCTTGTTCTATTACCCCAATCAAGTAATCAAATATTTACAATAATATCTTCTTTTATGGCTTCTATCCAATCTAGACCGTGTTGATGCTTAGGATCTCAGTTCATAGTAATAGTCATATGTAAAATTTATTGATTAGAATTTTGGGCTACTTGATGAGCTTTGTGAACTATCCACGCTCAATAATCCTTTCTACTCTTTATGCATGATATAGTTCCTAGTTCAAAATTGTTAAAATGATTTAAAATTAGATAGTAGTGACCTCATCACAATCCCAAGCACACTGTATGATATTAAAGTCAATATTTAGTTGTGTAAGTTGATCCCACTCAATATCTAGTTATTGAACTGACCCCTGAGTTATTGGGAGAGTCATGTGGAAAGAATTTCATATGTGGGTCACATGGAAAACATAAAGATGTGCCCCATGGTGGGTGCCAAAAATAATTGGCTAAAAATTTGTCAAGGGTCAAAATTGAGGATTTCAGTCAACATTATGGGGATAAAGTCCCTCTCTTATTAGAAGTTAGAGCTACCTTTATTGAAACTAAAGATAATAGTGGAAATAAACTATTTACAACAAAAATTGTGTTTTATATGGGGGTTGTACTTTTAACCAAAAAGTATGAAAAGTTGGTAGAAAGGAAGTCTAGGAGGGAGATAATGGAGGGAATAAAATTATATGAGGTAAATTGAAGAATAAAGATGATTCTAGATAGACAAACATAGAAACTTATTAGAACAATCCAAAAAGGGAGATTTTAGTGTTGGAAAACTTTATCATAAAAATAGGATAGGAAAGACCTATTTTTTACATAGGAACAAAATACATACACCAAAGAGATTGAATCATGATAGGAAAAGGGATAATCACCCCTTTTTTAATGATTGTACCATGGAATTATACCATACTCCATACAACTATGGTTGTGAATCTTTCAAAGAAATTTAGGCAAAATTGTAAAAAGTGGGTGATACATTTTTGGATCCCTCTCATGAACTCTACAGTACCCATGATAGAAAACAACTTTGTATTTCTTTATAAAAATGAACAAAAATCATGTTATTAGCCCACTAAGATTTCACAATGATATAAATTCTTAATGCAAATTTGGGAAGATTTCCACAGTAAAAATTTCATATACATTAACTATCTAACAATGGAACTCAACAACATTCAAAATAAAAAGAAGCAAAGAGATTAATGTATCCACATAAATTATTCATTAAAATAAATTTTGGGCACAAAGTCTGTAAAATTTCTCCTTTTATTGATTCTTTCATGGGTTGAAAATATAATCTTTGTTTTCTATCTTTGCCAAATTTTATTTTATTATTAAAAGGCCCTTATTACAATGAACATAACTTCTATTTATAGTTTATGAGGGTGTAACCACCTAATAACTATTTTTTTGGTATAAGACTTATATTTTATAGTTACTTTATGTTTTATAACTTTAAGTAGGTAAATATGACATTTTAAGTGATTACAAAAAGTGGAATAAAAAAATAGAAACTTTATAAGACAAAAGGTGATTTTTTAGTGGTTATTAAGAAGAAGACAAGTCTTTGTGCTGAGAGGGACCTTGTTCAACTAGTTGTTGTAACTATCTTTGACTCCTCCTTTTGTGATGATTTGAACCCATATATTCAAAACCTTTGAACAGGATAGACAATCCTTTCTCTTGTAGGAATAATTGTATAAGATAAACATGCAATACATTCATATGATGTATTGTAGCCTCTTCAGTCCTTTTAAAAAGTCTCAATAGTTCAAAGTGAGATCTTTGGTTACATAATGAATACTAATCACCTTACTCATAACTTATTTGTTGAATGTTTTTGTTCCAAACAACTCTTCTTTCATCATTTTTTGAAAATATTCTTTGAATTTTATGGCTTCATATGTATTTGATTTGTATTCATTTAAAAATTCATAATGAATAACCTAAATTTTGGCACGTACCTTTAATTTCATTTTGTCACAACCTTTTTCATGGCATTTTAAGTTTTCCAAAGTTTCATCTAGAACACGTATTTTATAATTCATGCATTGAGCCCACAAGCATGAATAGATGCCTTCATCTTTATCAAGGGTACCTTCTGAGACAAATTAATTTTCATCTATGGCAGTCATATATTTTAAGTATCTAGTCAGGTTGACCCATATTCTAATTTATTTCTTGGCATCTACAATTTTGTATTCATTTTTCACTTGACTAGAAATGATAAGATCATAGATTCTACAATTCTCATCAAGAAATTTCAAACCATCAAGAAGTAGATCTTCAACCCAAGACTCTATCATTTGACCATGATTTCTATACCTACTGATTTTGGTAATCATTTCCTTATCAATCTCAAAATTAAAGTTTGGTATCTGTATTGTGGAAGATGTTGATGTAGGTGTAGTGATCACTTTCTAGGAGGTTTCACCTATATTTAAAATATGTTTGATGTACAATGAAATCATATGTACTTTTTTTCCAAACTATTCTTGAATTTCCATACCTTCTTCTATCATCTGGATTAGTTTGGTTGCAGTCACCTTGAAATTATGAATATTGCCTTTAGGAGTGGATTCACCACAATCGATCTTGTTGATGTTGTAATCGACCAAAGTCATTTCATCATTATTCTTTTCTCCAAAAGGTTGTAAAATATCTATAGATTATACACCTGAAGAATCAATAATCAACCTTAAAGTAGTCTTCACCTTTCTCTTTTTTGGAGGACCTTGTAGAAGATTAGAAATAACATCAAAATCAATTTCTATTGGTGTGAATGTAGGCTTTCTCTTACTGATTAGTTGTTGTACCCATGAAGAAGACATATCTCCTTATGAAATATCCAATTGATTACTTTAAGAAACCAAGGTAGTTAATGAAGATGATTTTTACAAGGATGTTACAAGAATAGATCTAAGTTCAACTAATTGTGGAAGAGTAATAACTTGTTACATGGGGAAAATAAGGTGTGAAGATGGAGGTGGAACTAGGAATGAAGATGGTGGAAGTGAAAGGGAAAATTGAAGTGATGAATCACTAATGATTTAATAGGAGTAGATAAAATAGGAAAGGGTATTGAACCTGAATCAAAATCTAATAACTATTGAGTGGTGTTTTCAAACAACATTGAAGGATAAATTTTTGGTGTGACATTTTCAATGTCAGTTAGAGTGGGCCTATTCATTTGTAATTTTTATCTTGGAGGATCATCAACCTCAAAGTTTGTTTTTCACCATTAAAATCTAAAGGCTTTCATCTATTTCAATGTCTTCCTTAATCAATCTATTTTCTCAAAGTCATCTTCATAGTCCTCCCAATAGTCTTTAATTTCTGAAGTGTGAGGATAATTGGGGCCTATTCTGAGATTATTTCTCATAAAACCATTGCTATCAAAATCAAGTCTCCTTATATGTGGTTACATCATAAATTCCACCAATGAATTTTCAATATTGGTGACATCTTTTATTTATTTTAAAATGAAATATCTGAGGCTAATAGGATAAGTTATTCTTCTATTTTTTTGGTTGATACACTTCTCGTGCTCCTCATTGAATTGTATGTAAAGCTCAATCAGAACTATTTTGTAAATGGGATATCTTGGTAGCCTAAAAAAAACAAATTAAAATCCACCAACCCTAATATAGGTGAAATTTGAGAAGTGAATTGATTAACTCTCATATTTTCTGATTAGAATAGTTGTTTCATTGGAAATCTTGGCTACAAGGTTTCCATCCAATGTCTTGACTATCATCATGGAGAATGCATCATTTACTCTCCTAAAATGAGTCTTTCCTTTCTCATGAATAATTTGAGGGAAATTGTCATATACCAATGCACTAGGGAGGTTCTTATTCATTTCCATCAAACCAAGTCAAGTTCTAAGTATTATAATGGAATAGACCAAATATAAGGTCAAGTAGAATTCTTACTTGGATTCCAACTTGGTCAATTATTCATGAATATTATTGTTGATGATTAAACCCCAATTAATTAATTATTTCTTGGAATAGATGATGCTCATGAACATGCATATCCAATGATGAAAAAGATTTGTCATGTCACTCCCCATAACTTTGCTTAACAGAGTAATTATATCTAATACTTGTTCCTTGAAATATGACATGTATAGTGTTTTGGTCTATTTGATATTCACTCCTCTTCTATTTTTAAACCGAGATTGATTCAACATCTTTTCACATATCTCATGGTTATTTTCCCAGAATTATTTACCAATGTTTTTATTGATTTCCACCATCTCATCATAAGGTTTGATGTCAACGGTGATGCCTATGGAGGTTTTATCTAATTTAGCCACCAATAGATTATCTACAGACCTTATTTCCCTATTCTCTAGATTTTATTACTTTATGCATGCAAGTATTAGATATGCGTAATGAAAATATGTTGAAAAATTAGTAGCATGCCCAATTCCATTATCCAAAATCCATTCTCCCAAATGAGTCATTTTCATGGTTTCCATCCTCTCCCATAAGTTATCAATGTTCATGTGATTCATGTTGTTATCAGAGACATTTGATATGTTTATGTCCATAACATTAATGGGATTTTATCCCATGTACTTTAACTTCATTTTTTATGAGGTTAATATAATAACAACTTTAAAAAGTAGAGTGAGATTGTTTTAGATAAAATATGGAGAGAGAACATGTGTGTAGAACTAAATTCAGTATAATGGACATGAAGACCTATACAAAACTATGAAGGCTATGATATCAAATAATATTCTAAGAACTTCCTTATACATTCAAATATTTGATGTTTGTATATGTTGTCAAGATATTTAATATATTCTCACAAGCAAGTTCTACCTTGAAAAACCAACCTAGTATTTTTCAAAATGTCTTGCATGCAAGAGAAAGGAAGAAATAATTGAGGAATGGAGTTGAAGAGTAATTAATGACTTCAATAATCCACTCTGAAAGATTGAGAGAATTATTTGGAGGACTCACAAGGATTTCAAAAACCATATCACATCAAAACCATGAATGCATACTTCAAAACTGCCTGTTAACAAGTTTAAACAACCATGTCCTTTTCTTGAAAACCACCTCATGAGAGATTTAATGCATAGGAATGAGAGAGATAGATGAATTATTTAGAGATATTTTTGCATATAATAAATCCTAACAAGTTCATAACAAGTAGAAGAGTTTGATTAAAGCTACCATGCAAGAATAAGTTTTATTTTTAACTAAAACCACTCATTATTAGCAAATACCATGGGTTTCACATTAAAACAATTATTTATAGCCTTAAAGTGGCTTTAGAGAGGCTATTTTGAGTTTATCATAACTTAGAGGATTATTTTACATGCAATTTTTTTTTTAGAAAGGCTACCATTGTTCTATTTTTAAGCAAAACTAGGTTTACGTAACCAATACCATGAATTAGCAATCAATACCTTGAATTTTAGACAATACCATCTTTCAAAAAGAAAATTCAATGAATTTGGAGTGAAAAACACTTTTGAAAAGACTTCATATGATTAATACCATGGGTTTCATTGATAAAACCACCCCTCATTCTCCAAATACCATAATTTTTGGCATGAAACAACTTAAAAAAAGGTTAAGACCATGAATTTGGTACTTAAAGCTACCTTCAAATAACCTTTAAAAAGTCTTTTTTGAGCTCCAAGAATGCCACATGGAGGGAATAAGAGGTACCTCGAAAGGGTTTGGTGGGTTTTGAAGTGTAATTTTTCATGTTATTTGTTTAGAAGCTTAAAAATACATGTAAAAAGACCTTTGAAATGCCACTAAATATAGTATGTGGGATTTTTATAAACTTTTACATGATGGAAGTAAATTAAAGGGTATCTCACATGTATAAAGACTTAAAAAGGGTCACACAAGTGCATAGTAAGGAATTTTAACAAGGGTTATGGCTTTAGAGGTCATTTCATATGGTTGACAGCATTATAAGGATCATTATACATGTAAAATTATTTTAAAATAATGCACAAATATATAAATTTTGTATAATGTTATTTAAAAATATATATTTATTCAAGACAAAAATTCGTAAAAAGAAATTGAATGTTTATGGATCGATTTGGAATGTGATTGAATTACAATTAATTAGGAAAATGTACCTTGTGAAACTCACAAATTACAAATCAACTTCAAGAAACCCATGAAAGGAAAAATATGATTTCATGATGATTGACCAAAAATACCATGAGAAAGGGATGTTAATGTGGAACCTGTCATAGACAATCCTTGCATGGTCATAGTGACTAAATTTCTTTGAGGTGATACTGTAGTTATGACTACAATTGATCTTAGCTAATCCTATGAGGGAGTTGTAATAGAAGGAAATGTTACAAAAATAGGCCATGTTAGATTGTACAATGTAGTATACTTGGGATAATAAGGCATTATTGTTGAAAATTGAGATTATAAAGGTGAATACCCTACTTAAGTAGCCAACTATTCCTTTTCTTTTATATTTTCATATTCAATCATACATGTCATGAAGTCTAGTTCAATGGCTTAAAAGTTGATGATAGGAAGCTTAAATAGGATTGGAATCTTATTCATTAGTTTCATGTGTAAGTCCATTAAAGCTCTAAAAGAGGTATTTAAGGACTCTGATTATGCAACCTTGTCCATGGAAAAAGTGATTAACTAAATCTCTTCGTCACTCATTCCATAAACTAGGTTTTTAATCTCTACCATGAAACTATTAATAGCAGACTAAGGCAAGCTATCAAAAAATGGTATGGTTACAATTTACATGAGTGGAGTCTATGTGCCATTAATATGCATGTCTCCCAAAATTTGGATGGATTTATGTTCTTGTCTTGTCAATTTATGAATCGACTCTTATAGTTATTTATGTCACTCGATAAAATGACTTCTTTTTTTAGTCATAGAATTCTAAGCTAAAGCAATGTCTAGAAGCTATAACAAATTGAGATGCTAATACAAATTTTGCCTTACTTCCTTGTTGATAAAATATAGTTTGACATCTAATATCTTCACATAGTCATAAAATATTACAACATTACTCTACCATGGTTGTGATTCTACCCTTGACCGTAAGTTCGAGCATACTATGTTATAAAGGGCTTTGGTTAAGTTGTACACATTGTCCACTAGTATTATGTTAGTTAGTTTCAACCCATGGAACATATTTTTAAAGACTCATCTAGTGGCATCCACCATAGAATTAGGGTCTTTGTGGATCTCATTTTCTTCCTAAGGTCTAGTTTTCCTTTTCTTTATAAATGAGAAAAAATATTCTCTTACAAACTTAGTAGCCTTCCTTCCGATTGTGACTATTCTTCACCTTACCCTTTTGAGTTTGTTTGAAGTCTCATCAAATTATATGGTCAATTTGGGTTCTTCAGTGATCACCAAATATTGTATACATGATTTTTATGCCTACATTTATTGTATCCATATGGGAGTCAATAACAAGTCTTGAGGATATATCTAAGAAGTAAGGGGTAAAATGATTTGTGGTGGAGTCATAAGGATGGAAAGAAATGAAGGAATTTGTCGAGGAGGTATGAGAATGGAGGGAGATGGATAATTTGAATGGGGAGGTGTGGATAGTGAAGGAAAAGGTGGGATGAGCAACCTCTATTTGGAGATATTAATATGGGGAGGGGTCCTAAGAACATACTTGGTGCAATCATGCGACTCTTGAACCAAGACAATTATTGAATCTATTGGGAATCCCTATGTAATAGATGCACCTAATTGGGTAAATAGATGGGCCCATAAGGGATGTGTGGAAAAAATTACTTGGGATATTATTTCCTCAAAATGTGGGTTGATGATTGTATTGTCTAAGTTAGGCGTGGAAAAAATTGGTTGTGTAATGGCAGCCTATGTTGGAATTTTTAAGAATTGATCAATTGATGTATGTACAATACTCATGGGATTAGTAGCAGGATAAACATTGGTCAAAAAATCTAAATTTTTACTTTCCATAACAATTGAATCCAGAGAATCCATGGCATTGAAATGGATGTTATTGGTCTTGGTATAATGGCTAAAATAGGGGAAACGATTTCCTATGCTAAGCCCTATGGGGAATCCATTGAAGTGACCATGGGTGGAACAACTAAAGTAGTTGATGTGACCATTGAAGTGATAAATTTCATGTGTGATTGTTCTAAACCTTTTTCCATAGAAGGATCTTGACCTTTTTCCTCAACTTATTCTTGTCCTACATCTTGAGTGTGAGGAGGATTGGGACCTAAAGTCTCAAAAGTTTCTTGTAGGGGAATCTTCTAGAAAATATCCAATGTTACTTCTTCCTCTAGGTAATTTTCATAACTTCCTTTTAAATACCCTTCTTCTTCTGACTCATCTAAAGGTTCCTATGTTTCCTCTTGTTGTGTGATGATAGGAGTTTATATGGAGACATGAAGAGACCTTCTTACATAGTTTACTAAAAAATAGGTGGATGTTGTATGTAATGTAGAAGGATAAGGGGAATGAATTATTAGTAGAGCTTGAGGTGGTGATATTGCAACTGCCAGAGTGAATGAAAATATAATATTTGGTATTAAGGATACCCCTATGTCCAGAGTTTTTTGTTTGACCTCCTTTGGATTTGGGACATTTTTTAGAATCCTTAATGTCAATTGATCATAAGTGTCTCCTTATGTTTCCTCCTCTACTTGAGGTTGCCCAGCTTGTGTAGAGTCCATTTCTTATTTCTCTATCATAATTGCATCTTTTCTCATTATGAATGAGTCATATTAGATCAGATGAGTAACCCTCATAGACATTTGATCCTTTCTCATACTTACATAAACATCAAAATCATCCTTGGATTGATAAAAATCAAGTCATGCTCGTATTATTGATGGCCATAATTTTGCTTGAATTGCCTGTGGAACCTATCTATCTATTGTTTTTATAGAATTGTTGATCAATGTTTTTATTAATTTCCACTATCTCATCATGAGGTTCAATGCTAAAGGTGATGCCTAAGGAGGTTATGTCTAGTTTAGCCACCAAATGATTATATGTAGACCTTATTTACATACTCTCTAGATTTTAGTACTTTGTGCATGTAAGTGTTATATCTACACATAGAAAAGATCTCAAAAAATTAGCAGCATGCCAGCGTCTGATATCCAAATTCCATTCTCCCAAATGATTCATTTTAGTGACTTCCATCCTCTCCCAGAATTCATCGATGTTCATGTGATTCATATTGTTATTAGAGACATTCGAGATGTTTGTGCCTAGAACATAAATAGGCTCATAGACCATGTAATTAAACTTTATTTTTAATGAGGTTGATATAATATCAACTTCAATAAGTAGATTGAGATTGTTGTAGACAAAATATGGAGAGATAAAATGCATTTGTAGGACTAAATTCAGTATAGTGGACATGAAGACCTATACAAACTTGTAAAGACTATGATATCAAACATTATTCTACAAACTTCTTTGTGCATGTAAAGATTCAAAGTTTGTATATGTTGTTAATACCTATAATATATTCTCACAAGCATGTTCTACCTTGAAAAACCACCTTAGTATGTTTCAAAAAAAAATTCATGCAATAAAAAGGAAGAAATAATTGAGTAATGGAGTTGATGAGTAATGAATTACTTCAACAATCCACATTGAAGGATTGAGAGAGTTATTTGGAGGAATCATAAGGCTGTCAAAAACCATATCACACCAAACCCATGAATGCATATTCCAAAACTACGTGTTAGCTAGTTGAAACAACCATGTCCTCTTGAAAACCACATTGTGAGAGCTCGAATGCATATAAATGAGAGAGATAGATGACTTTTGTAGAGATTTTTTTGCATGTAAAAGACCTTGACAAGGTCATAACATGTAGAAAAGTATGCTAAAAGTTTCCATACAAAAATAGGTTTTATTTTTAACCAAAATTATTTTTTCTTAGCAAATACCATGAGTTTCACATTAAAACAACTATTTGTAACCTTGAAGCGGCTTTAGAGAGACTATTTTGAGTTTGACGTACCTTAGAAAATTAATTTACACATAAAAATCTTTTAAAAACATTACCATTTTTCTATTTTTAATCAAAACTATATTTACTAAGCTAATACCATAAATTACAATCAATACCATGAATTTTACAACCAAAACCATGAATTTTAGATAATTGTTAGTGTGTGGAGCTAAAAGCTTCAACTGTTTGCAGACACATGAAGAGGATGCTGAAGAACCAGAGGAACCGACATCGGCATTATAATCGACGTCGGTCACAGACAGTGGAGAAGGAAACTGGCGATGGTAGGAGGTCAGCTGACGTCGGCAGCACCAGGCAAGCAAGGACCGGCGTCGGTCACCTGTGTATTTCTAGAACTGCTGTTGACGAACAGTCAGCTAAGTGAAGCAAGTGTTTGCATGTCAAATGACTAATTATAGTCATGAGCTGCGTGTCTAATTATTGTAGTTAGATTTCTATTTTTGTAACCATGGGATCCTATTTAAAGACCCATGAGGCATGTATTGTAATCATCAAGAAGGCAAGTAAAAGCATTGAAGCAAGCAAGGTCTAGGAGATCTACAGGTGTAAGGTCAAGGAGATCAGCTGAAGCATTCAAGGAGGGATAGCAACTCAGGTTGTAGAGTTGGTTTTGTGTTGAGCAAGAGAGAGAGGGAAGAAGGTCTTGAGGTGTGGCAAGCCTTTGAGGTGGAGGAAGAAGTGGCATCTTCCTTATTGTATTTTCTTCTAGTAATATTTAATACAAGAGTGTGTATTGTCTCTCAAATTCTTTGTTGTCTCAAGTTTCTAGTTACTTTATCATTCTGGTATAATTCCGTGTTTAATTACTTATAAGAAAGTAATCAATTGTGCTTCTGTTGGATAAGGGGTATCCTAACAGTTGGTATCAGAGCATATTGATTGTTGTAGGTTTCTCCTGACAGGTGGTATCAGAGCTACGGTTTGTAGGAAGCAGGTTATTATTTTTGATTACAGGTCATTCACAGGGTTTTCTGATTGAGTGGGAGTTCAGCAATGGTAGAAGAAAGTAAGTTATGAATGGAGAAGTTTCACAGCAAGAATTATCAATATTGGAGGATGCAGATTGAGGACTATCTGTATCAGAAGGATTTGTACTTACCATTGGGTGGGGTTGCATGCAAGCCCACAGATATGAAGGATGAAGAATGGAGTGTTCTTGATTGGAAGGCTCTTAGTTCCATAAGGTTGAGCCTTGCATCATCTGTGATTTCCAGCTTATCACAGTGCAAGACAACGGAAGAGTTGATAAAGTCCTTGGCAAATTTATACAAAAAGCCCTTGGCTTCTAATAAGGTATATCTTATGAAGCAGCTATTTACTTTGCAAATGCAGGAAGGTGGATCGGTACAAACTCATCTCAGTGATTTCCATGGTTTGGTAAACCAATTAGCTTCAGTCAATATTGTTTTTGATGATGAGGTAAAGGCTCTCTTGATTTTATGTTCTTTGCTTAAAAGTTGGGACGGTTTGGTTATGGCAGTAAGTAATTCTACATCTGCTTCTAAAATCTTAAAAGTTGATGATGTTGTGAGTGTGATCTTGAATGAAGAAATACATAGGAGAAGCACAGGTGAATCATCAGGGAATGCTCTGAGTGCAGAAAGTAGGGGAAGGCAAAGGGAGAAGGTTGAGCAAGGGAAATCAAGGTCGGGAAGGAGATCCGAGTCCAAAGGTATTACCTGTTGGTTTTGTGGAAAGAAAGGACATACAAAGAAGGAGTGTTGGTTGAGAGATAAAGAGAATCAACATGCAGGTACTGAAGAAGCAAAGGATGCAAATATTGTGGTACAGGATGCTCTCATACTTTCTTTGGATAGTCAGGTAGGATCATGGATTTTAGATTCTGGTTCATCTTTTCATGCATCCCCAAATAGAGATTTGTTTCATGAGTATGAACAGGGAGACTTTGGAGTGCTCTATTTAGGGGATGGTACGCCTTGTCAGATAGTTGGCAAAGGGAAAGTGCAGCTGAGGTTGCAGATTGACAACACATGGGTGTTGAAGGAGGTCATGCATGTTCCAATTCTGAAGCAGAGTTTAATTTTTTTAGGAAGGTTGGGAGATGAGGGATGCACAATAACCCTCACAGTGGACTCTTGGAAGGTTACCAAGGGAGCACTTGTTCTAGCAAGAGGTAAGAAAGTAGGTACTCTTTATCTACCTACTTGTATTACTGATTCTACTTCTGGTGTAGATTCAAAGATGTGGTCTAATAAGCTTGGTCACGTGAATAAGAAGGGAATGGAAGTTCTTGATTCAAAAGGTATGTGTTCAGATTCAGAAAGCATAGATAGAGTTCATTACAGAAAAAGGAAATTTGATGCTTTTGATAGGAACAAAGAAGCCTTGGTGTTTATGGAGGAGATGAAGGATAGAGATCAGTCACAGGGGCTGAATAAATCTGAGCAGGGCAGCATGGATAGAGGTTTGATCCAAGAAGAGCTCACGGATGAAAATTTCATCACTTACAGGAACATACAGACGCCGATGCCGATCACATGGGACCGACGTCGGTCAGCCAGATACCGACATCGGTCATGTGCAAACCACCAAGGTCGGTAGGTCGGGCAGGAGAAGTCTGATGTTGGTCATAAGGACCGACGTCGGCAGGGGGGACGCCGGCGTCGGCCATAAAAATGACGTCGACAGTCAGGGTCAGTGCAGGGAACTGACATCAGTCGGGAGCAGACTAGGAGATGGCCGATATTGGTCAGTAGAACGGATGATGGGTGGATAGCTAGCTATTAAGGAGTCTCAAACACCCATATGGAGGTTAGAAATGGTAAGTGAACCTCATATTCATTGTTCACCTTCTTTATATTGCTTACTGACAGTCAAGAACTAGGAAGATGGAAGAAGCAATGCAGGTAGAATCCAAAAATAGTGGGAGCTTGGCATGGATGAGGAGTGTGAGTCCTTGGAGTAGAACCAAATAGGTATTTGTTGGTAGAGTTGTTAGCTAGAAGGAAGCACTAGATAGAGGGATGGATTCCCATTTTAGAGAAGAGAGTGGATGGACACGTGAGACAGAAGGCTATGGTATATGGTCTTGATCAGGCTGTAAACAATGGAGGTTTGACCATTGTGTTTTATCTTTATCAGGTTGGATAATATTAGCTACATTATCCTGTTACTGTATTGTGTTACTTGTTGCAGGGTTTCATATATAGGGAGTTTTCTGAGCTAAGGGTAGAGTTGGTTCAAAAGTATGTCATGAAGAATTTGGGAGCAGCAAAATTCTTATGGCATAAGTGACAGGTTCAGCATCACAGGTTTCAGTGGTGGTTGGTCTTCAAGAGTGACTTTGAAGAGGGATACAGAGCCTAAGGAACAAAATAGATGGTGTACAAGTACAGGTACAATTTGTAGCTATTTATCTCCAAGTGGGAGATTGTTAGTGTGTGGAGCTAAAAGCTTCAACTATTTGCAGACACAAGAAGAGGATGCTGAAGAACCAGAGGAATCGGCGTTAGCAGTATAACTGACGTTGGTCACAGACAGTGGAGAAGGAAACAGGCGATGGCAGGAGGTCGGTCGACGTCGACAGCACCAGGCAAGCAAGGACCGGTGTCGGTCGCCTGTGTATTTCCAGAACTACTGTTGACGAACAGTTAGTTAAGTGAAGCGAGTGTTTGCATGTCAAATGACTAATTATAGTCACGAGCTGCGTGTCTAATTATTGTAGTTAGATTTCTATTTTTAAAACCTTGGGATCCTATTTAAAGACCCATGAGGCATGTATGGTAATCATCAAGAAGTCAAGTAAAAGCATTGAAGCAAGCAAGGTCAAGGAGATTTACAGGTGTAAGGTCAAGGAGATCAGCTGAAGCATTCAAGGAGGGATAGCAACTCAGGTTGTAGAGTTGGTTTTGTGTTGAGCAAGAGAGAGAGGGAAGAAGGTCTTGAGGTGTGGCAAGCCTTTGAGGTGGAGGAAGAAGTGGCATCTTCCTTATTGTATTTTCTTCTAGTAATATTTAATACAAGAGTGTGTATTGTCTCTCAAATTCTTTGTTGTCTCAAGTTTCTAGTTACTTTATCATTCTGGTATAATTCTGTGTTTAATTGCTTATAAGAAAGTAATCAATTGTGCTTCCGTTGGATAAGGGGTATCCTAACAGTTGGTATCAGAGCATATTGATTGTTGTAGGTTTCTCCTGACAATAATACCACCTTTCAAAAAGTAAATACCATAAATTTAGAGTGAAAAACACTTTTGAAAAGACTTCATATGGCTAATACCATGGTTTCATTGACAAAACCACCCTCCATTCTCCAAATACCACAAATGGGGCATGAAACAATTTAGAATAGGTAAAGACTGCCACATGGAGCGATAAGAGGCATGTTGAAAGGATTTGGCGAGTTTTGGAGTGTAATCTTGCAGGTTACGGGTTCAAAAACTTAAAAATACATGTAAAAATACCTTTGATATTCCACTTAAAAATACATGTATGTGGGCTTTTTATAAGCTTTTACATCATGTCGGGAAATTAAAAGATATTTTACATGTATAAAGTCTTAAAAAGGGTTGGAGAGGTGCATGGTAAGGAATTTTGATAAGGGTTACGGTTTTAGAGGTCATTTTAGATGGTTGATGGCATGGTAAATATCATTATATATGTAAAACAATTTTAAAATATCATAAAAGTTTATAAAGTTTGTATAATTTTATATAAAGCTTTTTATTTATTCAAGATAAAAATTTGTAAAAGATTTTGAATGATTTTGAATGGATTTGAAATGTGTTTGAAAGATGATCAATTATGAAATAGTATTTTGTAGAATTCATAAATTATAAATCAATTTCAAAAAACTCATGAAAGGACAAATATGATTTTATGAGACTTGTTACATGGATGATCGGGGAGAACTACGAGTTTTTTGAGAGTTATTCGAACGAACAAATGAAATATTTTAATAATGTACGCGAGGACCAAAAACACTGGATAACTTGAAATTAATTGTTATGGAGGAGTTTAAAACTTAATAACGAGGATAACAAGGTTGCTTCATTTTTATACGTTGCACCTTCATGTATGTTCACTTTTTTATTTCATCACATATATTTTCAACATTTGTTGTTTTTTTCCTGACCTAGATTGGCACAATCATATGTCAATCCAAAAATAGAAGGGAGAAATAATAAGGTCGAGCAACCATAAAAGTGGAGTTGCAAGCTACATATCCTACATGCTAAAATCAAATGTCTTATAGTTAATGTAATATGTAGATGATGTGTTTAAGGTAGGGCTTCCACCTCCTCTCCCTAGGTGGAGATGTAACTAGATTTTGATTAGGCCTTCTCTTGGTACAAGATTCAATTATTTTATGTAAGTATTTATGCAAAAATAAATCCTTATTAAGTGTGCCTAGACTAGGAATAAAATCAAATGTAATTTTTTTGTGAATCTCCTTATAATGATTCTTGTATATATCTGATTCCTTCTTAAAATGTCAATAGACTATTTGTATATATAAAGTTCTCATTATTTTTATTAAAGACTAACTGCTCATAAAAGATGATTAAATAAAAGGGTAAAGACCAAAAAATAGATCCAAACATTGAAAAGATGTGCAAATGGGCAAGAGGGTCCACAAAAGCAAAATAGGTAAAATCATAGGTTGTACGAGTCTGCCTAAGGTGAACTCAAAGAGCCTTTAAGTCTCTCAGGCAAAAAAATGATAGAGGAGAGAGAGATAAGATAGAAATAAGTCCATGTGCACAAGTATAAAATGGTAAAACGTAAAATATAAGAGTAGAGAGGACCACATGATTATATACAGAGGAAAAAACACACATACAAGCACCAAATAACCCCTAAATCAAGGTAATAACTATATGCATAAATAGATATTAAAACTATTTTCATTAAAAGACTTGTAAAAAAATTAGGGGTTTAAAAAATTAAATAATTTTTTTTAAAAGTTATATAAATGTAAAAAATATTATATACTTATTTGTAAACTAGACATTGATCAATTAAAATTTATATATAATTAATTTATAAGTTTGAAATGATGTTATTGAATATTTTTTTCTTTTAAAATATGAGTTGTAATTTTATTGAATTCCTAAACATTACAAGGAATTACTGAATTATATAGAATGTTGGTATCTCTACTCATATTTTGGGAGTAAAAATATAGCAGATTATAATGTTGAGTAAGCATACATCTAAATCAATTAGATCCTTAGCTAAGCATCCATGACTAAGGGGTATCCATGTCATCAAAATCATCAAGAATATGATCCTAACCTTAATTGCTTGACTCTCTATGTCAGATCTTTAGAATGATTTGTACTTTGGTGGAAGGATATAAACAACCATCACCCTCACCAATTGGATTAAAACCCTTTAGACATTGATACATTAGAATTTATTTCCTAAACAATTTAGAATTCCATTAGATGTACAATGTAAAAAATTATTTAACTCAATAAACTAAACTATATTAATTAAAAACTATTTTAGGAAGTCAAAAAATAAGTTAGACATGTGGAAAACATGAATGTCAGTGCCTGACACAAACAATCATGTAGTTTGCATCAACCAAGGTAAAACCACTAAATTTAAATCATTTTATCTCTCTACTTTTAGTGTTTAATCATTTCTAATGCTTATAGCATTAAGATGCTCTTAACTAAAATTTAAATTGGAAACTAGAAAAAAGTGATACCAAAAGTGTCACAAATTCATCAAAATTTATTATTAACCCCACATCTCAAAAGGAGGGCATATATCCCACTTATCATATTTAGAACATGTTTTTGGAGTATTTTCAAGTTAGTATATTCAACATGATAGATTTTAATGCTGATGACTAACAAAGTATTTAACTCCAACTTCTACTAATTCAAATTTTACTCATATTTTATTTAGATATGGAGGCTTGTATCTGATAATAGTGTCTAACTCAAATCCATCCATATATACTATTAAATATTCTATTTAAGATTGTATTCAAGATCTTATTCATTTTTATGTAGATGAGCTCTTGTTTAAAAGGTTACTCAATATGTACTCAAAATGTTGTTATGAATTTTACACAGTTTCAAAGGAATTCAACATTCCCTAGTATTCTCATATTTTTCATAAAAATGAAGTAATATAGTTTTAATATTTTAGATTTCAATAAATATTATTATTTGGCATCAACTCATGCATTCTATTTTAACCCTTTAGGACTTAGATGATGTAAATATTATATTGTTAAAGAACTAAGTATAGTAAATTAGGATATAAATATGCAATAAATATAGACACTAATCTTTAATAGAATTGACTTGATTTGACCTTTCCAAAAATATCAATATGTAAATGAGAACTTAGCTAGAAAATGATTAAGATGAAGGTAGAGGCTAGTCTGACTGTCAAAAACAGGATCCAAATATCAAAACCTCTTTCAAACAATAGTACCGTAAATAGATAGTAGTGTCATGTGGTGCTAGTGTCCCTATTTTGGTGGTAGTGTCTTCTATGCAGTACTATTTTGAGCTTCTAAATGAACTTGTGTCTGGGTCTATTAAGTTTTTTCTTGCATGTATGAATTTTAGATCTCTATATATGACCTATTTTGACTAATTTTATGATCAAACCCTAATCTTTCATGTTGATAAGGCATCTGATTGATACAAGTAGTAAAGTGTGTTTGTTACTCGGTAGGCTAGACATCCTCAACACTTTGATATGATGAGAGTTTCCTACATACCAATACTCTAAAGAGGGATCAAGCTTGATGTAGTTCTTCTCACCTAAGTGATAGTACAAGTGTAAGTGAAGCTAGTATGATCATAGAATTAAGTGTTTTAAATATAATTGATATTGAAAATCTGAGTAATCTAAGCTTAAGAATGATGTAGATGGTTGTATACAGAAGTAGGGAAGAATAGGTACTAATAACCTTGATTGTGCACAACTTATTATGAGTTTATATGTGTAATTTACATCTAATTTCCATATAGTGGTTAGAGAGCTAAAATTCATGTATATATACTATTTTGGTGCTTGTGCCAGTGTTAAAATATGTCTTAGTTGACCCTAGGTGGTCTAAGATTTGAAAAGATATCCATTTGTGGACAAGTGAGGGGAAATGACAATAGTGCCAAAATTGGAACACAAGCACCATGTGGTGCTAGTGTCCCTATTATGGTTTTAGTGTCCAGGTGATGAAAACTTGATGCATGAAGGGCCAAGATGTAAGAATGAGGGTCTGGCCTATTTAAGGGATGTTTAGGGATGCTAGTGGCCCGCATGAAGGTTTGACAAGTGTGAAAATAGACCCTAAGATAGGTCTAGGGCTAACCTAAGGATATATGGTCTGAAGTAGCACTCTTAGCATTCAAGTGTCATTTTTAGGTGATTACATTCCCCCACATTTTATTCTAGAAATGAAGCAAAGTGAAATGACTAGGATAAAGGAAAAAGAAGTATACCTATACTTTTCTAAAAGGCAAAGCCTATGAATCTGGATCTGAGTATGTGAAGCATGCTCTATTATGTGTTTTGCAATTGAAACATGCCTAAATCAATCCTTATTTAAGAGATATCAAAAGTAAAGACAAAATTGAGTAAAGAAGTAAAATTAAGTAAAGAGATAAAATCAAGTAAAGGGATAAGAGAGAAGAAAGGAATAAATACACATCACTAGGTACATGAACTAATGCATAAACCTGGTGACAACCTATGTGTCTACATGTATATAGTGATCAATCAGTGAATATCTTGGATTAAGATGATGACTTGCTCAATCCTCATGTGTGGATGGTTCAAGAACTCAATCCGGTTTTAGAACTCAATCCGATTTTGAATCTATCATTGCCTACCCTTGCTCGATGGATCATGACCTATGAAAAGTTTGGATTGGATTGGTGGTGTGTGTAACCCTCTCATGTAGGTGGCTCAAGAACTCAAGTATACTATGAATCCATCATTGCCTACCTATGTGTAGTAGATGCATTTGAAATTAAAACTGCACAATATAATTAAAAATGTCTAACTGGAGATATCTAACTAGAGATGTCAGCTTTGTGGCCACTTAGGTAAATTAGATAGTGTTGGGCCACTCAATAATGCCAACCATTATAGATGGAGTAAGGCATGAATCTAGTGTGTAACTTGGAACATGGTATTTGATGTATATAACATAGATAATAACATGGAATTTGTCATTCCATCTGATCAACCAGTGTGTAAGTGAGCATATAGCAATAATGTGTCATGCACATACCCCTAAATTTGGTATCTAAGCATATGGATTCTAGACTAAATTGTAATAATTTGTATATGAGTATATGAACTATAAATGAGAATAGTCATGCCACACATGATGGCCCCAATTTGAGCAAACTGGTATGAATCTGAGCTAAACTGATCAGAATTGGTAAATATGTAATTGAACCTCTACAAACTTGGACTGTATCTTTTGTACTTTTCTATCCAATCTATATTTTTTTGAGACTAAGGCTACTAGACAATAGTGTCATATCTTGGATAGTAGTGTCATGTGGTGATATTGTCTCAATTTGGGTGCTAATGTCCAACTATTCTAATTTTTGTGCAACTATAACTAATCTTTGTGTTATTGTTTCCCATTATGTTTACCTGAGTCTAATTTTTATAATCTGAGATTATTGCTAAAAATTGTACTATGAGTGTATTCTGATAGCTTGATATTTGTGACAAACCCCTTTGAATTCCCCTTCTTTTGAAAAGAGGAGTTGAACCTATGCAAGAACTGTCCTCAAAATAAAAAGCTCTCTAAAATGTGTGTTAACCAAAGCATGTACGATATCTATGTAATAATCCAATATAATGTGCATACATAAAAATCTAAATGTAAGATAATCTAAGCAGAAGTTTTTAATGTGTAATGTATGTTATGTCTAGCATTCACAAGGCTTATCAAGATAGATATAACAATGTATGTGAATAGTAAATATGAGTAATAATTGAATAACTACCTAGGGGGATGGGGCATGATTTCCATCACAGTACCCAAGTAGGAAGGGGAGATGCATGATGTCCCTCATAGTATCTAAAACTAGATTGTGTAACAAGTAAGAGATAAGTGTCATGGCCATGATGCATACAAGAAAGCACACATACAACACACAAAGTAGGCCAAGGGGCCACAATATAAGGGACATGGGCACTATATACACCCTAAATTGGTCAATCAACCACACATATCTTATATTTTCATAATCCTTTCAAAGGAGACTCTGACTGGAGAATATGAGCTTTGTTCACATTTAACCAAGTCTTTCATTTTAGTCATCTCAGTCTTGTTACATGTTCTAGACACCTTTTTACCTATTCACAGTCATCCAGAACCTTTTAAACAGTCATTCCACCTCAGTTGGGTGATAATTTTTATGCTTTTTCCATCCCCCTTAATCCCTAGCTTATAAGATAGGAGCACTGGGATTCAATTACAGTACTGAAACCCAAGGTGTCTAGTTTTCATTACTCTTTTCCAAGGTCAATTTGAGCGTTAAAGATTAGTTTCTTCCACTATATGGGTCCTATCCCTTTTCTTTGCTTCATTGCTAAGTTTTTCCATGTCGATCAAATGCAAATAAAGCTCCCAAATTTGAAATAAAGAGTCTTCTATATAAAATACTTCACAAGGCATTTTATATCTAGCACTTATTACTTTGGCACATTAGACATAATAAAAATTAGTTAATAATATAGCTCGGTATTGTTCATCACACATAGATTTGCATGTTTGATCAAGGAAGGGCTTAAGCGAAAGTCATTCTTGCATCTATCGTGCATTTTGATTATGCATGTTCCCTAAGGGAGAACTACATTTGATCTAAGACCCTAACTTGAGGGTTAATGTAGGCAGTGATCAAGACAATAGGGGTTCTAGATTGTGTGATCATTCTTTCCTTAACCTAGTTTTTTCCCCTTTTGATTTTGATGCATTTGTTGTTTCCATGTGTGTAGATAAATATAGGGTTTGGATATTAAATTAGACATATAGTGAGCTATGTTTACTTCTAACCTTTTAAATTTAGTACACAAGTTTACACTAACCTAACGAACAAAACCCAGAAAGCTTAGATCCTCAAGACAATAGTGGTAGAGGTGGACAATAGTGTTGGTGCCACTCTTGTCTAGTTTCAGTGCTCCTGTCCAATTAGAAAATGAAGTTTAGATCTAGATTCTTGATAGTGTCCCAGTCTTGTACCTTAATTACCAACTCCTAAATCATCCATTTCAATCCATTTTTAGATAAGTTTACTTTTCTTCCTCATGTAATTTACTTGATAAAAATCTATATTTTACCATATTAAACTAGATTTTTCCTCTTATTCTAGACCCTTATTATTTAGGAACTAAACATCTAGTTTCCCAAAAATAATAAAACATTCAGTGAACCTAACTTACTAAGAATAAACCTAAAACCCTAGCCACACTTAGGGTTTTTTCTTCATATTTTGTGCAAAATTTTAATCTCAAAATTCTAATTTTTTTATAAATTTTTTGTTCATTTATCCTATTCAAAATTATTTTTACAATTTAAAATTATTGCATAATTTTCAAAAATTCTAAAACCCTAGATTTCAAAAACTAGGTCCTCAAACCCCAAGCCTACCTTCCTTGCAAATTTTAGAAAAATAGTTTGAAATTTTTGTAAATTGTTTACTTTGTCAAAAATAATTTCAAAATTAGTAGTTTCTCATGCAAAAATTCAAATTCAAATTTCTGATTTTTTGTATTAATTTTTGTGCATTTATTATATTCAAATCTATTTTTATAATTTAAAATTATTGCATAATTTTCAAAAATTCTAAAACCCTAGATTTCAAAAACTAGGTCCTCAAACCCCAAGCCTACCTTCCTTTCAAATTTTAGAAAAATAGTTTGAAATTTTTGTAAATTGTTTACTTTGTCAAAAAATAATTTCAAAATTAGTAGTTTCTCATGCAAAAATTCAAATTCAAATTTCTGATTTTTTGTATTAATTTTTGTGCATTTATTCTATTCAAATCTATTTTTATAATTTAAAATTATTGCATAATTTTCAAAAATTCTAAAACCCTAGCCCAAAACCCTAGATTTCCAAACTAGGTCATGAAACCCCAAGTTTTCCTCCCTTATAATTTGTAGAAAAATAGTTTGAAATTTTTGCAAATTGTTTACTTTTTCAAACATAATTTCAAAAAAATTATGTTCATAGTTATTTTTGCATTTATTTGCTTAATAATACTTTTCAATATTATTTTTGGTAAAAGAAATAAAATTGCCACTAAGGCATTTCTTCCCTCTCATCCCATAGATAAATTTCTAATTTTTTCTCATAATTATGACAATGAATGGATAGATTTGCAAAATTTTACATTAGCTAAAAATGTGGAAAATGATTTTATTTACAATGAAGATAATTACTATTGTTATATTGAGTAATATGATTATATACGTGATAGTGAAATACAAATATATGCATCTTCTTCTCTCAAACCTTTCTCTTTTATTCATTTTTCTAAGGAAAGTAATTTTGATAAATGGGAAAGATACTTCTCACCTCATTCTCCTATACACAATGCACCAAATGAACAAATTATTCATACACCTCTAATTGAACCTCTAATTGGTGATAATTTACTTCCATATGAACCTAATCTTTCTCTCATTTTCTACTTCAATGTTCAAAATATAACAATATAAACTTAATAGAATCAAATTGCCAATGCATAGTTCAAATAATACATCTCATGTTAATAACTCTACTTTGTCAAAATAATGTCTAAATGAAAACTCTCCTTCTCTTATCTCTCATATTGCACCTAAAAATCATGCATACACTCTATCCATGGATAACATAGATGCACATGATATTCTAATTTCAAATGATACTTTATTGCATATTAGAAAAGAATTAAATTCTTCTCTTACACCTCTCCCTAGCAATGATGGAAGTGATAATGAATATGATAGGGAGCATGAATGAATATGAAAATTAGAGTGATTATAAACAATATTACATATATGATAATAATGCACATAGTGAAGAAGAATATGCATCTCGTGTTTCTAACCCTTCTCTCACTCCTCTCAAACATAATGCACTTTCAATGTTGTTTCTTCTTCTATGAATGATCATATTTCAAATAATGCATATGTTAATGCTAATAGCACATCTTTGATTCAATTAAAATGTGATTCACCAAAACATAAAGATACCAATGAATCTCCCAAGTCACCCCTCACTACAGTAGAACCCAGTTCTCACTCTTCGCCTAAAGAGAATGGTATCCCACATCCCTCTAATAAGGTCCAAGTTACCATTACTCCCGAGGTTCAAGTGAGCACACCCCCTCTTTATGATCCAATTGCTAAATGTAGCATTTCCATGGTCAAAATTAACAATCAACTTCAATGATTAAATGAACACCTTTAATATGCTAATGTATCATCCTAGGAGATCATCTCTTTAATGCATGCAGTTGGTGAATTACAATACCAAGTACATCTCCTTACCTTGGAAAACAAGGCTTATAAGTCATGGATGGATGCCAATGATATATATGGTAACCCAATTCCGAAGACATTCATAAAATAGTCATTACCTAAGCATTTTTTAGATACCATCATTGCCTCACTTTGATGGAACTAGAGATCCATTTGTACACCTTTAGGTTTTTCAAAAGGCTTTGCCATCTCAGGGGAGTCCTTTGATTCTACTCAAGTTATTCCAGCAGGCATTAGTGGGGGAAGCACAAAATTGGTTCTTTCATCTACTCCCTATTGGCTCCTTACATACATATGATGTCATAGAGGAGGCATTTCTCAGACATTACATAGCAAACATGGGACCTCATGTCACATATGAGAAACTTAAAATTTTACATTAGAATACTTTGGAGCCAGTTAGTGATTATATCTTACAATTTAAGAATCACATGATAAGATTGATATATAAACCAATAGATCTAGAGATTCAACATATCTTTATTAAAGGGCTTCATCAACCTCTCCTCAAGCATCTACTATATTAGATAGAGTCTTTTTTTAGGTACTTATAATATACAATTCTAGATTTGGAAAAGAATTGAGATTGATTCAGGTAGATTCAGTTGATCGGATTACTCTAGATTTCATAGTAGTGTCTATAGCTCCTAGCACACAACATCCACCATGTTCTAAATAAGATAGGAGACCACAACTAGAAAATTAATTAGTTAAGATCATAGAGCTAGTCTACAGAGTAAAACCTACAGTATGCACTATAGAGAACAACATCAAAGCACCACTATAGTTTGATTCAGATCAGGATATCTTAGGTGTCATATTATCAGCACTATTAGATATGAGGTTAATCACATTGCAAACTACTCATCGATGATATATGCATCTCTTATAGAAATAACCATATTAGCCCTTTTACAACTATCATCATATCCGTAGACACAAAGATAATGATTCTTATGAACTCAAAGATTGCATTAATAAATGTGTTTATAATGGCATCATAGCATTCACATGGGGGGCACCAAGATCTCCTTCATCATGGAATTGAAGACCTCATTATTCCACGACTGAGTCATCCCAGGACATTCCTTTACAAGAATCATCAGTCACTCATCATGAGAGTAATGTGGGTTATAGGATAGAATCTCATAGAATATTTCATATTAAACTAGCTCAAAAGGTTTGAAAACTAGTACAGTGAGAACAACCTACATATAGCATTGTAGTCTGAGGAATACATAGTGTAGTTCCATATACATATCCAGTAGAGTCATAGGCCCCACAATAGATTATTTCTCATGATAAATATTCACTACAGATAGATTTTCTAGGTCCTATCTCATATAGCAATCCACTATGATTAAGATTAAATGACCCTTCACCACAGAGTACTGCTCATGATAAATATTCACTATAGCCAAATTTTTGGGTCCTATCTCACGTCTGCTATGATTAAGATTAAATGAGCCCTCATCATAGGTTTCATCTCCATCTTGATATATTTCACAATCATACACATCACAATAGAGGCCATAAGGTAAATGATTATAGATAGATGATCCTTCTTCACAACACATAATTTCAATTGCATGACCAATAAAGTTACAGTTTGTAAAATCTCCACACATAATTGTAGTTAGTACACAATAGACAGTATCAGATATAGAGCACATTCCTACACAACATAAGCAATATGGGCACTTTTTCAGTTGCCAATAGGGTTCAAATAATGATACAACATAGAGTGATATAATGCACATTCATACTAGCATCAATGCATAAGCTTCACTTATTAGGGCAATGATGGAGCCAAAGGTCCAGCTAGCCTTTATATTCTTGATCCACTCTTAGGGAAGTAATATGCACAGCATGTTATCTTACATCCCCACATACTAACAACTAATATTCATAATTCCCAATAACTATCCATAGCCAAAACTAGCCTATCAAAATCCAAATCTTACCAAAACCAATTTACCAATATCAAACCAACTCAATCTATCCCAATAATTTACCACTTATAAAAATAATCAAATCACATGTCCCAAGTACCATTTTACCAAACATACACACCCTCAACATCAATACCAAATCAATTGTTTCTAAAACAACCATATGCAATGAGTATACCAAAATATTTCAAATCCATAACACACCATGCATATATATGTCAAACCAGAATCCATATATATATATATATAATGAAGTTTTCAAAACATGTACATCATATCAAGATATAATCAATCATGAATGGGCATCATTCCCTCACTCTCAGTCTCACTCTCTCTTCCAGTATTAGTCCTATAGTCCAACCTCACACTCGATGTCCATGTACCTCCTTAAGCTCTTGAATGCCTCTTACACTGACTATCTCACTCTAATAACCAACCATGCTCCTCATGTAAGTCCACATACCACCTCTACATATTAGTATAATCATCCATAATCTATGTACTCACCAATCCATAATTAGGTGGAGGCATCCTATGCCTATCTCACTCATCCCTCAGCGCATCTCTCTCTCCCACTGCCTTGACATACGCAGGTGTAGCTATAACAACCCTGTCAAACAAATGAGCATAAATTCCAACTATAACTATCACTTTCTATATCAAACCCTCCTCCATAACAGCATTAATAACATGTCATGTGAGCTCACAAAGTGTAGACTCAATGATGGTCTCCCAAAACCCATCATCTCCACCTCCTACCCCAGCTTGTGCTTCATCTTGAGCACCTTCCACTCCACTTTCATGTAAAAGTACAACACTAATTTAAACATTCATTTTCAAAACAAGTTAAAACAAACACAAACTTGAACAACAATTCAAATATAATCAATGCTTACCTCCCATCATGTGGATCAAAACAAGGTCCTCATACTTAGGGGCATCCCCTCCATCAAAAAGATATAGCATAGCCCATTGATGCCTCATCCACCATGTGGTATATGCCTCTATGCATCCAACATCATCTACATCATAAATATCTATAGTCATGTCTCATGTATCCAAAGGTAATGGTGATAACTCAACCTTGATAGGTCTGCCATGAGCCCCTACCCTCATTGGTGCCCACACACTCTTCACCCATACCCATACCCATACCCATACTCTTATGAAGCAATTATTTAATTTGCAAATGTTGGATAGTGGATCTGTACATAGTCATCTTAGTGATTTATATGGTTTGGTAAACCAATTAAGTTCAGTCAATATTGATTTTGATGATAAAATTAAGGCTCTCTTAATCTTATGTTCATTACCTAAAAGTTGGGAGAATTTGGTAATGGCAGTTAGTAATACTGCGTCTGCTTCAAAAATCTTAAAAGTGGATGATGTTGTGAGTGTGATCTTGAATGAAGAGATATGCAAGAAAAGCACAGGTGAATCATCAGGGAATGCTTTGAGTGTTGAAGGTAGAGGAAGGCAAAGAGAGAAGATAGAGCATGGGAGATCAAGGTCAAAGATAGGTAGGAGATCCAAGTCCAGGTATGGCAGAATAACCTGTTGGAAATGTGGAAAGCAAGGGCACTTAAAGAGAGATTGTTGGTTGGGTGAAGATCAGCATGAAGGACATGAAGAAGAAGCAGATGTTGTGGATTTCATTACATAGGATGCTCTAGTATGTTCTTTGGATAAAGTAGAATCTTGGGTTTTAGATTCTGTTGCCTCTTTTCATGCATCCCCAAATACAGAATTTTTTCATGAGTATGTCCAGGGAGACTTTGGAGAAATTTCTTTAGGGGATGGTAAGCCTTGTCAAATGGTTGCAAAGGGAAAGTGAAGCTGAAATTGCAAACAGGTAACACATGGGTGTTGAAGGAGGTCATGCATGTCCCAGTTCTGGAGCAGAATTTGATTTTTGTAAGAAGTTTGGGTGATGAGGGTTGCACAGTAACTCTCACAGCAGACTCTTGGAAGGTTACCAAGGGTGCACTTGTAGCAAGAGGTAAGAAAGTAGGTATGCTTTATCTATCTACTTGTATTACTGATTCTCTTTCTGGGTTATCTACTTCAGCTATAGATTCGAAGATGTGGCTTAATAGGCCTGGTCACATGAATAAGAAGGAGATGCATGTTCTTGAGTCAAAGGGTATGCTTTTAGATTTGAAAGGCATGGATCGAGATTTCTGTATGCAAAAGAAGAAGGTGACGTTTCTTGAGGAATTTGATGTTCGTGACAATAGCAAGAAAGCCTTGGTTTTCAAGGAGAAGGTGACAGACAGAGTTCAACATAAGGGGCTGAAGAATTTTGAGCAGAACAAGGGTGATTTGGACAAGGGTTTGATCCAAAAGGAGCTCGGGAGTAGAAGTCAGTTCTCACAAGTAAAACACAGAGACTGACGTCGATTGGAAAATCAACGTCAGCGTCCAGACAGGGACCAATGTCGACTATGTGCAGCCCGACATCGGTGACTCAGGGATAGATAAACATCAACGTCGACCAGGGGGAACCGACGTTGGCGATGAGGCAGTCGCATGGAACCGACGTCGGTTGGGTGCAGACTGAGATGTGATCGGCATCGGTCACTGAGGTGGATTTTGGGTGAATAACAAGCTGTCAAGGAGTCTCAAGTGCCCATATGGAGGACTTAAAGGGTATGTAAGCCTCAAATTCATCATTTCCCTTCTTTACACTACTTGTTGCTCACTGATGGTAAAGAACCAGGAAATTATTAAAGAAGCAGAGCAGGTAGATCCAGGAAACAGTGGGAGCTTGGCATGGATGATGGATGTGATTCCTTGGAGGAGAACCAAACAGGAGTTTTTGGTGGAGTTGCCAGCTGGAAGTAAGCACTGAGAGACGAATGGATGTTCAAGATGAAGAAGAGCAAAAATGGATACGTGAGATGGAAGGCCAAGGTATATGGTCTTGTATAAGCTACAGGACAATGGAGGTTTGATCATTGTGTTTCTCTTTACTAGGTTGGATAATATTAGCTACATTATCCTATTACTGTATGATGTGCTTGTTGCAGGGTTATATATACAGGGAGTTGTTGAACTAAAGGTAAAGCTAGTTTAGAAGTATGTCATGAGGAATCTGGGAACTGATGTGAATCAAGGGTTGGTGAGGTTCAGGATGTAGAACCGGAGCACACTAAGGGCTGGACAGTTTAGTGTCTGAAATCACATGAGGTCTAGCATAGACCTGAGTTTGCCCAAGCAGTGGGTGCTGTCAGAGAGTTAGGAGCCAATTCGGGGAAGTGGGTTCTCAGGTATTTGCGAGGGACCAACAGCAGGTATACATGTTATGCAGGGTCAGGACTTCACTACATGGGTTTGTAGGTTCGGATGTGGCAGGTTACTCAGATGACAGGAGGTGCACCACAGGTTGTGTGGTGGTTGGTCTTCAAGAGTGATCTTGAAGAGGGATACAAAGCCAAGGGAACAAACTAGATGATGTATAGGTACAAGTACAGTTGCAGTTGTTTATCTCCAAGTGGGAGATTGTTAGGTTGTGGAGCTAAAAGCTTCAACTATGCAGATGAAGAGGAGGTTGCTGAAGTTTCAGAAGTACCGGCGTCGGCAGTATGACCGATGTCGGTCATGATGAATGCAGAAGGCAACCGGCATCGGCAAGGAGTCGGCTGACGTCGATCAGCACCAGTTAGATAGGGACCGACGTCGGTCGTCTGTGTGTTCCAGAATTCTTCATTGCATGAACAGTTAGTTGTTAAACTGAGTGTTTGCATGTAAAGGCTATTTTGAGTCTTGAGCTGCGTGTCTATTATTAGTAAACTAAGAGTCTAAGTTATTGTTTAAGTCTAGGATCTATTTATAGACCCATTGGCATGTATTGTAATTATGAGCTGAAAAGGAAGGCAAGGAAGATCCTTCCATTGTAAGATCATTGAGTTGCAGGTTGTTGCAAGCTCATAGGAGATCTACATGTGTAAGTATGGTCTGTTGAATTGCAGGTTGCAAGTTCATGGGAGATCTACTTGAAGTACTTTAGAGTGCTTGGTACTGGCAGGGTTATTACTGACTGGTTGGAGAGGTGAACACCAAATCTGTGTGTGAGTTGTGTGTTGGGACTGTTTTTGGTAGGAGAGCGAACTTTTGAAGAAGAATTACTGTACACTTGAGGTGTGGGAAGCCTCTGGAAGGTGGGAGAAGAAGTGGCATCTTCTTTATTGTATTCTTTTTTGTACGAGTATTAATACAAGATAGTGCATTGTCTCTCATATTCTGTGTTATTTGTGAATTCTAGTTACTTGTACTTCTGGATAATTCCGCATGTTTAATTGCTTGTATTTGGTAATCATATTGTGCTCTTTCTGAGGAGTAAGATCCTAACAAGTGGGATCAGAACAGGTGTGTTGTTCTTGGATTCCCCAACATTTTAGCCTTTTGCCCGTTCCTCCATCTGCCAAGTTCAGTTGTTGTTGGTGAACGGTCTAAAGGCGGATTTATTAGGCGCGGGGGTTAGTGGGAGAGTTGAAATAGGTCTTAGGTAATTATGATTAGTCATAGGGTGATAAATGGTCTAAGGGCGAGGAATCCAAGGTGAGGTGTCTAAAGGGGATGATTAATTTAAAGTAAGTATTTTAAATTAATAAAGTATAGGTTAGACATGTTAAAGTTAGAAAGGGACCAAGGGGGGGTTGACACTATTTTGGTGTCTACACATACAAAAAAAGATGAGTGGAAAAGTCACACCCCAAAATACCACACTGCACTGAACAAGCTCTGAGAAAGTAGCAGAAGCAATTAGAAGGCCATACTGACCAACAGATCTAACACGTGTGCACTAACAACAACAAAAAAGATAAAGCACAAAAAAACAAACAACTCCTTAAGCAACAACAACGAACATGATAGCAGGTGGCGGAGGCGATAGAGGGTCCTAAGGCTTCCCTCCCCACCCCCATCAGCAGGGGGTCCCCATCCAAGGTAAGAGATTCCCACACATCATTTTGTTTCTCTTGAGTTTGTTGTGACTACTTAAAATTTTGTTGAGGTGGAGAAATGTCTAGTGCCAGGCACAGGAACTTGTCTTGCTTGGGAGCCGCCCTGCCTCCTATACTGCCACTATCACAATGAGATGATCCACGCCTAGGAGATGGCTAGCGAGAGTGAAGAGAGGAACTCCTCCAACTCTGGGACCTATGGCTTCGAGACTGCGAATGCCTGACTCCTCCACCATGTCCTCGAGGAGTGTGATCAGACGACTCCTGACTGACAACACAAGGGGCATTCCCCCAGTGATCCAATAGCTCTTGCAAATGGTGAAGTTTCAACTAGACTTTCTCCATCTGGCTCTGGATCTGAAGGGTAACATTAGAGATCACATTAATTTTGTTAAAAATTGAAAACCCAATTTCCATAGCTTCATGATTAAAACAAGCTTTATTTCTAGACTTCTAGATCTAAAATAAAATGTTAGTGCAAAAAATCTGCCAAAATTTGTTGTATTTTGCAAGAAACAAGGCTGAGTCCCCCAAGAGAGCCATTTTTCAGGTGAACATTTTAGGTTTGAAGGGTTTAAAAAGAGAATGAATCCATCTCTAGGCAAACTGAGCATGGGGACAAAACCCAAAAAGGTGCTTAATGGTTTCTGGGCAGTGGCAAGCATGGCATGTGGGATTAGGAACCCCCATATGCTTGAGTCAGTCTCCAATAGGGAGCCCTTGATACATAATGCACCAAAGAAAATGACCTTTTTAGGTTCCAAGATAGCCCACCAAATATTATTAAATCTCCTTAGCTAGACATGGTGAAGAGAGGTAAGACTCCAACGTTTGTTGAGCGCCTCAGTATCAATATGCTGGGGAGTAAGAAGATTATAACCCAACCTAGGGCATAATGACAAAAAGGAGTGGTTGTAGGCTAATTCCAATCCTTCCACCATGGGTGAGAGAGGATACTCCAATTTTGAATTTCAAAAATAGAATCTTTATTTTCTTTGTTAAGCTGAAACCTAGCTTTCACAATATCCCAAGGCAGCCAATCTCGAGAGATTTTACAAAAAAGATCTCCAATGTGCTTTATACCCTTTTTAAAAAGCCTAAGACTTTTTATCCAAGGAATCATGGCAAAGGGAACATTGTGGAAATTGATAATAGGGGACCACCAGAGCGATTGAGAATTAATAGAGAGACCATTCTTGAATCCATCTCCAACACAGACTAGGTGAGACTTGAGCTTCTTCCAGGGCTTCCATATGCTTTGTATGACAAAAGAGCCATAGATTTTGACAAGCATAGGAGTGAAGAGAAGGGTGTGCAAGTCAAGCCCCTGCCATGCCTTCTTGCCTAGAGGAGATCCTTGAACTATGCAATTTCGGATAAGGATCTTCTAAGCTTCATCTCCTTCCAAGCCTCTTATAATCCACTTGACACTTAGAGCAATGCCCTGAACTTTAATGTCAATAAGGTCAAGACCACCTGCTTCTTTAGGCCTACAACAAATGGCCCAAGACACTTTGTGAAATCCTTGATGGCCTTCAGAATTGGCCTAGAGGAAGTCACGAAAAAGCTTTTCTAACTTGGCCTATGAGGCATTAGAAGGGGCCCAATAGGTAGAGTAATAAACACGAGTAGCAACCAAGACCTTAGAGCAAATCTGAAATTTCCCAGCGAGAGTAAGAGGCTTAGTAATCCAATAAGCAATTTTCTTTTCAACCCTCTGTATGACATAAGACCAAAGATCAGCAGGGGAGGCTCGAAAAGCAAAAGGAATGCCAAGGAATTTAAATTGAACCCTTGGGAGGATCCATTGCCATTGGTAACCCTCAACATTGAATTCAAATGTCCTTTAATAAGTAAAAGAATGTTGTCGCTGATTTAGACATAATATCTAATAATCATTCATAAAAAAACCTTTGAACACTTGAAGCATTTTAGAATGATCAAACGACCCTTATAACATTTATCATTATTAGAGCTAATATTTCTTTATAAAGAACTTTTGGTACATGAACTAGAATTGGAGTATTGTTAAAGTTATTTCATTCATACAATTTATTATTATTTTTTTGCATGTTTTAATATCAAGATAGTTTTTCTATTTATTCAATTTATCAAATTACCTTAAAACTTTTTTTTTCCTCCAAACTTTTAATGTTACAACTATCATGGAAAAAAGAAGAGAAAGTTTGTTTAGTAAATTATAAATTATAAATATTACAACATAAATACGTTTAAAATATCTACAATAATTATTAAATTTTAAAATTATGTAAATAAATGAAGAACCCAGCCATTTTACCACTTGATCTGCAATGATAAAAATCCTTCCAAAAAAAAAAAAAGGTAATGAGCATTAATTAAAGCATTGCATGTAGTCTCTTCTCGAATTTGTAGAAACATATTTGCACTGGTAACCACCCATGCTTCATAAACGTGGGAGCAAAAGACATTTGGGTTACTCGGTGGGCGGTGGCGGTGGCGGTGGCGGTGGCGGTGGCAGTGGCAGCCCATAATTATATCTTTTATCTTTGATCTTTTCTGACTCTGCGCCCTCATCACCATCAATCGCCTTCGCTACGGAGCTCATCGATAAACGTGAACAGGTGCCCCACCAATCAATCACAAGTATTTCACGTGCAGGTGAAGGTTTCTGTCTCACATTCTAATACACGCCGCCGAAGATTGCGGTGTGCCAAATCTGGCAGAAATTCAGAGCTCCGCTACGTTTAGAAATTAGGCCGACATTGAATTATTAGAATACAGCCCTGCATCATATATTAATGACACAGGACCGGGTTTTTAAAATTCTCTAAAGTTACAGGTGTTCCAAACGTGTTAGTACAAATTCAATAGATAACATTTTAATGGTACTTAACATGCCGACGGTTGTGGATTGTATTTACGGTCTCTATCATACTCACAGATTTGACCTCTCCCTCTCTCTCTCCCTCTCCCTCTCCCTCTCAGGGCCCAACTTACAGCCCCCACAAAAGATTAAAAAAAATTAAAAACAAATCAAGACTTTATCGGGTAAATCCGCCCCTCCCTATAATTCTATACAAGGAATGTCTTTGCCTTTCACCCTGAAACTTGAAAGATTGCTGGTCTGGATTGTTTTGCTTCAAATACATCTAATTTTGGAGACATATTAGGCGAAAATGTCAGGGCGTCCTAACCACCATAGACGAAAGTCTTCGACAGGGCTGCCTTCTCCTTTTTCGGCGGAGGAATTGTCAGATTTGGCGAAGCCGCCAGTCAAAGAGCAACAGCCATGCCTGCCTAACAATAATAATAATAATTCGCCTCCACCATTGCCAAATCCTCCGCCTGCGCAGGCCCAGCAGATGAGTGTAAAGCCCCCTGTTCCCTCCAACTCACTGCCAGACTCGTAGCTTCCCACAGGTATGTCGTATATTCATTGTGTATGTTCGTGTCGGTTGGCTGCTTAGACTGAATCTATCTTTGCAAATGTGTAGCAGGTTGGTGGAGCACCCTGTTGATGGAGTGGGTCAAATTACAATCATTTAACGAGAATTAGTCGGTGGACCGCAGTTTTTCTTTGTTTTAGTGCCATTAATATTAGTTGCCTCTTTGTATAAAGTTTTGATTTTCTGTTTTTAAAGGCCAATAACTGTAATTTTTTTGTGGGATTTGTTTTCTCAAAAGTTGGGATGAATATTTGATTTGCTGATAGGAATAAAGTTTCCGTTATCAAAATGGGAATGTAGTAGCACCATTTTATCCTCTTTTTTCTTCGATGAGGTGGGAAATGGGTAGATAACATTCTGAACAAAATGTGTTATTTTGTTTGAAGGTAATTCATATTTTTTGAGGTAATGCACATGGAAATAAAAATAAATAAAAAGACACCCCAAACTTAAGCAATTCTTCAGCCATTTGTCCATTTGCCAGGTCCTCCCTTTTTACGTTGGTAGTTGTGTGTTTTTTTTTTCAAATTTAAAATTAAGATTTTTTTTTTAGATTTTATTTATTATGAGAATTAAAAATATATATAATTATTTATTATGCCCAGGATTTAATATAAATATAGATTTTTCATAAAAATTTTAATTAATTTTTTGTTTTAATGTTAAAATCTTAACAATTTAATTTTTATATTTTATTTTTTTATCTCTTACAAATTTTCTTTTTTGTTTAAGATATTAGTAAATTCTTATTTTTAACTTTTGATTCAACATGTTCAACATTTTGAATATTCAATAAAAGATTTTGAAAAGTCATTTGATATCTATAAAAGTTATGTTGATAAAAAATATGCAATTTGATAACAATGTTTAAGTTTCTTCAAATGAGTGATCTATATAATGTTATAACATACATTGGAATGTTTTGTATTACAGCGAATTGATCTAAATCATCAATGAAGATGATAAATTTTCTTCCAAATTACTTAATACATGTAATAAAGAAATAAAATTTAATATTTATATTATTTTAGCAACTAATTTGCTTGTAATCATAAAAAGAGTTTAAAATTATCTGAGAATGGATAAAGCCTAGTGTTGTCTTTTTGTAATCATAAAAAAAGTTTAGAATTATCCTCGGATGGATAAACCTATTGTTGCTTGTGTGTTGAATCATATTTGTAACTAGATTTCGGAGAAAAATTCTTTATATAAAGAAAGCTCTTGGATTTGATGGCTCTTTTAATAAAGGGTAGTGAATTGTTCTAATTAAATCTATGTTATATTTATATGTCTCTCTTTTAAATTATGTTATGTTATCGTGGTTTATTGAATCAAGCTTGTGCACGATTGAGTTGAATGCAATCATTAAGCTATAGATTGTTATTTGGAATAATAAATATAAAGAATTCTCTTGGATTTGATGGCTCTTTTAATAAAGGATAGTGAATTGTTCTAATTAAATCTATGTTATATGTATATGTCTCTCTTTTAAATTATGTTATGTTATCGTGGTTTATTGAATCAAGCTTGTGCACAATTGAGTTGAATGCAATCATTAAGCTATACATTGTTATTTGGAATAATAATAGAATTTATAACAATCTTTTAAGGTTAATTAGAATCAAAGTATTTAAATAATAATAATAATAATAATAACAATATAATCAAGCTTGTGCATGGTTGAGTTGAATGCAATCATTAAATTAAGGATTGTTATTTAAGATCAAGTTAATTTTTTTAAAACTCAATAACAAATTATCTTAACTGATTAGAAGTTCTAATGATATTTAACTAAATGCATCATTTATGAAAATTAATTTATTAACCATCAAGGTAAATATATGATTCATTTAACTAATGATCACTATATAAAAACATTGATTTGTTTTTACAAGTAAAACATAAAATAACATAAAATTATTTAAATTAACAAATTAGTCATTGTAACAGGTACATAGATAAACAATCAAATGTTATTATAGAATTAATATTAAAGCAGTACAAATATATAATATTATATATCTGAGTATCATATTACAATTATATAATGTTCTAGAGTTGAGTCTAAATGAACTTGTTAATATCTACAAGTATTTATGATTAAAGTCTCTATCGGTTGATTATTAAAAAATAAGAAAGTATCATTGGAGTAATTTTTTATATTAACTAATAACCATTGATCCCTTGTACAATTTTCCAACAAGGGAATGATTTTCCTTTCACGGATGGATAGATAGTGACAGTGTAAAAATTAAGAAAATTAATTAGAACCCTGTGTGTTGTAAGATAACTATATCATATGTTGCATATCATAAAGAAATACATTCTAACATGATATTGTGCAATACATGCAAACTGAATCAAACATCTAAATTGACAAAATTTAAATCATAAACATTACTTTGATTAAAGTTTTAATATGATTTTTCAAATATCAAAATCAACCAAATTCGCATACAATTCATTTAGATATTTTTTATCTGTTTATTAATAACATTAAATACGTACGTGAAGTTGTTTTCACTTATTTAATATCATTAATCTCATATACGCATATCAATCCTAATGTTAAAATCTATAAATTTTAAATATATATAAATTCTTATAAAAAATGCCACAACTTGTATGAATACAAAGAAATCATAAAGTCACATATATTCCATTATGTGCATCATAATAGTGCAAAAAAATTAACTGATTAAACTCACTGTGATTTATTTAACTAATTATTCTCAACATAATTACAATTGTAATAGTTTAATATTATTTCATAATAATAATGGTCTCACACTAAAAACCAACTCTAGACAAAACATGACCCTGAAATATCATTAATGCACATATAGAGTTTCTTTCTACGTATTGATCAAATACCAATTTATTAACATACTTTGAGATCTTTATAATTTTTTATGTAATGAAAAGTCTCTTATATGTTATAAATCCCAAGTGATAACTATTATTTAAATATTCATACAATAATTAACTTCATACAAATATTTATGCAAAATACATCGAATAGAAATTTAATTCCAGGATAAAACTCATATATAAATATAAGAGTATACAAATCCATTAAAACATCATATAGTATACAACGTCTATATATATATAGGTCTTCCTGGAATCAATCCATTAACTTTCTGGTATATATATTATATTACGGTCTTAATGGAATCAATCCATTAACTTTCTGGTATATATATATATATATATATATATATATATATATATATATATATATATATATATATATATATATATATATATAACGGTCTTAATGGAATCAATCCATTGAGCTATGTGTGTGTGTGTGTGTAATTTCACTGTTTGAGTTGAATAACTCATAAAACAATTCACTCAAAACTACATGATTTAAACAATGTTAAGAGTATTTATAAACATCCAAACATAAGTTAAATGCTCTTATTAAACCATCCAATTAGAACCCAAAACAAACACCTCATAATTACATTATAACCCATAAAGGTTCGACATATGTTAACTAAGTTGATCCTTCAATTGTAATAATTATCATAGATATTAATTCAATAATATGTTCTATTTTAACAAAAACGTAGTCATATAATCATTATATAAATATTCGTATTATAATCCTAAATGTTCAATCCACTCAACTCATTAAAAATGGAAGCCTTTGGTAATAAAAAAGACTTAAGTTTTCTTTCTATCCATATGCAAATAATTTAAATGGTTTGAAACTTTAAACAATTTGTAAACATCTTCAGTAGAATAACTCATTACCAGATCCACACATATACACAACCTTAAAATATTTTAACATGGAGTAATTTTCAACAAATACAGTCTTAAAAACCTGTGTATAGTTTATTTTTAGCTTCACAATGTGCACAACCAATAATGATAGGAGTTTTTAGGCTTGTTTGTACTCGGCCCTAGGGATGGGTCATATCCAACCCTAGGGACATTTACGTATGACCTAGTTATAATTATTTTTATTTCGCAAATAATTCAAAATAATTCCAATACTGATTTAAAATATATTCAAACTCAACATTCCTTAAAACACCTAAGATCCAATTTTCAACACAAAGAGTAAAACATATATACTTTTGGGCATATAGACTCATTAGGGTTGAAATATAGTAGACCCATTTAAAATATCATAAAAAACAACCTCTGCAAATTATGAATGAAGGATTCAAACAGAGAAAATCATTAACAAACAATCCTACAACTTGATGTAACCTAACTCTCATCATTTCTTTTTATTAAGAAAAAATGCAAACTTGGTTCCATTTATCTATAACCAAATTAAACCAGAATACATAGTGCACATAATCATTTATGAATGGGTGAGGTTTGTATGTGTTTGGCCTTGTGGATGGGCCATACCCATCCTCAGGGTCAACCACATATAACCTCTTTTTTTTTAAATATCTAAACAAAATTTCAAGAACCCATTTTAAATAATCAATGGCATGAACCTGTGCTTTTCATATAACTTTCATTTAATCAAACATGTTCTAAGGTTAGCCCACCAACCTCCTTACTAACCAATATGCATTTAGTTAATAATTTAACCATTCTAAACATATATAAATGAAACACATTTTTCATAAATGATTAAAACAACCAATGCTATCTATTTAAAATATCAAACATTTCAAAAATTGTTGATTATATATGACATTTATGGTATTCAACATCTAAAATCCATAGCGAATTTTTAATCAATGAAAAGTTAATGGAATAAGCAATCATACAAGCATCTCAGATATCAAAAGATCTTATAAATGCAAGTACGATGACATATACGCATAAATGATAATCAAACACTACCAAATCAAATAAGCATGTTAGTAATATGATCCATGCTACAAGCAATAATGATTAACCAATCACAAACACATGAAACATATTAACTAAGTGGTGTGTGCAGGGTTTCAGTTTTGTTCTTTCATCTCCCACTCATCTCCATCTGCTTCTGTTGAGAAGTGTTGTCATTGATGTCATTTATGTCAAGGTAAAACTGGTGAAGATGCATGGTGAGTAGTCTATGAGATATGAACCATGTGAAAAGAGATAATTTGAAGGCAACCTAATGATTCTTATGAAGTTAATGTCAAGATTCAGGTCAAGGTAAGCATGTTTTGAGTACAAGGTGTTTTGAGAAGCATAGTCATAAAAAGCATAATCATATCATGAGCATGTACATGATGAGCATCAAGAGGTAAGTAGAAAGGTATGATATTGTATAATGAGCATGAAAGGCATGTGAGCGAGGTGTAGAAGCATCAAATAGTGTTTCAAGGTCCATTTTTAAGCTTCAAGTACTTGAGAAGCCTAATCATGACACTGATCATTGCATGAAGAGACCTTATGAGAAGGTATGAGCTTGGTGGCCTGGTGAGATGGATGCACAAAGGCATTAGAGGATGTATGAGGTTGTTATATCATGCATATGAGGCATTGAAGCACTTATGAGAGTCTCAAGGTGGGCCTAAAAGGGTAGGACCTACAGACCTAGCATGCAACTAAACTAGTTCTTTGAGGTATGTTCCTATTGTTAGTGTTGTGGCATTGATGTGGTCATTCATGTCAAAGGTTTATGATTTTCATTGATGTCCTAGAGATGTTCTTATGATGTTGCATGGTGAGTGTTCATAATGACTTGAGAATGGTTTAGTAGTCTTTGAGTTCTGTATGAGGTCTTGACACAATATTGTGGTGTGACAAGCTCATGAACCTATTGAGTGTAGTGTTGTCTTCAGAGAATCCTAATTGAAGAATTTTCTTGGTTGATATCTTTGAGAGTTATCTTGTTTGAGTTCAAGTCTTTGAGTACTAGGTGTCTTGAGACCCCTAATCTAGCCTTGTGAGAAGGTGTATGCATGAAGCATAGTGAAGTTTGGTGATTTGTGTCAGTATAGGCATGAAAGAGTGTATAAAGTTGTGTAAGCATGAGAATGAGGCAAAGAAGTCTTCAAAAGAGTTCTAAGGTCAGTTTTGAGGCTTAGTCATTGCATGAAGAGACCTAGTGAGAAGGCATAGGCTTGGTAGCATGATGAGGTGAGTATTATAAGGCTTATGAGAAGAAGATTGGTAGTGTTTAAACATGGTATGAGGTTGTATGACATGAGGATGAGGTGTTGAGATTAGTGGAAGAGGTTTCAAGGTGTGGCTTATAGGTATAAGTCTAATGTGCAAAGAGACCTAATGTGGCCTAATGAGGGGTCAAGTTTAATTTTCAAGGTGATACTACTCATGTGAGCTTTGTCAAAGGTGTGAGAGGTTATTTCAAGAGTGCTCATGAAGTTTTAGGTCTTGTATTGAAGGAAAAGCATAAAAAGTGAAGTTAAGGTCTTTTAAGTGCTAGAATGAGGTGTTGCAGACCCGAGAAGGATTTTCTCATGCTTGTTAACACATTTGATTGTTGCATGGGAAGTTTAGCTCTTAGGGAGAGATGAAAAAGGGTCCTAAAAATGATTTTTAAGCATTAGGAGTTGATTTTAGGGGCAAAGCTTTATGAACAAATGTTAAGAATGAAAACTGGTCTAAAACCCTCCTAAAACCCTTATAGTGACCCAATATGGAATATCTTGATGGAAATGGTTTAAAATGGATTGGATGACCTAGTTTGATATTTAGATCATGGAGTGGACTCTTCCAGGAACCTCCAAGTGATATTGGTTTGTCAAGTGAGTAAGTGCACCCCACATAAAAGTGCTTGTTTCTAAAAAAATTGGTATAATAGGTAGATTGGATCAAGTCAAAGTTGCCAAGTAGATGGAGGTTGAAGCTTGAGACTTATTTCTTATTCCCATGGTGGTTTCTGAGCATGTTCTATAATAAAAATAAGCTAAATCATTCATGAAAGTTGACCTATTGCTAAAAAGCCTAGTGAGGAAGATAATGAGAAAACCAGGTAGAAGTAGGAATGAGATTAGGGAAGTGTTATCATGGACTAAGGTTGAATAAAATTGAATAAAAATGTTTTTAAATACTAATAACACATTTCTATATTTATTATATTCTTTTTATATCAATGAAAATGTTGAAAATATTGTTCATAAGATGACCTGTCTAGTGAAGATGAGATAGTAAAGATGTAAAGTTGAGAGATTGGTCTGTAAGACCAATATTATCACTAGACCATGATATATTTATCTATGAGAGTTACCTAATGATCTCATAGGATCATCCACATGCATCAAGAGTCCATAAAAAGTGTCCACATAGGTATTGAAAGTCATAATCATCATGACTGGTCTTCAAGATAGTTTGATAAGTCTGCATAAGCTAGTGGGAATGATGAGTTGGAGGTTCTATAACCTTAGTTGAAGCATAAAATAAATATATTATTGTTTTATAATACATGATTTATAAAGGCCTGAAACTTAGTATAAGAGGATTGGAGCATTGAAGCCAAAATGGCTTATTTGATTGAGTAAGGTTTATAATAAAGGAGGCAAACAGATCGATCTGTAAGACCAATAGTTGTCATGTGTGTTTGTGATTAATTTGATGTAATTTTATCTAAAAATGTTTTAAGATCATACAAACCCATTTTAATTTCATGAAAGTAAATCTACAGGTGTTCTAAGTCGTTTACATGACTATGTTTTGGAGCATTGAGGCAGTTCTAAGTAGTCTTCTAACAAAGATGAGTTTGAGCTGATTTATTCAGATTTGAAGAGTATAATTCACATGAATATGGTCTAAGGGTATTTGAGGTACTTATTATTTTATTGATAATCATAAAATGTTCATGTATAGATGTTGGTGGTCAAATGATCATGACTAGGTTTTGAATCTAGTTGGCAGTTCTAAGTGGTCATGTTGCAAGAATGAGTTAGAGGATTTAAGCCCTATGTTTTAGTGTTTCAAGCACATGGAGATGAATATAAGGTCATGGAGTTTATATCCATGTTATTTAATGGTATGGTTATTTGAGTAACTTAGTTTTGTGCTTCAGTTTTGGTTGGTAGACTTTATGGTAGTAAGAAGGCCTAATTATGAGTAGGCCTAATGGTGTGGTTCAAGGAGTGAAGTGAGCTAAATGGTGTTAGGGACCTAAGGTGAGATTAAAAAAGGTATATCAGAGGTGTGTATGAAGTTTTTCATCTATGTGTGTATTCTCAATAAGTTCAAGAAGGCTAAGTGTAACATGTTTCTCGAGAAGGCCAAATTACATTAGGTCTCATTTAAACCTAATGGTGGATTTGGTACTTATGAGTGGTGATCAACATATGTAGTAGTTTTTTCATGTATAAAACATGATATTTGACCCATTTTAAGTTTAATATAGGTATGAAGAGGTTTGTGGCCAGCCAAGGTATGTGAAAGAAAGAGTCAAGTATAAGAATAAGGCTTAATAGGCTTATTTGGTGTGTGGAAGGAATGGTTGGATAAGAAAATGAGATAGGAGATTTGTGAGCTGAAGGAGGTCTTATAGACCATAATAATAGGGGAGAGATACTATGATGAACATATAATAGAGTTGATACATCTGGATGTCAAGGTTAGTTGAGCTAATAAGCCTAGTAAGAGGCATATTGAGCGAGGAAGCCTAAAAGGCAAGTTTGAAAGAAGTGTGTGAAGAGTAGAAGAGGGTGTTCATCATATATTTTGTAAGAAAAATATTTTTAAAGGTGATAAATTTTTTTAGGTGGATAATTTGGTGCTGAGTCATATAGGGGTTGGTGCCTCCTTGCAAGTTGGTGCTTGTTAAAGCCTAGTTGAGTGGGTGCTTGACTAGGTAGGGGTTGGTGTTCCTTGTGATGATGATGCTTCACTAAATTCTGATATTTTAATTATAGGACTGTAGTCCATGTGCAAATTTTAGTGGGCTTTATTTCCCCTAAGGTTTTCCCACATATATGATGTGTTTTGTGCTTCATGCTCTTGTGTATGTTTGTTTATGCATTGGTTGATCTATGTGTTTGAATGAATGTTTCATAAATGATAAGTGAAATTGAATGTATGATTTGAAGACACTAATTCGACCCCCCCACTCTTAGTGGCTGTGATTCCAATAATTGGTATTAGAATTGGTACCTTAAGATAGGCCTAACAACCTAAAAGTGATCCTAAGAAACACAAGCTTGAATTATGATGATCACAGTGTTTATCATGATTGTAATGATGGTCTACCAAATAATGATGGTACTAGAATAATTGACTAAGAATAATAAGTATTATGTAGAATCTAAGTCAAAAGTCAAACCTAAAGTTGACAAGTATTATAGATGAGAAAGGCCAATTGGAAATATATGTTATGACAAACTAATGATCATTAAAAGAGGCTATTTGGGCCCAAGAAGATTAGTGCTTAATGACAGATGTTTCATGAAGTGTGTTAATCATCAATGGTAGCTCATGTGTGGGTGAAAATGTCTTCAATAAAAAATCAAGGAGCTTGTTTTATCTAGTATGGTTTGAGAACCCTAATGAGTAAAAGTAATGTGAAGTGTGTATTGATAAAGGGGGAGCTTACTAGCTCTATGAGTGGTCAGGTCCAAGGATAAAAGGACTATATGTAGTAATTGACATGTGAAAGAAAGGTACAAGTCCAAATGTCTCATATATGCTTGATTAATGTTGTGTTGAGTTCATAACATGGATAAAACATGTGTATAGTGCCAAGAAAATATACAAAGACATAGAAACATATTTGATGTTGATTGACAGGACTGAGGGCATAATGAATGTTTGAGAAAGGAAGTGATGATTGATGAGATGACTTCATAATGTATAAAGGTATGAGTATGTATCCTTGTTTGTGTTTGTATTATTGTTGATCATATATACATTGAGGTAACAAGACCCAATAGAGTTCATTAGAATCATGAGTGCACATGTTGTGAAGACTAAGAGGGAGTCCCTTTGTCTACAAAGAGTTTTGATTCAGATAAGGTGATGTAATGATGGTTCAAACATAAGGTAGCTATCAACTATTTAGATTGATCATGATCTCCAAGAAGAAATATGAGTTATAAATTGGTCTGCAAGACCAATAAGATTATGAAGACTGTTTACAAAGATAGAAGTGTTGTTGAAAGGTAATAAGTTGTTATTTATTTTAGTTTATTGGTGTCTTGCAATTTATAGTTGAGATCTGTATCTATATGTTAAGAAATTGATATTACTTTGAGAGTCCTAATGACTCATTCTATGAGTTCAAGTTGTGAAGACAAGGGAAGGTTCTTCAATGGATATCAAGGTGAGATGTCTTAGTGAGTATTATGAGTGTGATCAATTGGTTTCAGTCATGACAAGGATAAAGTGAGTAGTAGTGTGTTCTGAGTTCATCTAAAAATGGTATGCATGGTGTTAGGGGAGCATGTGTCTAAGATGTTTCGTAAGTTTATTTATTCATGTGTGTTGAATTTTTGGTTGTTAAAGATGGTTGTCATTACTAAAAATATGCTTTGTCAAAAGGGGAGTTTATTATGTAGTTGTTTCCATATATCAAGCAAGGAGAATAATGTTAATATGTTTGAAGTATGCATAAGCTTAAGGGGAACATGGTTGAGTACTTATGTGAGTTGAGCTCCTATTTTGTTGCTCAGAAGAAGATTGATCTTGTTTGGGGAGAAAACATGTTTCAAGTCTAAGGATGAGATGATAGTATTATCAGAGATGACTCTTTGTCATCAATGTCAAAGGGGGAGAAAGACCAGATTGGGAGAAAGACTAGTTTGGGGGAGATCCATCTTTAGGAGATGAGAATGATTTGTTTTGTTAGAGTGTTTTCCATCAATGACAAAGGGGGAGACTGTTGAGGTATGTTTATGTTGTTGGTGTTGTGGTATTGATGTTTTCATTGATGTCAAATGTTTTTGAGTGCCATTAATGTCCTAGAGATGTTCTTATGATGTTGCATGGTGAGTGTTCATGATGACTTGAGCATGGTTTAGTAGTCTTTGATTTGAGTTATGTATGAGGTCTTACACAATGTTGTGGTGTGATAAGCTCATGATCCCGTTGAGTGTAATTTTGTCTTTAGAGAATCCTGATTGAAGAATGTTCTTGGTTGATATATTTTGGAGTTAGCTTGTTTGAGTTCAAGTATTTGAGTATTAGGGGTCTTGAGAAGCCTAGTCTAGCCTTATGAGAAGGTGTATACATGAAGCATAGTGAAGCCTGGTTATTTGTGTTAATATAGGCATGAAAGAGTGTATAAAGTTATGTAAGCATGAGAATGAGGCAAATAAGTCTTCAAAAGAGTTCCAAGGCCAGTTTTGAGGCTTAGTCATTGCGTGAAGAGACCTAGTGAGAAGGCATAGGCTTGGTAGCATGATGAGATGAGCAGTCTCAGGCTTGTGAGAAGAATATTGGTAGAGTGTAAGCATGCCATGAGGTTTTATGACATGATGATGAGGTTTTGAGAGTATTGCAAGAGGTTTCAAGGTGTGTTCAAGGTCTAAGTGTGGCTTATAGGTATAGGCCTAATGTGCAAAGAGACCTAATGTGGCCTAATGAGAGGTCAAGTTCAGTTTCTAAGGTGATAGTGCTGATGTGAGATTTGACAAAGGTGTGAGAGGGTTTTTCAAGAGTGCTCATGAATTTTTAGGTCTTGTATTGAATAAAAAACCATAAAAAGTGAAGTTAAGGTCTCTCGAGTGCTAGATGAGGTGTTTCAGATCTGAGAAGGATTTTGTCAGGTTTGTTGGCACATGTGACTATTACATGGGAAACTGAGCTCTTAGGGAGATATGGAAAAGGGTGTTTTCAATGATTTCTAAGCATTAGGAGTTGGTTTTAGGGGCAAATCTTGTCATAAATGAGAATGCTTCTCATTTATCCAAGATCTCTCTAGCACGCCATTACCACAACTTCAATAACATAGACATTGCAAAACATAGATAAATAATAATCATGCATAATAATATCCATCTCTCATTATTTCCTCAAAGTTAATAATACAATCCATATATTTCTCTCTCCACCATAATAGGTTAAGTAATAAGAGCACCTATTAAATAGGCATAATAAGTTGGTTTCACAACAACCATCGGTTATTGTGATCCCCTCAAAATAGTGTAGATTGCATAATTTGGTGCAAACCAAATATTGTACATGCACACAACAATCCAAAAATCAAACAAACTCTTAATTTAAGCTTAAATCCTAAGAGAGTTTTAACACTCACTCTAACACCATCCCTTAAGTGCAAAATAGGGAGTAAGAAAAGATAAAGAAAAGAGACTGTTGGGTCCCAACAAGTAGGCCTGATTAGATACCCATGTACAAATCATAGTGAAATACAAAGTGTCCCTATGGTAACCAATCCATCTTACTGAAATACATGGATGACAAATCACTGTAATCGCCACGTCAAATAGGAACTAGTACTCTATACGAGGCTAACTCTGTAAAAACATTTATCTCAAAACACTAGAAAAAAGAGTCACCAAGGATGAAATGTATCACCGCAAGGTGCCCAAAAATTAGTAACAACAGTTAAAGTCAAGAGAGAAAAAAAAATATGTTGTAAGGTGCCTCAAGAAAAAAAATGGATCAACACTTGAACATAATGTTGAAGAGGTGAACTAGATGGAACAAATGCCATCAAATACAAATGCACTCAATCACTTGCCTCTAAAAGAAAAAATGGTGTACTAACAATGAGAACAACACCTAAATCAGTATGTACACACACAGAGCGCCCGCCCCCGCGGCCCCGGACCCCCCCCCCCCCCCCCCCCCCATAATGTTGAAGTGGGTGTAGTGACATAAAAAACCATCTAAATGAGTGGTCCAATCCCACTATGCAAGCATCAAAATGCTAACACTAGGCTACACTAAACTAGCTATGCTCTAGAAGGAGAACAAGCTCCACCAAAAATTGAAGGAGACTATCAATAATTAGATACATATATGAAATACATCAAGAATAATGTCATTAGTGATGATGGGATAGTCATGAAACTAGAGAAGAAGGTGCTCAATCATTGAGCACACACAGGAAGAAAAATCCTCCATGAATCTCAGTGTGACTACAAACAAAAGTCTGATCCTAGAACAATATCACCAAGTGATGCAAGAAACTCCACAAAGAAATTAATCTATGGAATACATCATCTATACAATGAAATATGTATGCTTGAAAAGAATACATTTTCCTAATCAAGGAGCTCAAATAACAAGGAACATCAATAAGTAGGAGGAGTAATGTGTGGGTAAAGAAGCTGAATAGTGGAGGAATGATGTATGTAGTGTCCTCACCAAGAATGATTTTTACACCACTAAGAATGATAAAAAATCCACCCCAAATGAACATGAATGGTGGATGTAAATGCTTTAATATGTGTGGGTACAAAGTCCATAGTAGAATAATGTGAGGTAACATCCAAATAAGTGTCAGGTAGATCATGTCTGACCACTATAATCTCAGGTTTATTAAGCTGGAGTGAAGGTGTAGAAGAGCCCATATGTAACTCATAATCATCACAAAGTGTGGAGAAAACAAAATATGAAGCTCTATCAATAGATCCTAATGAAGATGAATCACGTGCATCATAACCAAGACCATACTGATAAATCCACATAATAGGCTGAAGAGGGTGAGCAATGCCCTATAAATGCTTCCTAATGCCTATAAGTCTGGTAGTGTGACCCATATAATGAAGCATGTAGGAGCCAAATCCAGTGGTATGCTTCTCAAAAGAAGTAGGCATATATGTAGGTGGAACTAGAGTGGGATGTGTAAAGTGTGCAACAATAGTAGGTACATAAGTATCATTTGCAATAAGAAAAATAACATGAATAATGAGCTATTCAAAATTTTGGTAAATCACACTATAAAAGTGCATCAAGTAGATGCATACCAAATTCAAAAACACAACATGATGGTATACCAACTAGTTTCTTCTGTAGAGAACATACGAGGGCATCCTTTCCATGAATCAGGGAGTGTAGAAGAGAATTCTATATCAAAAGTTTCCTATTTGCTTCTTAAAATGCAGGAAAGAGGCCATATGATCAATGGGTTGCTTAGGACTTGGTAGGGTACTATCAAGACTCATACCAAAGTCAAAAATAGGAGCAACAACTACTATATCAGAATGTACATATGTAGGTGGAGGAGGTGAAGGTACCTCATCCAAATGACCACTAGTAATAAGTGTCTCATCCTCAAAAAATATGTCTTCACTAATAATGGAAAGGGGGCACGAACTAATTAGAGAAGATGAAGATGCCAAAGAGTCTTCAAGCAAATCACCATCAAGAATCACACCCACATAAATGGAAGAATATGGTGGAGAAATAATATCACCAATAGAAGAATCCTCACTCTAAGAGGAAGGAGAAGGAGGGACATGTGGAGGTGAAGTGACCTCATCAAACAATATAGAAATAATGTCCCATGCTTCTTTGGGTGATGTTGCATGCTCGATATGAGGTTGAAAAAAATTTGAAACATGGAGGAAAATGAATAAAAGTGCCTCCTTTTGCATGGGTGTAAGCCACAAAATATCATCCTTATTTGTGAAAATGGAAAAATCGCCATGAACAACTCTACACAATCCCTTCATCTACAAGTGTAGCATCATTTTGGTTTTCCAAGTGGTGTAGTTGGATGAACTAAGGTGTTTAATCACATGAGAATCCATATCTAGAGACATGAAAAACCAATAGTTGTGTAAACAGCCAAATGAGAATAAAATGGAACCCCAGAATGGACATCGATCACTACCAAAAATGTGTTTAAAAATATAACACATGGCCAAAAAGGTACAATGCACACTCAAAATAGGACATCAGTCACAACCAAAAATGCATCCACAAATGAAATAAATACAAATCACAAAAAAATGAAGTGTTTTTGTGAGGGGGTCTCACCGCCTATGAGACTAAACCTCACCCTCTATCTTCGACAATCAAAATGGAAAGTGAGTTGCAAAATAATAATATAATCCCTAAAAATAAATTTCCCTTTTATAATGAAAAAATTGATCTCTTTTTAAAAAACCCATGGAAAAAATTAATTCCACCTACAAAAATAAAAAGGCTCCATCATTAGTTTGCCACAAAAGTTAAAAAATATAGCCCTAAAAAAAATAATATTCCACTTTGTAGTGGATGGATGGGGCTTAAACACTTGACCACTACCTCACTTAAGTTTTAATAAAGCATTTATATCCAACTCGGTTCTGAATATCTTCACAATAATTGAATACAAAGTTATATATTCAAACTTTAAAAAAAAATCAATTTTTTTTAAAATAACATACAAAATCAACCTTTTAGATTTGTGTGAAGGAATGAGTTTAAATCTGCATGGAGAATAACTAGTAGATTTAGGTGGAGAACAACTAGTAGATCCACATGAAGGAATGAGTCTACTTATGCCAAAGCCAAGGCCGAGTGGTGGTGATGATATGGCAAAAACAAACACCATGACTAGCTCAGGTCAAGGCTGAGTGGTAGTCCAACTATAAGCTAAGCTCACTAGTGAGGTGAGAAAAATTCTTCGAGATTGAGTCATATCAAATCAATGCATATCTCTCTTTCATGAAAAGAGGAGGAATAACTAATCCTCTCTCTCATCATAGATTTCAAAATTGAGGCTCTCCAAGAATAAATGAAGCCCATCAAATTGACCTCCACATAAATTTTCTCATGAGATCATCTAAATTTGGACTATCGTATCGTAAGGTCAAAGTTTGCAATGATAAAGGAGGTATAATTAGAGTGGAGCAGATATATCCTAATGACATAAATGACTATTCATTAGAATCCATAATAAGTTATTTGGTCAGAGACTGTTCATAAAGCAATATTAATCATTGATGGAAAGATGACTAAAAACAAATACATGATCATGTAGATGCATTGTTATAAATTGATTGAATAATATCATAATGAGCTGGGCATGTAGTGATCAGGTGCACTATTAGACCATGAAAAAGACATTGATCTAATTTCTATCTTGAGTCAAAGAACTCAAATATGTGTAGAAAATCTTGGCACATTTGAATATAAATTCAATATCATTTTATCTTTGTTATGCTGGATCTAGTTGATCTAAACTCTATAAATCATTTAATCTATGACACGTAACATGTATATCTCTTTATGATGTGAAACTAGTAATTAGCATAGGTTGAAAATGCAAGGCTAATTTAAAATTCCAGATATCAATCAATAAATTCAATGTAAACCATGCCAAGGAAATGGAAATACAGGTTTGGATGTTGTATGGCATGTATGCTTTGATCCTTGCAACAAGGATATGTATGACCAACAAAAGAGAAATATATATAACCCAAGAGCCAAATATTTATTGATGCAAAAAGAGATCAAAACCAAAAAATTCACAATTAGATAGGCTCAACATTGAGTAAATAAAATATATTCAACTAAGTAATGGATGCATGGTCCCACTTTGATACCATGTTAGAAATGAGAATGCTTCTTTTTTATCCAGGATCTCTCTGGCACATCATTACCATAGATTTAATAACATAGACATTACACAACATAGATAAATAATAATCATGTACAATAATCTCTATCTCTCATTATTTACGCAAAGTGAATAATAAAATATGTAGATTTCTCTCTCCACCATAATAGTCTAAGCAATAGGAGTGCATATTAAATATGCATAATAAGTTGGTTTCACAACTGTTTAATTGTTGTGATCCCCTCAAAATAGTGTGGATTGCATAATTTAGTGTAAACCAAATATTTTATGTGCACACAAAAATCCAAAAAATAAAATAAACTCCTAATTTAAGCTTAAATCCTAAGTGAGTTTAAATGCTCACTCCAACAAAGCTTTATGAATAAATGTTAAGAATCGAAACTGATCTTAAACCCTCTGAAAACCCTCATAGTAACCTGATATGGAAGATATTGATGAAAATGGATTAGAATGGATTGGATGACCTATTTTTATGTTTGGATCATGGAGTGAACTCTTCTAAGAACCTCTATGTGGCATTGGTTTGTCAGGGGAGTAAGTGGACCCCACAAAAAGTGCTTATTTCTCAAAAATTTGGTATAACAGGTAGAGTTGACCAAGTCAAAGTTGTCAAGTGGATGGAGGTTAAATATTAAGACTTATTTCTTATGCCCATGGTTTTTTTATGAGCAGGTTCTAGACTTCAAATATGCTAAACCATTCATGAAAGTTGACCTATCGCTAAAAATCCTAGTGAGGAAGACAATGAGAAAAACTAGGCAGAAGTGGGAATGAGATTAGGGAAGTGTTATCATGGACTAGGGCTTAATAAAATTACATAAAAATGTTTTTCAAGACTAGTAACACATGTCCATATTGGTTATATGTTTTGGAGGTCAATGAAAATGTTGAAAATATTGTTCACAAGATGACCTATCTAGTGAAGATGAAATAGTGAAGATGTAAAGTTGAGAGATTGGTCTACATGACCAATATTATCTCTATACCATGATATATTTATATTTTAGATTTACTTAATGATCTCATAGGATCATCCAAATCCATCAAGAGTCCATAAAAGTGTCCACATAGGTACTTAAAGTCATAATCATCATGATTGGTCTTCAAGACAGTTTGACAAGTCTGAGTAAGCTAGTGGGAATGATGAGTTGGAGGTTACTGAAATTAGATAAAAAATACAATGAATATAATATTATTGTTTAAGAAATGATTTTAATATTAATATAAAGGCTTTAAATTTAGTATAAGAGGATTGAAGCATTAAATCCAAATGGCTTATCTGACTAAGTAAGGTCTATAAGAAAGGAGGTAAACAGATTGGTCTGTAAGACCAATAGATATCATGTGTTATTATTATTTTTTTTTATGATGTTTTATGATCATATAAAACCATTTTAAGTTTATGAAATTGAATCTACAGGTGTTCTAATTTATTGTTTACATGACCGTGTTTTGGAGCATTCAGGCAATTCTAAGTAATCTTCTAACAGAGATGAGTTTGAGGTGATTTGATCAGAGTTAAATAGTATAATTCACATGAATATGTTATTAAGTTATCTTATGTTCTTATTATTTCATTTATAATAATGAAATTTTCATGTACAAATGTTGGTGGTCAAATGATCATGACTGGGTTTTGAAGCTAGTTGGTAGTTCTGAATGGTCATGTTGCAAGAGTGAGTTAGAGGATTTAAGCCATGTGTTTAAGTGTTTCAAGAACATGGTGATGAATATGAGGTAATGGAGGTTATATCCATGTGATTTAATGGTATGGTTTTTTGAGAAAATTAGTTGTGTGCTTTAGTTTTATTTGGTAGACTTTCTGACATTAAGAAGGCCTAATTGTGAGTAAGCCTAATGGTATGATTCAAGGAGTGAAGTGAGATAAATGGTGTTGGGGACATAATTTGAGATTATAATGGGTATATTTGAGGTGTTTATTAAGTTTTTAATCCATTTTTAGAGGCTTAATAAGTTTTAATAAGGCTAAGTGTAACGTGTTGCTTGAGAAGGCCAAATTGCATTAGGTCTCCTTTAAGCCTAATGGTGGTTTTGGTCCTTATGAGTGGTGACTGACCTATGTAGTGGTTGTTTCATGTATGAAACATGATATTTGACCCATTTTAAGGTTAATATATGTATGGATAGGTTTGTGATTGACCAAGGTATGTGCAATCAAGATTCAAGTATAAGAATAAGGCTTAATAGGCCTATTTAGTATGTGGAAGGAATGGTTGAATAAGCAAATGAAATATGAGCTTTGTGAGCTCAATGAGGTCTTGTAGAAAATTATAATAGGGGATATATACTATGATGAACAAATAATAGAGTTTATGTATGTGTATTTCAAGGTTAGTTGACCTAATAAGCCTAGTAATAGGCATATTGAGCAAGGAAGCTATGAGGCAGGTTTGAGAGAGATAGAAGTGTGTGAAGAGAAGAAGAAGGTTTGAGAAACATAGGTTTCTAAAGGTGATAAAAATTTATATGTGGTTGAGTTGGTGTTGAGTCATCTAGGGGGTTGGTGCCTCCTTGCAAGTTGGTGCTTTCTAAAGACTAGTTGAGTGGATACTTGACTAGGTAGGGGTTGGTGCTCCTTATGGAGTCGATGCTTCACTAAATTTGGATCTTGTCATTATAAGACTATAGTCCATTTAAAAGGTTTAGTGATTTTTCTTCTCCTTGAGGGTTTCCTATATACATGATGTGTTTTGTGCTTCATGCTCTTGTGTATGCTTGTTTATGCATTGGTTGATCTATGTGTCTAAATGAATGCTTCATAAATGATAAGTTTAATTGAATTTATACTTTGAAGACATTGATTCACCCCCCTCTCAGTGGTTGTGCTTCCAATAAGTTCTAGACCCTACTTGACCTAATGAGGTGTCTTGAGGTATTGTCAAGACATGAAGAATGTATAATAGTGATTAATAATGGTTAGAGGTTTTATAACATGCATATGAGGTGTTGATAACTTGGATAGTGATGAGAAGGTCAATTTCAAGACCTAATGTGACTTACAGGTAAAGGCCTAGAGAGAAAAGAGAGAGCATGTCCAAATGAGGTATGAGATTTAGATTTCAAGATAAGAATGAGCATGTGAGCATTATTAGTGATGTGTTAGGTTTTCTCGAGTATGTTGACCAAGTTTGAGGTCATGGTTTATATATTAAGGCAAGAAAAAATGTTTTAAGGTCTCTCATGTACACAGAATGAAGGGTTCTCAACCCGAAAAGAAATTTCAAGTGTTTATTGGAATGTATAACCTATACATGAGAAGCTAAGACATTCATGGTAGATGGGGAAGGGTCTTAGCTCAAATTTATATGCATTGGTTTATAGAATAAGGGGCCAAGCTTTATGAATGAACATTAAGACTAGAAGATTGTTTAAACCCTCAAAGAGCCCTAATAATGATGTGATATGAAATAACTTGATCTAATGTGGTTAGAATAGATTGGTATGACTATTTAAGTGTTTTTATGTTGTAGTCAACTCTCCCAAGCAACTCCAAGTGTGATTGGTTGGTCAAGTGAATGAGTGGACCGTATAAGAAAGGCTTTATTTCTTGGAAATTTGTTGCATCAGTTAGAGTTGGAAAAGTAAAAGTTGATAAATGGATGGAGGATAAATATTAATACATATTTTATGTCCATGGTGGTTTATGCATAGGTTCAAGACCTAAGGTGTGCTAAACTGATCATACAAGTTGACCTATTGCTAAAAGACCTAATGGTGAAATAGTGAGAAAACTAGGCAAAAGTGAGAAAGTGATTAGGGATGAATCCAAAAGCATGGAGAAGTTGTTAAATACTTTTAATACATGTTCATGGTAGATATAAGTTTTGGATGTTAGTAAATATGATGTAAATTTTGCTCATAAGATGACCTATCTAGCACAAATGAGACAATGAAGGTTGAAGGTTGTGAGATTGGTCTACAAGATCAATATTGACATATGACCATGTTATCTATATATTTAAGAATGGTATAATGATCACATAAGGTAATTCACATACATCACGAGTCTTTGAAATTTGTCATACAAGTGTTGTAGGTCAAAATCACCATGACTGGTCTTTAAGACAAATGGGTAGCTCTTGGCAAGAAAGTAGTAGTGATGAGTTTGAGACACTATACAATGAGTTGATGTACATAAGGCACATAATGTTGTTTTTTTAAACTTTAATGACTTATACATGATTTTTATAAACTTTTAAGTTAGTCAAAGAGATTGAAATGGTGGATCCAAAATGGGTTCATTGGTTCAAGTTTTACTATGTGTATTGAAGAAGAAAGATTGGTTTGTAAGACCAATGTGTGACATTAAACCTTATGATATTTTAATTGATAATGATATATAGATTTAAAATAATATTTTTAAATTATCAGTGATCATGATAAGTTCTCTTTAAGGTGTTGAAGATCAAGTTGTATATGATTGTGTTTTGAGACTGGTTGGCATTTTTAAGTGGGTTATTTGCAGAAAATGATTTGAGTACTTTTGTCTTGAGATGTGAAGTATAAATCATATTATTATGTTCCTAAGGTCATATATATATTTTTTATTTGATTTTTTTCCATGGTTGTTTGGAAAAATTATGTTTACACTCTAGTTGTTTAAAACAAACTTTCTGAGTATGCATAGGCCTAATATGAACAATACTAATGGTGTGCTCCAAGTAGTGGTTTGAGATAAAAAGTATTATGAAGCCTATATTATCTTATCATGTATATAATTGAGTTTATTATGATATTTTACTATTTTGGGTGTATTTTTGAAGTGTTCCAAGGAAGACAAAGTGTAACGTGTCCTAGAACAAACCTAATGGGATTAGGTCTCCATGAGACCCAAAGATGAGATAAGGCCTAATTGAGGTATTTCAGAACTAAATGGATTAAAATCACATTTGATTCATGTATATGAGATGTCCTAAGATACATTTCATGGCTGCACTAATAAGGTAAGGGTGTTTGGCCGACTAAGAAGGATATGAACAAGAGACTTGTATAAATACTAGGCAATTTTAAGCCTATGAGTGAATAAAGGGAAAATGAATAGAATAATATATTATAGATAATAAGAAGGTATTTTATACCATCATAGGAGTGTATATTATATATTATGAAGGTTTCATAGAGATTTTGTGCATGAAAATCAAGTTTATATGACCTAATCAAGTCAAAAAGAGGGCTAGTTGAGTGAAGAAGGCTAGAGACCAATTTGAGAGGAATATAAGAGAGAAAAGAGCTAAATAAGGAGATAATAATATGTTGTATGAGAAAAAAGTGTTATAAAATTGATCAAAGTTTTTAGGTGGATGAGTTGTTATTGATTCATCTAGGGGGTTGGTGCATCCTTGCAAGTTGTGCTTGTTAAAGCCTAGTCGAGTTGGTGCTTAGCTAGTTGGGGTAGGTGCTCCATGTGAAGTGGGTGATTCACTAAAATTGGTATTTTTATTATAGGATAGTATTCTATTCACATATATCAGTGGGGTTTCTTCCCATTGAGGTTTTTCCACATATATGGTGTGTTGACTTGTGTAATCTTGTTTCATGCTTGTAAAGTTGATTGCTTATGCATTGTTTAATCTATATGTTGATGATTGCTTAAGTGGATTTGATAAGAAAGTTTTAATACTAATTCACCCCCCCGCCCCCTTAGTAATTTTTTTAATAATAGATCCATCCTCTCTGATAATACCCTCTCTCAATCATAGTCAAGAGGGTGGACTCCATCCTGCATCCACATCAGTGCAATAAATAGTAATTAGATTATTTTACAAAATAATCCATAATAAAATACTATAATTGAACAAAATGAATAATCATGATCATAATGTACTATAACAAAATATTAACATCTAGAAATAAGTTAATAATCATGATCATAAATAATATATAATTGTTCAAAAATTAGGGTATTACAAATCCATCTACTTAACATAATAATTTAACCAATCATTAACCATAAAATTCAAAATTAATAGATTAATGAATCTAGGGGAGAATTAAGATGTAACATCCTTACCTCTTAAAGATGGTCATCATCCTGATGACACTTATTTCAACAAAAGTTATGAAATAAAACAATGTTTAACTAAAATAAACATAATATTCAGAAAAATACTAAGCAAATAGATTATTAAACTCTTCCTAGTCCTTCCCAAGTGGCACTAAACTCAGATTATTAGTTCCACTATACCTTGCACTGTGACAATTTCTTGTTATGCAAACTAAGTTTGTGAATGTCAATTATTCTGACTGGTTCTATTATAACCACCTCAGGATCTAGAACCTGCAAAACATTCCAATCTAATACATGAGAAGAATCATCAATATAATATTTAAGATAGGACACATGAAAAACATTATGTATGAGTGATAAAGTTGGTGGAAAATCAAGCCTATATGCTATAGGATTGATAACTTCTAAGACATTAAAAGGTCCCACATATCTACAAAATAAATTGGCTGATTTTCTAAATTTAATCGAGCTTTTCTATGGTTGAACCCGTAGAAATACTTTGTCTCCCACTTAAAATTGCCTTGTTCTTTTCAAATCAGAATAACTCTTCTATATATCATTGAATTCAGTTAACCTTTGTCTTATCAATTTAACTTTCTCTTCCATTTCTAGAAGCATATATAGACCAAATACTACCCTATCTTCTAACCTGTCCCAACTGATTGGTGTTCTACACCTTCTTCCATATAATGCCTCAAATAAATCCATTTTCAAGCCTGATGAATATGAGTTATTGTAGGAAAAATCAACCAATAGAATATATTCTTCCCATCTATACTGATGATCCATGTAATAAATTCTTAGAGTATATTATAAACCTTGATTCATTCTCTTTGTTTATCTACCTATTTTTGGAGAGTATGTTGTATTAAATTTTAAATGTGTACCTAAAGTTAAATTAAGAGTCAACTAGAATTTATAAGTCATTTTTGGGTCCCTATCCAAAATAATATTTTTTATAAACCCATGAAATCTATACACTTCTTTCATGAATATATTCACAAGCGTAGGTGCATCATCTAAAATATTACCAGGAATGAAGTGAGCTACTTTGATGATTTTATCAACAACCACCAAAATCATGTCATGTTAGTTCTGAGACATCAACAAAATTTGGACAAAGTCTATGATAATAAATTTCCACTTCTATTCTAGTATGGTATGAGGGTATAAAAACTCAACATGATGCACATGTCAACCTTAACTCGATAATATTCTAAACATCATGAAACAAAATTTGTTGCATCTTTCTTAATTCCTTTCTAAAAATATAATGGTCTTAGCTCTGACAAGAGCTTAGTCACACCTGGATGACCTAAGTAAGGATAATTGTGCAATTATTTGAGTACTACACTCCCAAAATTCCCCTTATCTGGTACATAAATCATTTATTTGTATCTAAGTAAACCATCATTCTTAAACTTAAATCCATCATAATTAGGATCCTAAGCATTTTGAATCAATGCCAACTTTACATGTTCACAAAACTCATATCTTGGAGATAATTTAACCACCTGCTCATGAAAGGAACTCCTGATGGTAGCTAAATATGTTATATACCTTCTATGACTAAGGGCATTTATAACCCTATTTTCTTTACCTTTTATGTAGTTAATGTCAAAATCATAATCTGAAAAGAAATCTAACCATCACCTCTAACGTGCATTCAGGTTAGGTTGGGTGAAGATATAATTGAGCCCCAAGTTGTCAGTCTTGAGCTCAAATAAAATTTCCTATAGATAATACCTCAAAACTTGCAAGGCATGAACTATTGCAACCAATACCAGATCATGCATGGCATAATTTATCTCATATGATATACACTTCCTAGACTCACAAACTACAATAGAACCTTCTTACATGAGAACTCCTCCAAGACCATCTCCAAAAGTATCAATTATTACTGAGAATAAGCCATTTGGATTGGGATCTCTCAACACTGGTGCTGAGGTAAGTGTTCTTTTAAATTTTTGAAAATCTTCCTCATACTTTCCTGACCACACAATTTTTTTATTTTTCATTGAAAAAAAGTAATATGATTTACTATCTTGGAAAAGTTTGGAGACAAATTCCTATAGTATCCAACCAAACCCATAAAAATCCTAACTTCATGGAAAATTTTAGGTGCTGATGACTCCAGAATGGATTTCATCTTCAAAGGATCCATGGATATTCCTTTTGTAGATATAATGTGCCCAAAGTATTGGAGTTTTTTAAGAAAGAAAGAACAGTTTGACATCTTCCCAAAAAGTTTATGTTTCCATAACCATTGTAGAATCAAATTTAAATGTTATAGATGCTCCTCTTTTGATTGTGAATAGATGAGGATATAATTTAGAAATACCGACATAAAATGATCTAGATAATCCCTGAACACATTGTTCATGAGAATCATAAATGATGTAAGTACATTCATTAGCCCAAAAGGAAGAAATATGAACTCATAGTGCCCATAACGAGTCTTGAAAACTATTTTTGGAATGTATTTGATATAGAGGCATCTTAGGAATGCCCAAGAGTTTCTCAAGAATGTGTCTTGAAGTCATGGTTATAAGTCAAATTTGAATTAGAGTTTAAATTTAGTTTTTTCGCCTTTTCCTTAATTTGAAATTTCAAGTTTATAATGAAAGGATGGAGAGTGTGTTTAGATGGTCTAGGTGGGTTTTAATTTTATGTCATGCTGAATAAATTTTTAATGGGCCTTATGATCTTATAAAAGTTCTTAAGAGTGAATAGATTCATATGTCAAGTGGAAAAGTGTGAGGTGGCAGTCATGATTCACCACCCTACGTGGATTTTAGAGTTATTGGAAGTTTCTTGATTCAAGAAAAAGTTATTTTGTTATGTTTTAAGGATTTATTTTGAATAGGTAGTGTGTGTAGTTTGAAGTAATAACATAAGGACAAATAGGGTAGACAAATATTGGAAGAAGGAAAGTTTACCAAGTCATTATACAGGACTGTGTGAGTCCATTTTGTAATGATCAATACATTCAAAGGAATAACAATGGTGATTTTAATTTTAAACAATATAATTTACCATTTTTGATTTATACAAAGTGATAATATTAACTAAGAAAGTGTTTTCCATGTTTTAGTTTAGGAAGGAATTGATTTTGTAGGACTGAGACTGAGTTTCTAAGTGTGCACATATAGAAACTCACATTTGACAAAAGAAAGACTCCTTCAAGGAATGGTAAGTTTTTTAGAGGTCCACAATAAAAATAACTATGTATGACCTTGTTTATAAACCTATTATGTTATTTGATTTAGATATTCAAGGATTTTATAAACCCTATTTACATGATAGTGTTCACACCTTATGTTTTTTGTAATATAGATGTTTAGTATCTTACTAATTTGAATGTAAGTTTCCATGATACAATAACTGATAAAAATTATGTCAAGGATGGTTAGGTTTTTATGAGAATCAAGGGGTATTGAACTAGGATCTAACAAAACCCTGTATACAGTGAAAGGTTGCAATGACTGTATGCAACCCTGTTTATTTCTATGATGATTGAATGAAATAAGTTTGTCCCAAAAGAAGATGCAAGAGAGATATTATTAAATTTACATGTGAAGTAATGAGGAATTATAGTGTTCATTAAGGGTATTTAATGTTTTAAGTGAATGATTTTTTCCCAAATTGATCAACAAGACTGTTAACCCTATATTAAGAAGTTATTTAATAGACTGTATTTCAAAACCTATGTATTTCATGATTTGAATGTGTTTAAGAGTAAAACCAATAGGGATAAATGTTTCTAAAATTGATTTTATGTGGATAATTTTTTTTTAAGATTTTAGTGTTTTTCAATTCATTGGTCAGTTTAACAGTGTCCAAAACCCCAAATTGTAAGTTGACAGTAAGCAAACTATGCAATAGAAGAACATATAGATTTTATGTTTGACACGTGAATGGAGATTTTTATGAACATTAGAGGTTTGGAAAGATTGGATAATGTATTTATATACCCATTAGAGGTTTTTTGAGGTTTTTTAAATCAAATAAGATTCCAACAAATGATTTTATGCCCTCTCAAGCCCGTAACAGACTTAAAAACCCTAAAACAAGGTAGTGAGATATAAAACCACATTCCATGGAAAGTAACTAGTGGAAAAGATTTTTTTTGGGTTATTTGATAGGGTAAAGACCATATTAAAGGATTTTTAGTTTTTTTTTATAGTTGGGTACATATCTGTACTTATATTATTGACTATGTATATAGACAGTGCAAAAAGACCAAATAAACCTAATAATAGAGTGAAAAAGGTCTAGTTTAGTGATCTAATGAAGGAGGTTTGTTTTGAAACTTTTTATAAAACTAAAGGAGGATAGAGGGTGTTCAAATTTGTGGTTATTTTTTTGTTAGTCTATCTTACATGTTCGTATAATAGAGAAAACCCTAAAAATAGGGTTAGTAAGACTGTGGTTAGTGTAGATAGAATTGGGAAAGAAGATAAATTAAAACTTGAAAAGTTTTGTAAAATATTGTGGAGGAAATAAGGGTACAAATAGGTTGTGAGAAGTGTCTATAAAGTTCCAAGAAGTGGGTAAGCTTATCACCACTATTGCATGTGGTTCAAAATGAATATGAAGGAATAAATGAATGAGTGAAAAGGAAAAATGTTTGAAAATGATTAAGGTGGATTGAGATGAATTGTATGAAGGAGATTGAATGTTTTATGTGTTTTTAAATCTTTATAATAAAGGAACTTTAATGTTGGTCTATTTGGACATAACATGTTTAGTGTTGCCAAGAAATATTGACAAGATTGCAAACAAGAGAAAGGAGAATAGTAGGCTATTGGTAAAAGCTCTACATCATTTGGTATTAGAGCCATCTATATGATTTGGAAATAACCATAAATAGTTTGATTACATTCTATAGTTCATGTTTCATGTTGCAAGTAAGTAGGCAAATAATCAAGTTGCATGGAGTCTTATTTCAAGATAAAGATGAGACCACATATTGAGAAGGTATGAGGCATTTTGTGATTAAATTATTGATTAAATGCATTGATGATGATGAGTGATAGGGGAAATAAATAAGATAAGGAAATATTAAGGTGTCATCCCTATAGAAAAGTGATCTATTAACAATCTCAAAGAAGAGACAAGCTCATAAATAGAGCTTGAGAGAGAGGGGGCAGTCTTAGTGTGAAGGACAAAGAGATTGAAAGGCCCAAGTGAGGTTTGATATAAAAGGTTCCAGGTGTGAACCAAATAACTAGTCCAAGTGAGGCCAAATATTAGAGAGAGTATGTACCCAAGTGAGGTACTCAAGATGAAGATGAAGGGAAAAGTAGAGAGAAAAATGAAGGATAGGGTTGAATATAAAAGCCACAAAGATAGGATGATGGAAAAAGAGATAAAGGAGATGAAAGAGGCATTGACCAAGATAGAAAGAGATTTATTGAGGATATGGAATGTATATATATTGTAGTGTGGAATCAAGAATAGGAAAAGAGTTAAGTACAAATTCATAGAAAGGTTGCAAGAGAGAGAGAACCAACAGGTGATAGAATATTTGGAGAGGCAATTGAAGGAGATGGCAACACACCTTGAAAATAAAGAGGAAAGAGAGGCAATAGAGCCTAAAAATATTTATTCTAACAATAATTTGTCATGGTTGAGTACATGTAAGGACAAAAAAAGTGAGGAGTATGATTGGCATGAAGGGGATGAGTAGACAACAGTCCATAAAGAAGAAAAAGATGATGCATTGAAGAGTATAGGTGAAAATAAATATGAGGTGATTTTTCACCTTGAAGATGGAGATTTATTTGATGGAGAGGATTGGATAAATGAAGAGAAGCAAACAATAGATAATGAGGAAGACAAAGACATGATAGGTAATGAAATACATGTGATTTTTTATGAATATTTTGAGGATGAAGATGATGTGTTGTATCAAGACACCATATGTTTATTTGAAGAATTCAAATGGTTAGCTAAGAATAAAGAAGCACTTGAAGTTCTTGAAGAAAGGGAAGAAAAAGTGAAGGAAGATGAGAATGAATTCATAGTCCATTAAGAGAAGATGCAAGGTGAAGAGATGACTTATTTGATAGTCAAGAGAGGAGTAGCTAAAATAGAGGATAATAGGATAAAAGGTGATGAGGACAAGCTTATGAACAAGCAAGATACCTTGACATGGTCAAAAGAGATAGACACCATGATATGGATCAGGTATGATGTGAAGAGGCAACAATAACATTATTGGAGAAGGAAATTGATAGAGAATGGAAATTCATGTTCAATGTCATAAAGGTTGAAGAGGATCATGAGAGAACACAAATAATGAAGAATGATTCTAGGTACAAGCAGTATAATGAGTATCAACAAAAGCAAAAGCAAAGGAACACATGGAAGAAGAAGCAGAAGCATAGCTGTGACAATAAGGAGTACACACATTTGTATGAACACTTGAATGAAGAAGAAGATTGGTGTTAAGTTTTTTTATCCCCTTGGAAGTATGATGCAGGGGCATCTTAGGAATGCCCAAGAGTTTCTCAATAATATGTCTTCAAGTCATGGTTGTAAGTCAAATTTAAATTAGAATTCAAATTTAGTTTTTTTGCCTTTTTCTTAATTTGAAATTTCAAGCTTGTAATGAAAGGATGGAGAGTGTGTTTAGATGGTCTAGATGGTTTTTAATGTTAATTAAAGTTGTAATGGACCTTATGATCTTAGAAAAGGTCTTAAGAGTGAATAGATTCATATGCTAAGTGGAAAAGTGTGAGGTGGCAGTTGTGATTCACCACCCTACATAGATTTTAGAGTTATTGGAAGTTTATTGATTCAAGAAATAGTTATTTTGTTATGTTTTAAGAGTTTAGTTTGAATAGGTAGTGTGTGTAACTTGAAGTAGGATCATAACAAGAAATAGGGTAGACAAATGTTGGAAGAAGGAAAGTTTGCCAAGTCATTATACAGGACTATGTGAGTTCATTTTGTAATGATCAATACATTTAAAAGAATAAAAATGGTTATTTAAATTGAAATCAAGATCCTTGCTCATTTATGATTTATAAATAGTGATAATATTAACTAATAAAGTGTTTTCCATGTTTTAGTTTAGGAAGGAATTGGTTTTACAGGACTGAGACTGCGTTTTTGAGTGTGCACATATAGAAACTCATAGTTGAGAGAAGAAAGACTCCTTCAAGGCAAAGAATGGCATGTTTTTGAGAGGTAAAAAATAGTACCAACTTAGTATGAACTTATTAATGCACCTATTATTTTATTTGATTCAAATATTCAAGGATTTTGTAAACCCTATTTACATGATAGTTTTCACACTCTATGTTTTTTGTAATGGAGATGTTTAGTGTCTTACTAATCTAAGCATAAGTTACTATGATAAAAGATATGAATAAAATTATGTCAAGGATGGTTGGGTGTTTATGATAACTAATGGGTATTGAAATAGGATCTAACAAAACCTTGTATATAGTGAAAATTTATAATGACTATATGTAACTTTATTTATTTCTATGATGATTGAATGAAATAAGTTTGTCCCAAAAGAAGATGCAAGAGAGATATTATTGAAGCTACATGTGAATTAATGAGGAATTATAATTTTAAATAATGGTATTGAATGTGTAAGTGAATGATTTTTTCCCAAATTGATCAACAAGACTATTAACCCTGTATTGAGAAGTTGTTTAGCAGACTGTATTTTAAAACCTATGTATTTCATGATTTGAATGTGTTTAAGAGTAAAAACAATAGGGATAAGTGTTTTTAACACTAATTTTATGTGGATAAATATTTTTTTAATCTTTTAGTGTGTTCTAATCCATTGGTATATTTAACAGTGTCCAAAACCCCAGTTGTAAGTTGATAGTAAGCAGATTGTGTAATACAGGAACATATAGAATCTATGTTTGACACATGAATGGAGAGTTGTTATGAAAATTAGAGGTTTGGAAAGTTTTTAGGATGGATTAATAGACCCATTATAGGTATTTTGAGTTTTTTAAATTTAAATAAGAGTCTAACAAATGATTTTATGCCCTCTCGGGCTTGTAACAAACTTAAAAACCCTAAAACATGGTAGTGAGCTATAAAACCATATTTAATGGAAAGTAACCAATGGAAAAGATTGATTTTTGGTCATATGATAAGGTAAATACCATATTAAATGATTTTGAAGTTTTTTCACTAGTTGGGTATGTATCTGTACTTATATTATTGACTGTGTGTATAAACAGTGTAAGAAGACCTAATATACCTAATTATAGAGTGAAAAAGGTCTAGTTTAGTAATATAATGAATGAGATTTGTTTTGAAACTTTTTAGAAAACTAAAGAAGGATATAAGGTGTTCACATTTGTTCTTTATTTTCTATTATTCTATCGTACATATTTATATAACAAAGAAAACCCTAAAAGTAGGGCTAGTAGGATTATGGTTAGTGTATACATAATTAGGAAAGAAGATGAATTGAAAATTGAAAAGTCTTGTAGAATATTTTGGAGGAATTAAGGTTCTAAATAGGTTTTGATAAGTGTATATAAAATTCCAAGAAGTGGGTAATATTATCACCACTGTTGCATGTGGTTCAAAATGAACATGAAGGAATGAATGAATAAGTGAAAAGGAAAAATGTTGGAAAATGATTATGGTGGATTGAGATTAATTGTATGAAGGAGATTGAATGTTTTATGTTTCTTTAAATCTTGATAATAAAATAATTTTTATGTTGGCCCATTTGGATAAAATAGGCTTAGTGTTGCCAATAAATATTGATAAGATTGCAAACAAGAGAAAGGAGAATGACAGGTTATTGGTAAGAGCTCTGCATCATTTGGTGTTAGAGCCATCTAAATGATTTGGGAATAACCATAAATAGGTTGAGTACATTTTATAGTAAATGTTTTAGGTAAGAAAGAAAAGAAGCAAGTTTCATGGAGTCTTGTTGTAAGACAAAGATGAGACAAGAGATTGAGAAGGTATGAGGCATTTTGTGATTGATTTAATGATTGAATGAATTGTTACTGATGAGTGAAAGGTGAAAGAAAGAAGATAAATAAAGATTAAGGTGGCATCCCTATATAAAAGTGAACTATTAATAATCTTAAATAAGATACAAGATCATAAAGAGGTCTTGAGAGAGATGGGATAGTCCTAGTGTGAAGGACAAAGAGATTGAAAGGCACAAGTAAGGTCTGATATATAATGTTCCAAGTGTGAACCAAAGAAGTGAACCAAGTGAGGCCAAAGATGAGAGAGATTATGTACCCAAGTGAGGTACTCAAGACGAAGATGAAGGGATAGGTAGAGAGAAAAATGAAATACAAGGTTGAATATGAAATCCACAAAGAGAAGATGATGGAAAAAGAGATAAAGGAGATGAAAGAGGCATTGACCAAGATGGAAAGAGAGTTGTTGAGGATGTGGAATGTATATGGATTATAGTGTGGAATCAAGATTAGGAAAAGAGTTAAGTGCAACTTCATAAAAAGGTTGCAAGAGAGAGAGAACCAATAGGCAATATAATATTTGGAGAGGTAGTTGAAGGAGATGTTACAAAAATTATAAATAAAGAGGAAATAGATCCTCAAAATATTTATTCTAACAATAATGTGTCATGGTTGAATGTAGGTAAGGACAAAAAAAGTGAGGAATATGATTGGCATGAAGGAGATGAGTGGACAACAGTCCATAAAGAATAAAAAGTTGATGCATTAAAGAGTACAGGTGTAGAAAATTATGAGGTGATTTATCACCCTAAAGATGGAGAGTTATTTGATGGAAAAGAGTGGAGAAATGAAGAGAAGCAAACAACAGATAATGAGGAAGATAAAGACATGATAGGTAATGAAATGCATGTAGTTTTTGATGAATATTTTGAGGATGAAGATGATGTGTTGTATCAAGACACTATATGTTTGTTTGAAGAATTCATATGGTCAACTAATAATCAAGAGGCACCTGAAGTGATTGAGGCAAGAGAAGAACATGTGGAGGAAGATGACAATGAATTCATAGTCCATGAAGAAAAGATGTAAGGTGAAGAGATGATTGATTTGAAAATCAAGAAAGGATCAACTAAAATAGAGGACAATAGGCTAAAAGGTGATGAGGACAAGATTATGAACAAGCAAGAGACCTTAAAATGGTCAAAAGAGGGAGACAACATGATATGGAGCAGGTATGATGATGAAGAGGCAACAATACCATTATTAGAGAAAGAAATTGATAGAGAATGGAAATTAATGTTCAATGCCATAAAGGTTGAAGAGGATCATGAGAGAACACAAAGAGAGAATAATGATTCAAGGTAAAATAAATAGTAAGAGCAGTAACAAAAGCAAAAGAAAAGGAACACATGGAAGAAGAAGTAGAGTCACAGGTGTGGCAGCAAGGAGTACACACATTTGTATGAACACTTGAATGAAGAAGAATATTGGAGTCAAGTTATTTTCTCCCCTTTGGAGTATGATGCAGGGGAATCTTAGGAATGCCCAAGAGTTTCTCAAGAATGTGTCTTCAAGTCATGGTTGTAAGTCAAATTTGAATTAGAGTTTAAATTTAGTTTTCCCACCTTTTCTTTAATTTGAAATTTCAAGCTTGTAATGAAAGGATGGAGAGTGGGTTTAGATAGTATAGGTGGGTTTTAATGCTATGTCATGTTTAATAAATTTTTAATGGACATTATGATCTTAGAAAAGGTCTTAAGAGTGAATAGAGTCATATGTCAAGTGGAAAAGTATGAGGTGGCAGTCATGATTCACCACCCTATGTGGATTTTATAGTTAGTGGAAATTATTTGATTAAAGAAATAGTTATTTTATTATGTATTAAGATTTTAGTTTGAATAGGTAGTGTGTGTATCTCAAATTGGGAGCATAAGGAGAAATAGGAAAGACAAATGTTGGAAGAAGGAAATTCTGCCAACTCATTGTACAAGACTATGTGAGTCCATTTTTTAATGATCAATACATATAAAGGAATAAAAATGGTGGTTTGAATTAAAATCAATTTCCTTGATCATTTATGATTTATACATAGTGATAAGATTAACTAAGAAAGTGTTTTCCATGTTTTCGTTTAGGAAGGAATTGATTCTACAAGACTAAAACTAAGTTTTTGAGTGTGCACATATAAAAACTCACAGTTGAGAGAAGAAAGACTCCTTCAAGGGAAACAATGGTAAGTTGTTGAGAGGTTCACAATAGTGCCAATAAATATTGACAAGATTACAAACAAGAGAAAGGATAATGGTAGGCTATTGGTAAGAGTTCTACATCAGTCTTTTTCCTGAATCCTTAACTAATGATATCCTACTCGAAAATAAATCTTAGATAAAAAATATTCTCCATGCATTTGATCAAAGAGATCATTAATTCGAGGTAAAGGATATCTATTTTTTATCATTACCTTGTTTAACATCTTATAATCAATACAAAGGCAAAGAATTACATCCTTATTTTTAATGAACACAATTGGTGCATCCCATAGTGACACACTTGGTCAAATTAATATTTTAGATAATAGATCTTGTAGTTTAGATTTACACTCTAAAAATTTAGTTGTTGTCATTATATATGAGGCTTTAGACTATGGTTTAAACCCTGAAATAATTTCAATTGAGAAATCAAACTCTCTTAGGGGTAATACTGATAATTCTTTGAGAGAAACATCTCAAAAATATTGAAAAAAAAGAAAATCTTTGATATGAGGTTCCTTTAATTCCTCCATCTCATTTATCTTAAAAATAAATGTTTGACACCTTTTTATTTGAGGTTAATTTAATTGAATTACTAAAATTTGTCTAAGTTTAAGCTCCCTTTTTGCTTCCTAGATTTGGGTTTGATTTCCCAAATCATCTAGACATTTAACCTTTTTAAGAAAACATTCTACCTTCATTTTATGCTAAGCTAACCATTGTACTTGTTGGATCGCATCATATGAACATAATGGTGATGTAAACAAATCCACTACCATAGTGAATTCAAGTAGTTTGATGTTAGTTTTGACCAAACATTTATCGAACTTAACTTTAGATTCATTCTCATATTGAACTGACCATGCATTTGTCATAATTCCAGCTTTTCAAGGTAACTTGCTAAGCATTTTATAAGCAATAAAATATTTAGTATCTCTTATGTCAATCAAAATTAAAATTGGATGACTAAATAAAGTATCTAACAAGTCAATAAAAGAATCTTGAAACTTTGTCTGATGGTTATCAACGAATGCTTGAATTCTCTATTAGAAATATCCTTGATTTAAAATAAAACCCTTATTCTTACCATATAATTTTCCCTGAGTACATTCCCTAGTGTAATGATCACCTCCACAAATGAAACATCTACTAGGTGGTCCTTTCCTATCAGATTATTGATTTCCCTTAAAAACATTTCTTGGTTTCTTATTATTTAAATCACTGTTAAACTTTGCATTTTGATTCTTGAATTGATTTTTAGATTTTCCATTCCTTTTTCAATTCTTATTTTTAAAATTTGTTTCAGGACCTCCAAACTTTTTTTTGAATATCTATTTAACCTAAGCAAGTGACTTCAATTTTTGATCCTATTTTATTATCTTTTCAAAGACTTGATACATAGTGGATGGCCCATGCACATCCATCTTACATCTAATTTGAGGTTTTAATTCCATAATAATTTTTTTGATGTGAAACCTCTCATCTACCCGATACTGAAGAACCTATTTTAGGAGCTTGGTGAATTGCTCCCAATATTCATTCATTGAAAGGTCTCTTTAATTTAGATTTTAAAAATATTTCAACTTCTGATCAAAAGAGAGTTGGGGAAACTATCATGATTTGGACAAGGTCACAAAATATTCCCATGTGTTACTAGTAGAGTCAAGACCTATGTCTAATTTATTATTTGTCCACCATGTTACTACTTCACCTACCAACTAATAAGCTTCCTAAACTATTTTTATGATTTCAGAGTAATTTTGTATCTTAAAATACTTACACATCTTAGTTATCCATGATTTTGCTCCATCTAACAAAATATTCCATCAAAACTGGGTGGATTAACTTTCTTAGTGTCTCATGCAAGCTTTGCATCTACATGTGCTCTCACATCTTGAGGCACCTCCTCTTACCTAGGTTCCTAAGGAACTTCTTGATCAACATGATGATATTTAGGTTTATTATAACTATTTTCCTCTACATGGCCATGAAATCCATGTTTGAGGGTAGTTATCCAGTCCCTAGTCTCATTCATGGCCATGAGAATTTGATCAAACTTTGTAGCTTATTCAAAGACAAACTGATTTGGGTCAACTAGAGGGTTAGTATTATTGGAAATGGATGTACCCTCACTAGTTAGTCTTCAACATGACATTCTTCTTTCTGATAATAAAAGAATAAGAATACATTAGTGGACTCATTAAGTCCAAGAGTTTGAGCCTTAGATTTGATACCACAATGTAACACCCTCTTAGAGTTAACCAAAATTAGGTTAATTTTTTTTTAAAAACTAAATAACAAATTATCTTAACTGATTGCAAGTACTAATGATCTTTAACTAAATGCATCATTTATGAAAATTAATCTATTAACCATTAGATTAACCATATGATTCATTTAGCTAATGATCACTATATAAAAATACTAATTTACTTTCACAAGTAAAACATAAAATAGTACTAAATTACTTAAATTAACAAATCAACCACTACTAGTTTAAATATCACAACAGGTACAAATATAAACAACCAAAAACTGTTATTATAAAATTGAAATCAAATTAGTAAAAGTATATAATATTACATATCTAAATATTAGATTACATTTATACAATGTTACACATAACATATGACTCTAAATGAACTCGTTAATATCTAAAGTACTCATGAGTAAAGCCTCTATCGATTGACTATTGGAAGGGGAGGGAGAGTATCATTCAAGTACTTTTCCACACCAACCATGAACCATTGATCCCCCACATAATATCCCAACAAGGGAATGGCCCTCCGTTCATGGATGGGCAAATAGCGCCAGTGCAAAAATCAAGAAAGTCAACTAGAAACCTGTGTTGTAAGATAACTATCACATATAACATATCATAAATAAATACATTTTAAAATGATATTATATAATACATAAAAACTAAATCAAATAGGTTAATTTAAAATATTAAAACCATAAAAATTACTTTACTCAAAGTTTTAATATAATTTACTATATACTAAAATCAGTCAAATTCACCCACACAACTCATTTGGATATCCTCTATCTATATATTAGTGGTATTAAGTAAGTATATGAAGTCTATTTCACCTACTTATTTAATGTCATTAATATCAGATAAATTTATTAATTCTAAAATCCATAGATTTCAAACATATATAGATTCTCATAAAGAATGCCACAACATGTATGAATACAAAAAAATCATAAAATCACATATATTCAATAATATGCATCATAATAGTGCAAAATAGCTAATTGATTAAACTCATAGTTATTTATTTAACTAGTTATTATTAACATAATTACAACTATAATAGTTTAATATTCTTTCATAATAATAATGGTCTCACACTAAAAACTAAATCTGCACAATACTTAACATAATCGTAAAATGTTATTAATGCATATACAGAGTTTCTTTCCACGCATTGACCAAATAATAGTTTATTAACATATCATGACATCTTTATAATTTCTTATATAATGAAACGTCTCTTTTACATTATAAATCCCCAACCATAACTATTATTTAAATATTTATACAATAATTACCATCATACAAGTATTTATGCAAAGTACATCAAATAGAAATTTAATTCCAGATAAAACTCATATGCAAATATAAAAGTATACAAATCCAGTAAAACATTAGATAGTATACAACCTCAAAAATTATATATATATATATATATATATATATATATATATATATATATATATATATATATATATATAATTTTTGAGGTTGTATACTATCTAATGTTTTACTGGATTTGTATACTTTTATATTTGCATATGAGTTTTATCTGGAATTAAATATATATATAGTTTGAGTTGAATAACCCATAAAGTAATTCACTCAGAACTACATGTTTTAAATAATGTTCAAAATATTTATAAACATCCAAACATAAGTGTTCTCATTAAACTATTCAACCATAATCCAAAACTAAACACCTCACAGCTACATTATAACAACTATAGACTAGATTAATGTTGACTAAGTTGATCCTTCAAATGTTATAATTATCAAATATATTAATTAAATAATACATTTCATTTTAACAAAAACATAGTCATATAATCCTTATAGAAATATTAATATTATAACCCTAAAAATTCAATCCACTAAACTCGTTTAAAATGGAAGTCTCTGCTAAAAAAAAGACTCGAGTTTTCTTCCTATCCATATGCAAATAATTCAATTTTTTTGAAAACTTTAAACAATTTGTAAACACCTTTAGCTGGATAACTCATTACTAGACCCAAGCATATATATAACCTTAAAATATTTTAACATGGAGTAATTTTCAACCAATATAGCCCTAAAAACCTATGTATAGTTTAATTTTAGATTCACAATGTGCACAACCAATAATGGCAAGAGTTTTTTGGCTTATTTGTACTTGGCCCTGTAGATAGCTTGTACCCATCTCTAGGGTCATTTACAAATGACTTAGTTATAATTATTTTTATTTAGCAAATAACTCAAAATAATTCCAAGACTAATTTAAAATATATTTGAACTCAACATTCTTTAAAACACCTAAAACCCATTTTTGAACACAAAAAGAGTAAAATAGACATATTTTTGTGCATAGAGATTCATTAGGGTTGAAATAGAGTTGACTCATTTAAAATCTCATAAAAAACAACCTTTTCAAAGTTTGAATGAAGGATTCGAGCAAATAAAATCACCAACAAATAATGCTACAACTAGCCATAACCTAGATCCCATCATTTTTTTATTAAGCAAAAATGCAAACTTGATTCCATTTATCTATACCCAAATTAAACCATAATACATAGTGCACACAACCATTTATGAATGGGTAGGTTTATATGTGTCGGGCCCTATGGATGGGCCATCTCCATCCTCAGGATTTACTACATATAACCCCTTTTTTAGAAAATATCTAAACAAATTTTGAAGAACCCATTTTAAATAATCAATGGCATAAACCCATGCTTTTCATATAATATGTCAAAATGATAAAACCAAAAAATTAATCTCAACAAACCCTACCTATATACACAATCCAAGTAGTGGAAAAACCAAGTTCTTTCTTTGCCAAACTCTCCTTGTCCACCACACTTATTATCCAACCTCTCTTCATCTATAAAGCTCCATCTACTTCACAATTTGAATGCCAAAACCTCCAAAAAAACTCCCATAAAATTGGGTCTTCAAAAAATGAATCTCCAATTCCATAATTATTTCTTAAAATTTTGGCATGGTGGCTGACCATAATCCCTCTACAATCTAGTTAATTTAATAGAAAATGGAATCATATGAAAAATATGCAAGTCACAAAAATCCACAGTAATTGCCAATTATGGCTTTGAAAAGTCTATAACCCAAAAATAGTTTGAAGCCCTAGATTCCCATTGAATATGCCAAATCAAATAATCATGTTAACATTATAGTTCAAATGATTGCCTTTGACCATAACAATTATGCTCTTTATTATAAACTATGACCTTTATCTAATCATGCCTTAATTCAAAACTATAACTTTCATTTAATCAAACATGTTTTAATATTATCCCACTAACCTCCTTAATCATCAATATGCCTCAAACATGCCACTTAAAAACATCAAACATTTCAAAAACTATTGATTATATATGCCACCTATGGTATTCAACATTTAAACTCTATAGTGGACTTTTAATCAATGCAAAGATAACAAAATATATAATCATACAAACATCCCAACCATCAGATGATCTTATGAATTCAAGTACAGTGACATATATGTATAAATGATAATTAAACACTATCAAATCAAGGAAAAACATTAGTAATATGATGAATGCTGCAAATAATAATTATTAACCAATCATAAACACATGTAGAATGCTAACTAAGTGGTGTGTGAAGGGTTTTAGTTTTATTCTCTCATCTCCCACTCATCTCCATCTTATCCATAATCTTTGATGATACCCTCCCTTAGTCATAGTCAGTAGGGTGGACTCCATCATACATCCACCTCAATGTAATAAATAATAGTTAGTTCATTTTATAAAATAATCCATAATAAACTATTGTAACTAAATAATCATGATCATAATATACCATAACATAATATAAACAATTATAATATTTTAAATATCATGATCATAATTAATATATAACGGATTCATAAACTAGGTTTATTTCTCTGATAAATCAAACAGTTTAAAATCGGATATTGAATTATCGATTCCTGAAGTAAATAGAATTGGTAACAGAATGTTCTAGAAATGAATATAAGTGAATTGTCAAACTATGTAAATTCATTCTCACATTTAAAACTTTCTAATTTTGTCTCATTCACAACTTCCCAAATTAATTTATAGTATTCTATCAATCTATTTGCAACTAAATTAAAATAAAACACATAATAAACTAAAAAGAAAAGTGACACCAAAAGTGATATTGAAGTTCACCTATAATTTGGGCTATGTCTTTGAGATTTATTAATTGCAATCTAATCCATTTAAAAGATGTAAATATCCATTTAAAACTTACATCATAATGGATTTCTAAGATCCTTTATCAATGCTGAAATCTGACATTGAAGGTTCTGAGGCTATGAAGCAAGGATCTAAGGCTTTGAAGCAATCATCCTTCATTAAAAATAATTATATTTCCTCTCTTTACATGTGGGTAATATATTATTCATTCAGAGTATCTTTTAAACTCTATGAAATCGGCAATAATAATAAACAACTTTTGTTCTCAGACCTATAACCCAAAAAACCCACAACTATCTATATCCCTCCAAGTTAAATACAAATAGAGGTAATAGAAACTATATAGTCATAGGTCTCTATATCAATATAGAGTGATAATACATATTTACCTTATCTATCACATAGAAGTAAATAACTATACTCTAATCTATTGAGTAGTGATCCTTTGTCAGTGGTACATAGGTCTCATTTATTAGAACTTGAATATTTTTCTCCAATTAAAAGTAGATTAAAAACTCTTAATAAAAATGGGCATAATATATATATCACAGGAGTGTCTCTATCTATTGTCAGACCAAAAACTCCCTTAACAATCTTACATTATCAATCTGTAAGTGATATATATATATATATATATATATATATATATATATATGCATTTTATAATAGATACCCATGTTCTTTTTCCTCCATGGTTGAAATCCATTCAAATAGAAGAAAAAAAAAGTAATATTTACCTCATGTTTTTGTATATCAGACCATACCTTTATCAAATAGATGGTCTCATCAAAAGACTCAGATCTATCCATTCTATTCAAGGTTGTGACTACATATCTTCTTTAGGGCTGTTGATTTAATAAAATAGGCACAAGATGAGTCTGGTACATAATCATCCATTCCCCATGATTGAATCATGATATAAGATTAGAACCTATAGAAGGCACAAAGTCAAAAATATAGAATACATCTTGAGTATAAGGCTCAGTCTGGTCTATCCATTCTATTAGATGTTTAACCTTCTAGCTCGACCCTGTATAATTTCATAGATTCAATAAAATAGAACTTGGATTTATATATATATATACTTGCAACTGGTCCATGTCCCTAAAAATAAGCATATCTCCCTACATTCATGGGTAAAAATACCTTTAATGGAGATGCCTTTTTATTTTGAACTCAATCGATTCATTTTGTGCTTGGTTTTGCATGTCTGTAATCGAGTGTGCCTTCACCATGTCTCAAAGGATCGAGTTTGGTTTAAACCAAACTACCTCAGCCCTATCAACTCTTTAATGACCATATCCTCATGATCCTATAGATGACATCTTCTTTTCCACTCAAACCTTGTACCTTCATCTAGCTATGTTTTAAAAACTTTACCATAGATCGAAGGAGCATCAATATTCTCCTTTCACCATCCTTATGGCTCCTTCCTCTCAGATCCTTCAATGACTTGGAAAGCCATGTCAAAAAATGAAAGGCCTAACCCTTTCTCATTTGGGCCTACATAAATTTTGAGATTCATTGTCGAGCTACCATTACACATTCATCTCAATAAAAGTAAGAGCCCTCTCTAAATCCATTTGAGGTTGCAACACCCCCTCGTCATTGTAGCCTCATGGACTTCTTCAATAAAGGTGATACCTCTATTTTTTTGTCATCTGTAATCTCATAAACCATCATTCCCATCTCAACTCAATAATAAGATACCTCTTAAGTAAACGGTTCTAGATCTTTGTATTATGACCTTCCTCCTTTAGATTCCATCTTGATAATTAAGCTCGTGTTATTTATCAACAACATTTTAATGAGATAATAATTATTATTATCCCACATGTTTGGCATAAGCATGTTAAAAATTCTTTAGATAGGTTTTCAAAATGAATTATAAATGTGGCTTTGGCCACATATAAATCCCATCATTTTGCTTGAAGTTGGTTTGGATTAAGACAATCTCGACTCCCTTAACAAATGGGATCATGACCAACTTAATTAGATTCATTAATGATGAGCTTGGGATGGTCAGTTGAAACTTGAGTTGGCATGCATTTGAAACTTGAGTTGACTGTCAAGTTGAAGTTGGTGAATGAGTTGATACTCGAGTTGGCTTACCATTGAGTTGAGTTGTCATGTGAGTTGGAATTTGAGTTAATAATTAAACTCAATATATATATATATATATATATATATATATATATGACTTAAAAAATGGAGGGTATGGTAGTAGGCCACATGGTGGTCTAAGGACCCACCACATGGGCCTCTCTAAATGATCTTCATCCTGACACATGTCACAACTAGAAGCAACATGAATAATGTATGGTTAATAATTGTTAAATTAAGATACTATTACCATACATGGTGGCAGAGTCCCCCTCTATTATAAAAGTGGCCTCCAGTGACAATCGTCTCTCTAATCAGCCTTTTGCAAACTGATGAAAATGGTCCTCTAGATCAAACCTCCCCATAAAGAGGCTTTTGTCCTCAAAAGTCCAAATACTCATTGCCTCTGCTAAATGGCTTCTTGCATCACATCACTATACCAAAAATGGTAAGTATCTAGCTATAATTGTAACTTATATATGGAGATTAAAATAAATTCCGTATCCATTCTACCAAATGACCTGTTACCCAAAATTCATACTATGGTGGCTTCTGTCAACACCTACACTACATGAAGGTTAAGGTATTCTCCTTGTTATCACACAAGGGAAATCATTGTGCTACATATACCTAAGGATTTACAAACAAATTACACACAAGTATAATATATTTTACAAACCTTTCCCATCTATGGGTCTTAAATAATACTCCTACATAACGTAAATGAAAAACATACATGGGAGTATAAGAAAGTTTAAAATACAAACATTGCCCATATTAGCATGGGACATAGACATATACAATGGAAGTATAAACATGTGTAATGAATTTGTCTATCCTAAGATGACTAATACATAATACACATCATACCTAAGGATAATCGAGGGAACTGTAAACAAAAAAATTAACTGTTGTGTCCCTTGAATCTTTCCCTATACCTATCAAACTCTAATGTTAACTTGGAGAGTTTCCACAATAAGAGATTCTTTACAAACTCACAAATTTGCAAGTAACTATAAGCAAATATCATTTAAAATTAAAATAA